>CM052275.1:4672228-4723783 GCA_028455795.1 Lasioglossum marginatum
GATTAATATTCTAACGAAATGAAAGAACTGATGAGTAGACTGCGGATTTCATGGATTTGCGACAAAAATGAGCAGGTGAGATATAAAATAGTAGCGACGAATAGAATTTAAGAGTATCCAGACATTATTTTCAAATCATTAAAATGGTTAATACTAAACTTACCGAGCACTAAAAGCGATTAACATGCTTATAAAAATAACAAGGCTCTATTTATTTACATCTTGTGCAATTTTTATTAAAATATGTGCTTGGACAAAGAAACGTATACAATTTCCATGTAAGCAACTTCAATAATCGTAAAACGAAAAATAAAAAACCGTTCACTTGACCGACAGTGGTAGGTTTAGTGTTAAAGGGCGAAACAAATTCTTATGTGGTTCCAGTGCGTTGTAATCGACGCGGAAAATGTTTATTTTGCATAACGACCCGCAGCCTACTGATGAGTGGTTTCAGGATTGGTTTGTACGTCGAGCGTAGCCGGTTAGGCGTTGAAAAGGTGAAATAACAGGACAACAAAGGGGTTGGGGAAAGTCAGTTTTCATGGAAAGGGGCGTTTTAAACGCATTCCACGCTCCATTCAGTCCATATGTACATAAGTAATCACATTAACACATAAAGGTTGAAGTTTTGTGGGCCTAGTGTAGCATTGTCCACCTATGATACATGTCAAATTCCCCCACCACTGGTGGTTCCTATAAGCTTACGCCGTGGGTTGCCATGGATATGCATTTCTCCCCCCTCCCCTCTCTCTCTCTCTCTCTTGCACGGTATTCAGCTTTCAGTGCACGAAGAATAAAGAGTATCCGACATATGCTCAATTGTTCGCAGAAATTGTGAGTCTATAAATACCATATTTACTGTGAGTTATCTCACGATTAAGCCAATAATGTCACTCGTTCTTCGGTACATTATAGAACGGTTATTACTTGTTTTCTTTTTTCTTTTTTTAACATCAAACTGTTATCGCACATTGTCGCCTCTTGTTCCACACGACTTAGCCACGAGTGGAAACTTCGATACTTTATTATCGGAAAATGCCGCTTTCAATAAATTCTTGAACTAAGCCGCTCGATTGGCCAGAGTTTAAGTTATGTTAAATGCCGTGTGTGAACGATCAACCATCTAATAAGAAACCCATTTGCTTTCGTGTCGTGTGCAGTATTGTTTTTCGTGCAATAAGAGATGCTGCAAGTAGCACAATAGAATGGCAAGATGATGCTGCTTCTAATTTTTACAGTATATTTTTACAGGAACAACGTCGGAACAGCTGTATTTCAGAAGATTATTTATTTATTTTTATTATTAAGATTAATTGTTATTTTATATTTTCAGAATCATTCTCTAAAAGCTCTCCCCCATTCTTTCAGATTATGAACTTAATAATGGTAATATTTAGACTGGCGGATTTTACACATTTATAACGAAAATGGGTGGATGTAATTTAAAACAGTAAACACATTAGGACAATTTAAGAATTGATTGACAATCAATTTATTAACATTGCTAAAGATAGAAAAAAGTTTTTATACGATTTTTGTGTTTTGTAAGTGACGTAGAAAATTTCTATTTTACATAAAGATCCGCAGTCTAGTAATATTTATACGTTAATGTTTGATATCTGTCCCATTTGAAAACGTCACGTCTCGTACGCGCGTCTCTTCATTTACGAAACAATTAAAACTTCATTGCTGCGGACCGTAATCAAAAATGATCGTTACATTATTCACGTTAGTTTACCAAGCTGAGTTTTAACAACGTGATATCCACACAACAATTTGTTAACTGAAGTAAGCGATAAAATCATTGCGGATATTAACATAAAACGATTAATGCATAAACTCAATAAATCCGTGTAACACGTAATTTGTAAGTACAATAAAATTCTCTCTCGACGGTAAATACTATAAAATTGTTTCTAATTTTATCGCATACCCACGGTTGCGTGCACACCAGAGCAAAGAGGCACGGACGCTCGGAATGAAATGCCCCCAGTTTCGACGTGTCCAAAATTACGTTAATTGCGTAAAGATTATCGATCAAGAATCCAAAAATGTCTGCCCTCGTACTTACACACGCGTCCGCTCCTGCTGACGAACAATAAACCCGAGGAACGTGAAATTCCAAAATGAACGGGCGAACATCGTTGTGCAGGAGAAAAAATATTGGGAAACATTCGAAAATATAAAACGCGTATATCGCGTCGGTTCTGCTCGGAGAAGGGGAGCACCGTGGACGTACGGTCGAGTATAGTGTGTCAGTTTGACACTTAAGCAGGGGACACCTACGATATTGTCAGACCGAACCTTACATCGCGGGTTGGGACAGATTCGTCCCCCTCGAGAAATCGGAATAGAAGATCGGTTGCGCCGATCTTATGAAAACAGAGGACACGGCGAATAAAATATTTCTCGAGGGTCGGGGGAGGGGGGCCGAGGCGACGAGAGATTTCGTCGATTCCGATGCGGTTTCGAGGGAAAAACAGAGCAGAGGCTCGGGGTTGTAGGCGTCTGTCTATCCAGAGGGTTTCGAGGGTGACTCAACTTGCTGGAACCTCGATATGCTTGCTCGCTTCGAAGGAATTGAACGGGGAACAGGGTGTAGACGCGAACGGTTCGCGGATTTAGCGGCGAGAAAACAGTGGTCGACCGTAATCAGGTCTTCCACCGGAGTTTCCCGTCGTATCCACGACTTGTGAGAAAGAGAAATCGATCCAACATGTTAACGCGTGTCTGGCATCGAGGATGGCAGCCACCCGAGCAATGTACGTCTTCGGAAACCGCGGAGGATCCGGATCGTTTCGAGTTACCTTTTTGTGTCCGTTCTACAGCGTGCACTGGTCACTTTGTTATGTGGCACGATACACTCGAATCAAATTGTCACACGAAATGTCGCAATAATCTGGTAATACAATCGCGAGTACACAGGCCTTCGGACGATAGTCAAGCACTGAGCGAGTAGATGGCGCCCGCGCTTGTACGCCACCCCTAGCGTCAAATTTTCCCCCATTCCCTCCGCCCGCCCTTTCCAACCCCCCCAGCGCAGCATCGCCCACCGCTTTCGGATAGAGGGTTGATCGTGTGACTCATATCAAAGCGCCGAAAGTCAGCGCCAATTCTCGAATTCGTGGAATTCATTATATGCCAGAAGGAATTCCAGTTTTCAGTTGTTCCGTTGATCGGCCGCTTTAAACCCTCCGCGGTAAACAACGGAGGATTTATGATTGTTTGCGAGGGGAAGAGACGAATGGGAAATTACGGCCCGTTGCAGGTTTGTTGACTTTGCTCGTGTGTAGGAATGTTGATCAGGTAGAAACAAAGCTATCGTCTCGATAACGTGATAAGAGTGAAATCGAAACGATAAGTTGCATTTAGGTTAACGTTTCCTGAAGGTGTAGCCGTTATATATTATTTTCTCGGTTCGAGATTAATGTGAATGGCTATTGTATTAAGGCTGGTTCAATCAAAACAGACGCATTGCAATGATAACTCTAGAAAGAGTACATATATATATGTGAAAAAATATACCATTAATTTGTAACTCGTAAGAAAAATGTACAATTTTGTTGATGAATTTTTTGGAGTCTATGTTTTGCTTGTTTCATGTTCCGAAATAAATATAAACACGAACGATCCGCATACTTGTCCACCACATTTTAACCATCTGATATTGCAACCGTGGATAAAGGAGAGTGGGTTATGTGCAAGTGTACGGTATGAACCATACGAAAATATATCTTTTTCAGTATCTAAAATTAAAATTAATTCAATCTTCCAAAACATTTAAATGTTAAAAAATCATACATTCAAATTTGATTACTTTATTCGTAAAGCGAGGTATTACAAAAATATAAAAATCACTAAGATATGTGTAAAATTCTTACCATATGCATGCTTGCTACATAAAATATTTTGAAGTATTTAATAATCACCGTCAAATAAACACAATTGACATATAATAAATTCATATAATAATATAACAATATCAAAAATAGACTGATTAACATATTGTTATTTCAATCAGTTAATTATTGTTCATTTCACTCGTTTCATTTAATTTATAAGTTTAATTTTATGTACATTAACATAATATTTTGAAAATTAATCAATTTGTAGGTATTTATTCTTATTGTAATCTTCAATCGAAACAATTTTTAAAATTGGCAGATAAAATCGTCGAAATTTATATTTAAATATTCCGTATTTTATAAAAAATGAAGTTATTTAACACCACGGACAATATATAGTATGTATAAGTATGTTAATTTAACATAAAATTAATTTTGCTGAAAATTGTATGCGTGTTCGTATATATATACACAATACATGGTTTTTATTGATGAAGTGGTTGACAATGTGTTTTGATCGCCACTAGAGGGCTACAAATTGTTAGAGATTCTCGCTTGTGATCGCTTGCAGTTTTTCGTAGTCTATTCATTCTTCATTTAAATCTCGCCTAGCTGAATACATTTCTTTCATTAATTTAAATGGCATCGCAAAATGGAATATATAATTTGATTACGAGGCTCCTCTTTTGTATGCTGTTTTCGACTATAATCTCAAAATTATTTACAATTTTTATTATATTAACGAGTAATAGTACGCCATCTGGTAGCGACGCCCATAGTATTTTGTCGTACTAATCGACTATACCACTGTACTACATGTTATTCTTTGCAATATAAGAGGACAGTATTTTTGAGGTTAAGTATTTGCTGTCACTTACATTTTTTGTTTGAATTGCATAATATTTATACTTGTTACAAATTTAAAAAATAATAAGATAATGAACTATTCCTTATGTTCGCAATTTGATTTGCGAAAGTGTTTATGAAAATTCGTGTCGATTATATAAAATTTTACAATCCTAATAGTTAGTAGTAATATTTAGAAGTTTCTACAAGCGTATTACAATAATTTAATATGCAAAATGTATTTCACATTTCAGAGCGGTGTTTTGGATGTGATTTGAAATGGTTTGCGAAAAGTGTGAAAAGAAATTGGGGAAAGTTATAACTCCGGATCCATGGAAAAGCGGCGCAAGAAATACAGTAGAGAGCGGAGGACGCAAAGTCGGAGAGAATAAAGCACTGTCAGCAGCGAAAGCAAGGTTTAATCCATACACTGCTACATTTGAGACTTGTAGAATATGTAGACAGAAAGTACATCAAGTTGGATCTCATTATTGTCAATCGTGCGCATATAAGAAAGCTATATGCGCAATGTGTGGTAAAAAGTTGATGAGTACAAAAAATTACAAACAGTCAGCTACTTAATGCATTGTAAAGCAATGCTTAAGTTTAAATCCATAGACCACTTTGATAACGAGCTAGACATTATGTTGCTATTAAGTACATATAAGCGAATACGTATCACATTATAATTTTACAGGAAAGAATATATTTTTTTTCAAATTATAGACTGTAAATATCCAAGACAAGACAACATTTTATAACAATATACGTAAGTACTAGGAAAAAGCTGTTATAGCTCTTGTACAAATTAAAAATGTGATGTTCTATTAAATTCAATCTTGTCGATTTTACACAAAACCATGATTTACAAACAAACTATAAAAGGCACATTAAGTATAATTAGCTTATCATCATTATTATTACTTAAATGAAATAGTTGTAAGTATTATTATAATGTAAGTTGAAGTCATAAAATATTTTTCAGTATGTGTGACAATATTATAACAAATGACAACATTAAGTTAGAGAGTTACTTGATTTGTAAGACTTGAGTGAATATCTTCATGTTATACGGATTTGACAAATATATTATATTTTACAATCATTTTGTAATAAAAACATTTTTTGTTTTATACAACGTGATTTATTTCGTTAAAATAATTTTATATACATATACAATATTAGATGGTATCATAAGATACCTTTGGAAAACGGCAGTTGTATTTGTACAAGTTAACTTATCTTTGAATATACAATCAGTCTACAATCTGTACTCTATACAATTTCGAAATATAAAACGTACAAAGTGAAAATAATGTACCTTTTACATTTAAATATTTATTAACCTCCTCAGGGATATTGCTACATGTGTGTACGTTCATTTTCTTTTAAAATAACATTATTCTAAGTAAAACAAAATTATTATGTATACATCTTTTCTTTCTACTTTTGAAAATTCGTCCCTGAAGAGATTAAAATATTTATAGAATTATACAATTAGCATGTACATACGCATTTATACTGCATTATGCTACTCTATACGTTTACAGAGCATCAATTTTGAATTGAAGCTTGAGAAAAATAAGGTTCTTGTTTCTGTAACTGAAATATCTTTTTATGTAAGTTCATGGAAACAATTAATACGGTATAAGTAACTAATAAGTATCTATTAATTACCAAACTATATTAAAATCTGTATACTGATTCGCATAAAAACGTTATTCTAAACAAACTTTAACCCCTTGCCCTACGATTTATTTTACGGTTTCAGTGATTAGAACTTTCTTTGTAGTTCTTTCTTTGTAATTTTCTAAAAAAAGGAGAAAATTTATATCCTATGTCTACATGTTCTTTAATAACTATACATTAACAAAACCGAAATAGAATTTCATCTCGGTTTAAAGGGGATTAACAACATACATATTTATTAGACTCTGTTCAAAATCTTCATCACGAGTCTGACACGATATTGTAAGGCAAGGGGTTAACGCGATGAGATTGCCTTTTAACTTCGTTATTTGAATTCAGTTATTGCCTAATCGAGGAAGTTCGATAAAAGAATCATAAACAAGTAAAAAATTCGTTTTATTCCAGTATACTGTGACCACCTTGTTTCTGTATTTCTTCGTAATATTTTTTTAGAACTTGTATCTGCATTTTAATGAACTCGGGCTGATTTAACGACCAAAGTAGTAAATTGGAAAACGTTCGTTCCACTTCCTCCTCTTCTAGATAGGAAGGAATTTTTTGATCTGGACATTTCTTCTCGCATTTCCCCAGATCTCCCTCCCCTTTCTCACACGACGAAAGCCAGTCTTCGATTTCTTGTTGACTAATTGCTGTCCCAACTATCGCGCTAACTGTATTTTGGATACCAGCGACGCTCGATAGTTCGTAGCCGCACGTTTCTTCCTTCACGACGACTTCATCCTTCACCCTGTTCCCCAAGATCTTTTGCCATGAATCACGAATGGTAATCCGCGACACGTTCTTCCACGCCTCAGTTACAATATCGATACAATCCTTCAGATCGTAGTCCGAGTAGAACTGAGTTACTCTATACGGAAAATCTAAAATCTTCTTCAACATCGAGTGGCGGAAGGTCACCTTCAGCTTCTCCATTATCCCTTGGCCCATTGGGTTTAAGGTCGATTTCGTGTCCGTGGGAAGAAGCACAACTTCTATGTTGTCGTCCTCCTCTTTTATGTCCAACGGTTTCGCTAAGATGTGAGCATCGTTGCTGTCGATCAGTAGTAGTACTTTCCCGTAACATCCGTTCTCAAACTGGCGTCTTCTTACAGCTGGTTTGAAGTGATTCTCTAACCAGTCGTCGTACACATCTTTGTCTATCCAAGCGTTCTTCTGGGTCTTGTAGACGACCGGCAATTCGTCTTGATTCAAATGCTTCAGGGCCCTCGGCTTTTCACATTCGTGAATGAATAGCGGCGGAAGCTTGTGGGTGCCGGTAACGTTGGCGCAAACTCCCACGGTGACTTTATCCGTTTGGATATTATTTAATATATTTTTATCGCCGGCGTGGGCCAGCACCCTCGGCGGCAGAGTCTTCCACATCAGCCTGGTCTCGTCCATGTTGTAGACGTGTTCGAATTGTATGTTCTCCTCTTCGATACGCCAGAGGAAACCTTGAACAAACTCCTCCTCCGCTTTTGTGGCAACGTCCGCATCCTCGTTTGCGGCAGCGATCTTCGAGATCGCTATACCGTGGCGTTTCTTGAATCGCCATATCCACCCCTTGTTCGCCGTGAACGTCGACGGACCAGCGAATTGTTTATTCAGCTCCAACGCTTTCTTGTGGAATTGGGCGTCCGTGATGCGATCGCGGATCGTCCGCTGTTGCAAGTACCAAGCGTACAAGCGATCATCCAGTTCGTGCAATACCGGCTTCCTCATCCTCTTCCTGATCTTCCCGGACGTCTCCGAATTTTGCTGCAGCTGGATCCCGTTCTTTTTGATGCGATGTATGGTCGCGATGCTGACCCCGTATTCCGTTGCAAGTTGGCTTATCGGGACAGCGTACTCCAGTTTCCGCAGGACTTCCAAACGCTGCTGCAGCGAGAGGACAATGTACGAGCTGTTACGTTCAGCAGCCATCACGCGATAAATGATGGGCACTCTTCGCGAGGGACGTGCCGCCGTGTAATGTTCGTAGAGAGCTATTCAAAATCGTACCGTTGCATAGAACGATGCTTTTCGATATCGAGTCGGACAGTCATTATCTCTGTTTTTGTGCGAAAATGAGCACACGACGGATGGCCGTATGAAAGCGCCGAGTGAAATCGAAATAGCGGATACAGAAATTTCAGACGGTAGGTATGCCGTTCACGGCACTCCACGGACTAGTGCGCCCTTCCCACCACGGATTAGTGCTCGCGCAGACATCCCCACCACCATTTTCGCTTAATCCGCTCCAGCGCCCTTCCATCACGTGCGACCCGCAGCTGGTTGCTGAGAGTGATAAGCCCATCGCTTAGGATGACTCATCCGCTAACCAAAATTAGAGTTTTAGATTTTACAATATATGTATGTCCGTAGAGTTTCTTGCTAATCCGTGGCAAACGTTTCCACCTTGAAAATTAGTCCGAACACAGTCCCGTTCGGTCTAATTTTACGCTGCACCGATATTTTCTTCTTCGGCTTCTTCAGATATAGAAAAGTTTTGGTTAGTGCTCCAATTGTAGAAGTTTTTATTAGCACGACCTCGATTATCCGCTAATACTATTTTCATCGGAATTTAATGGATACATCAATTGATTTTTGTTTGTGGGTCAGTTATTCTACGTCGCCTCTGCTTTATTGCTCTTGCTATCTGTCTGCTGGCTGTGCTAGGTAGACCGAAGCTCGTTCATTGTTGCTTCATCTTGCACGCATCCGTTCTATCTCATTTGTTCTCCTCGTCAAACAGACACCGAGATAACTTGGGTCACGGCTCAAATAAAAACTTCCCCCTCCTCGGGTCACCCTCCAGTTTCTGTACAATGCACCCTAATTTTCTGTACTTCCATATCTCTGTGCAAGATACCCTTGAATCCTGCACACGGAAGGCTCTAAATTCAATGCAACCTTCTAGGAGAAATCATTAGCAACAATTAGTATTGAACACGGCCAACATGAAGTTATTGTTTTTATACAGCATATACAAGATGTATTAACTGACGTTAGCGTTATTCTTATTATTCTAAGCGAGAGATGTTGCAAATTAAAGTCGAATCATCTGAAAATGGGGTACATGCTGATGTTAATATTTTTAGGGTAGACGTTTCAAACGAAAAACTATTAGTTTTTAAGATAAAAAATTGATAGGATACATATGTGTGCATAATTACGTTATTAAATATTTTCTGTTTTTATGAGTGCTGTGATATAATTTTCGACCAATTATTATGAACTTTAAAACTACTAATATTGTTTAGATGAATACCATTTCGTGTGAATTACGCTATTATGCCCTCTGGAAATTATTTAATTTTTATCTGCAACATTTTTCGCCATTGATAATAATAATAATGAAGTCTGTCAGGATGGCAATAACAGATAATACATACTGTATATGTACATATGGTATCTATAGTACCGCTCATAATTATTAAAACAATAACTTTAAACGTGAAGAAGATAGAATGTTCTACTTGAAAAATAAGGTAACAATATAATTACGCGTTGTTAAAAAAATGATTTACTAATTATCGTACGCATAAGGAAAGAGTAAAAAGGAGTGCACTGCTCATGGAAAAATAGAAAAATTGTTCCAGATATGAAAATCCAGAACGAACTACATATAAGTTATTTTTAAACAAAATAATCGGAAATCATTGAATCAATTTTGCTCATCATTATTGTGAATATCTATTCTTTATTCTACATGTATATCTTTTTCGTTGCAGTTTCTGAGTGGAATTGTGATAAACATTTAATGCAGAAAATTCTACGCACTCTTTTCGCAACAAATGTATGGAATGCACAATACTTTTGAACACGATTGAATTTAGATAATTATTGAAAAAATATATTGTGCATATTTATGTGTAAGAAAATCGCTAGAAAAGGAATTCGATATTACGTAAAATTTTTGATAATTGATTGACGAAATATGTAAACCATATTTGTTAAGTAGACCACCGATTATATTTGCTAAATAATGGATAACTGTGAAGTATATAAAAGAGTTCTATTATTAGTGTAACGAGCTGTGAAATGAATAATTAACTTTATAAATTTGTAGACTTTGTTTCCATGTTCTACTTATAGACAAACCTGTACACGAAATATATAAGGTCGTCTGGCCATATGGTCTGGAGGCGACAGCCGACTTAAAATGGAGGACTCTGCGACTATTAACGACTTCTTGTCACTTTAACTTTCAAATGAACTTCTTATAAAAAGGATGATGTGTTGTAGAGAAAACTTCTAGACATTTTTTAGATTATCTGTAGGAATAGATGAATCGAATTTTTTGCACTCATGCTCCGCTTAAATAGGGAATATCTACAAGCACTGGCATAGTTAAAGGAGTATTTCGAAATTTCAAATTATCAATACGCAAAATAAATTCAAATTTTAATAAAGCCTACACTTGCAATTTTAACCAAACTCTTAATACAAAATAATTTATTTCACTTGAAACTGAAATGCAATATTTAAATTATTAATATTCTAATAGCAATATATGGTATGTTTGAATGTAATTTTGTTGAACTATAAGTATAAAACGATAAAAAATTTCTTGCAAGATTTTCTATAATATAATAATATTTGTTATCTATATACGTATAATTAGTTTCTCATTTTTTTAGGTAATTAAAAATGTCGTTTACCATTTTAATTTTACCATTGACCTGATAGTACATGTTCACTAATTAATTTCGAAGTGTGTTTGGCACAAACTACGTTTTGTCCAATCATTTATAAAATTTATTATTGTTATTGCTTTCACATCGAACATCATTATAAAATTGTTAATATATACACTTGTGTATAATACAAAAGAAATTTAGAAAAATTTAAATGTACTGGTACAAAGGGCCTAGCCGATTAAGATGGTCAAAACTGCCCTTAGAGCTTTTTCAATGGCTATTGAACCATTCGAAAGCTGACCAAGAAAAACCCCTCTGAGTATTTTTACTCGTCCTCGGCTATGAAGAATATTGATTAAGTTTTTATGTTTCAATAATAGTTATATATACGACTGCAAAACGTCTATACGTACTTATAACAAAATCTGAAAATTGTTTAGTGTAAATTGCAATGTTCAATAATACGTGAATGACGTTCTTATAATTCTCATATATTCCTCGGGTACGTTAGCTGATTAAAAATATGTCTATCAAAAGAAAATATTAAATTGCATTTTGAAAATGACAATAATTTCAATTGTCACGTTTATTTCTTATGTATAACGACAGTATGTTAATCAAGTAATAAAGATATCATACAACATCTTTATATAATAATAACGCTACTTCATAGCGTTACATTATTAGATCCGCTGCTTCGCTTGATGTTACCGCTAAAACTTAAACTAAACTACAACTTAACAATTTCGAGCGCCACAACGACCATTCCTGTGGGAATTTATATTTTTACAAAGTTAAAAATTATTTCAATTATTTGTACACCTTCATGTTTCGCATTGAGTTGGTGTCGATCAAGCTGCCTGAGCATCACTTATGTATGTACCAAAAATCGCACATGTCCCAACAATATCGCATTCCAAATCGCACGTTCTCCGAGGCACACAACCACAGTCACTAATATTTTTAAACATTATGCAGTTACAGTAAACGCCCCTTTACTATCCAACAGCCGTGTTTTGCACGGACAGTGATCGTACCTGGACAGTATTTTTGATTTACGACTGCGTCTACCGCGCCGAGCGAGACTTCAATAGAGAGTCGAACATAGAGAAGGACAGAGGAGCAGTGGAGTGGGTAGGCACTGAACAGTGATCGTGCCCACGAACCCGGACAGTAAAGAGGCGTTTACTGTACTTGCTTCTAGACTTATAAGCGATGATTAATCCCTGGATGTTCGTAATGTATTAGTTCTAATCAAAGTCGCCAGATTAAAACTTGTGTCCCCCCTCTACCTTCCCCTTCTACGACGCTATAATGATATTTTTCTAAGTAATCTTTCGGATTTCGAGCCAATTTTTCCAATATATTTTTCATCGCGTAATTCATTTGTTGAGCATCAGGTTTTGTCAGAATCGTTCTTTTAAATTAATGAAATTTAATTACGATTTAAATAATATTCAGACCTGAATATATTGTTAAAATAAACTAGCCACCTCACAGAACAATTGTTAATCCACTTGTAATATAATGGTGTTTCAGATAATTTGGACTACGAGTATTAAATTACTAGATATTGCTTTCATATTTATCGTCACATTGTTCTTAACTATAACGTATCTATGATGTACAAATATCAAAAGTTAGTAGTTAACTGTTAACAAGGAACTACTGACTATCGATGTTTGTTATCTTTGAATTTTGTTCATCTATTACATGAGGTAACGCGCAGTGATGGCTCCCATAAATATATCGAATTAGTTTATGTGTGTCGGCACTTTTCGAAGGATCTATTTACAATTGACCAGAACGTTTACTATGTAATTAAGTTCACGAGAAGATATAAATAGGTTTGAGTTGTACAGTATGAAAATTACAGTAATTGTATTTGTTTAAATTACAGTTAATAGAATATATCATTATTCTTTCGATACGATCGCAAAATATTATAACGATTTAATAAAAACTTCCATTTGAAATCCAAGAAAAATTCCATTTGAAAGTACTTCAATTAAAAAAATGACAATACGAAATGGAAGCTATGATTTGAGAAATGACTATAAAGAAGAAATATGTCTCGATTATCTTCATTGTACAATTACAATAAAAAATGCAGTATGAGGTATGAGGACCTACTGTAAATCATTATTCCGCCTTCTGAAGTTGGTTTACGACTGCTTAGAATCTTCCTGTTAACGTTAATCGAGAAAGCTTCAACTACATTAAAAAACATAACAATTTCATATTTCTAATAATGAGAAGTTATTGTCAAATCTTTTTTTATCCGAAATCATTTCTGCGTCTATCCCTAGTATTACAACGAAAGACACATTTTCTTATTATTATTGCACATATTCGAACACGGTTCCGAATTCTCGTAATTTTATAAGATATGCATGAGTTAGGTGATATTTAAATATGTTAATTTACTATCGAAAGTGGGTTTCGAAAATTAGCTGCCTACAAATTCCAGTTGAGTTGTATAGAATTGATTATAGACTTTGTTACCTCGAGTCTTTGGAACTTTCTTTCGACCACTGCTATACAATTGCATAGTAAACATATGCGTGTAAGTTTTATTACACAATTTAGGAGCACCCTGATAATTAAAGTATAAAATTATGTAAATACTGTTACACGCTAGCAGTCGTTGAACGACTTGATATTCATATGATTATACACTTAAGCAATAAATCCGAGCTGGATTAAATCCTGGATTAAACGGAAGGCGTTCTTATTTCGACACTAAACGATTTAGTACTTCTTAATAATGCTGACGATTATATTATATTATATTTTTGTGGATGGTTCGATTGGGAATTGTTTGCGAGTTGTAATAATAATTTTTGAAATGAAATAAATTCACGTAAAACCAATAGTTTCGGAGATCGAGCAACTGTCGTTTGACATTGTAAGAAAAGCTCGAATTAGTTATGTCATCGGGTCTAAAAAGTGATCCAGTTCTGCGTAAAATGGCCGAGCAGCACAATCAAAGTCTACACGTAAGAGCAGAGTACACGTCGATTGTAGGTACTTACGTAAGTACATATGCGATTAACGGCACACGTGACACTTTATAATACTGCACTACCTTACAAGCATGAAATTTTCCGTATAATACAAATTCCAATCGCGATAATTTTTAAATCAAAGAAGAAACACGTTGAGAAATAAATACAATTTAATTACAACGATAAACGCTTTTATCAAAACATCAAAAAAACACATTTTTTAACAAGAGCCAGTCTTTTCGGGGAATCGAAGAAGATACTAGATAAATTTGTTTTTTTTTTCGACTAGTTCAAGAGCAGATCTATTTAGGATGAACGTAATACAATGTAATACGCATGTATAATAACTAGACTGCGGATCTTTATGCAAAATAAAAAATTTCTACATCAATTTAAAAAAACAGGGGCCACCTGGAACATTTTTTCTTCTTCTAATTATCTTGTACAGTCGAAACTAATACACTGATGTCCTTAAATCTTCTTAATATTAGATTGGGGAAAAAGAAATCCATTATTTCTCTGCTAGATGGCTGTAGCGATATATATCTGGTACAAAACGGTGCATATTAGATCCAAATCGAACAATCCGAACCGTGTTAAATAAAGTCTTGAAATAAACGTAAAAATAATGGATTTCTTTTCCCCCAACCTAATATCTTGATTGCTTTAAATTGTACGTACTTGTACGTAATTGTACGTAATTTTTGTCATAAATGCGTCAAAATCCGCAGTCTAATAATAACGATCGACGTCTGATTCGTTCGTGCGATAAAGGCTGAGTACAGTATATCAAAATTGTTCCTCATGTTCACGATATTTCATTCCTGTTGTTGATCGTAGTATCTGCTAACATTTCGAATGGTGAGACGATAACGATCTGCACTAGAGCTATGCGTTCATTATCATCTTGATATTAAAGACATAATAAAATAGAAAAACTTGTACATTAGAACGTTATTATCGATCATCTTGTAACGTCCCTCAACAGCCGAACAATATTTTCAATTTCCGACTCACTGGTTTGATCTTCATCGATTTTGTTCTTTATCCTCTACAAATGTCCATTGCTCAAGTTTCTTCGTAGCAGTATCCGACTGCTTGAGTTCCTGATTCGAATCCGAGTCATCGGCGCTCTTCGATTCGCTAGGCTTATATTCGGACACGTAGATAACTTGCTTCTCGGGGCTGCCTTTTTTATTCGACTTGGCCATGTCGGTTCTTCGAGGAGGAACTGGAGGCTTCTTGTTCGAGGTCTTGCCGTTCGACGTCGTCGTCGTTTTGATTTCGTTCTGCCCTGATCTCCTCTCTTTGCCACCCATTATGCAAAGCGTTTCATTGTTCTCTTCAACGTCGCCTTGGAGCTTCTCCCTGTTAGGCGACAGCTTGATTTCCGTGATGTACGTCATCTTCTGCGGCATCGGCGTGTTCGGCAGAGACGGTCGGTTGTCGAAGTCTTGCGGATTGTAATCCATCGATTCGCCGACCAGGCCGCTGTCTTCACTGTTCTCACCACTGGAAACACTGATATTGTTAATATTACGCCGATCGTCGCGGTCGAACAAATTCTTGCTGCTCACGGTCACACCGGATCCGAATTCGTACCCGTCCTCGTCCTCGTCGTTCTCTCGGTCGATTCTCTGACTAGTCGGGACATCGATCACTCGTTTCGACGGCGGCGTGAAATCGATCGGCGACGTTTCACTGATGTTCTCCCTTTGCTTGAGCGTCGCTCCGTGCGGATGCGGTACGGAGTTAGCCACCTCTTCGTCCTGGATCGTTATCGAGTCGGCGCCGTTGCCTTCGGTCGAGTTCGAAGAGTAGTCCTGCAAGGGTATCGGAGTGGACGATCGTTTCGAAGAGAAGGCCCTTTTCTTGCACGCTTCGCGCCGGTTGCAGCTGTCCGAACAAACGTGACAGCCTGTCTTCACAATCACCTTCTTCGCTGGTTCTTCTTCAACTTCCTTCACCCCGGCATAAGAAACTGGCTCGTTGCCGTCCGACAATGAACCATCGTCCTTCCAGCTCTTGAAACGGTACGGGTCGTACTTCGACGACTCCGAAAAGCTCGGCGATTTCTCCGCGTACGTCTCGAAGTGCATCAAAGCTTCAGCGAAATCTTTATTCACCGGTTTCTCCTCTTCGTCCGAAGAATCATCGACGGCTACAATGTCCTCGCTGAACTCATCGGGCAAAGATGTTCCTTGCTTGAACTTCCGTTCCATCTCATCCGGAGTCGGACTTTTCACGACTCTACCGTCGTTCACGATTCTAGCCAGCGAGTTGTCTTCGTCGGGATTGAACATTCGCTCCGTGTGAATAAATTCCTCCGACAGTCGCTTGCTCAGGGGAAAATGGAATAGCTCGATGCTGGTTTCGTCGTCCTCGTCAGGTTTTCCCTTTGGCACGGTGCTGTCATCTTTCAGTTTGATTTCTACGGCGGACTTCGACCGTTCCAAAGAATCGTTGCTCGGCTTCATGGTTCTCAATTTCTTTGACCTGTCGTCGTGATCGGGTTTCTTGCGCCATACAACGTCCTCCAGGTTGCCCCACTCGTTCGACTTCTTCAGCAACCGTCTGTCAAAAGTGTCCATCTGATCCAGCTTGGTCAAGTCCTCGGTGGACTCGTTGATGTCTTCCGGTGGAAGCGGCGCCTTCCGTTTCTTCGTGCCAGTATCCGTCATATCTAAGCTCTGAGCTCTCTCGAGGGTTGCCGACGTTCTGCACTCGTACTTCGACAAGTCGCCTAAGCTTGCTGCCTTCCTGTAAACGTCGTCTTCGTCGTCGTCGTCGTTCGTCTCCGGTATAGGTGTCCGATGAATGGTGATGTCGGCCGAGTTCAACTCGATAGTCGTGAAATTGTTTTGTATCTCACTGTCGGTGTCGGATTCGGAATGTCTCGCGTCGATCATCAAACCCTCCATTTTCTGCTCTCCTCGCGAATTGGGTTTCTCCGTACTGTTGCGCACCTTCTTCACGTAATCGGTCAAAGATTCCGCGTAATCGGTGATACTGTTAATCTCGTCCTCTTTCCTCGACTCCTGCCCCTTTGTCACGGAGTCTTTCTTCGCGATAGATGTTTGCTCGCTTTCGTGGCTGTTGCCCTTCGGTGGCTGCGGAGCTTTCCTTTTGTTCTTTTGTACATTCTTCTGGTCCTCTGTCTCAACAGTTTCAACGTTCTTCTGCGGGCTCAATAGCTCCGCGCTATTTTTCCGGTTTCTGCGAGCGGCGATGGCCGCGTTATGCACTTCCGCTGGTACTTCCGAGGGAATGTGAATCGACGTCTCTCCGTCCCTTTCATCCTTGTCCGACGCGTCCACGCCGCGATCTTCGAAGATGTCGGTCCTCGTTTTCGGTGTACTTAGCCCTTGGGCATTCTGTTGGCGTTCAACTTCTTCTTTCTTATCGCCAACGTGAGAACCTTTGCTGGTATTCGACAGATACTTCTCCGTGTCCAGCTTCTTCGAGTTTCTTCTCTCGAGATTCGTGTTGTGCTCGTTCTGATTCTCGATACGGTGAACCGTGCCGTCGAGAGCTGGAAGAACTTTGATGCCGAATTTTTGATGATTGCTCTTCGCCTCGTCCTGCCGTTTCTCGTACTGGTTGATCGGCGTCGATTTCGTCGATTTCAAGGTCGAGTTCATCATCGAGTGACTCGAGTTGACGGACTCGTTCGGGTCGACGATGAACAGCCTCTTCGCGAGATACTTCGACTGCGAGAGTTCCGGGATCGACTGGCTTCTGTACAAAGGATGACATATCCTCGCGCCGCTGGGGCCAACGGTTTTCTTCAGGAGCGTGGTTGGCTTCGATCCGGTCCCACCGCTCTCGACCTCCAGCTTCACGTCGTACGGCGAAGCGTAGCTTAAAATCGTTAGGGCATCCTCGTACACCATGCTCCGGAAACTAATTTTCACACTGGCGATACGATCTCCTGGAATCATAGACAATACTCAATCAGTTTTTATGTGCGACTGTTGTAAAACTTGCTTTGTTTTACTTAAGCAATCCTCATCATTTACGTAATCGGACCTGCTGGTGAGTACATGGTTTTTGTCACTAAAAATCTTCTGAAAATGATCGCGACACTTTTACTACGTGCTAGGCAAGTTGATGATGCGAATGCCAATGAAATCGTTTTTCCGAGTGTCACGAGTTCCGGCAAAAAGTCCGCGAGGTAGAACTTGGCGCTTTTAATGAAGCCAATAATAGATCTCTTTAGAAAAAGACTTCTAACATGTCGCTCTTACCTTGAAAATGGTTTCGAGTAAAAGTCATGAAATCAATGTTGTTTCACTCTCAGCTAAAACTAATACAGCCTCTACAAAATTGATAAATATGTCTCGATATACACAAAATTACATCGTGTTTGATGCATTGCAATTACATCTGCAATTATATGCTATTGGATCTTAAAAAAAAATGTGATTAATAGACTGCAGATTTCATGAATTTATGACAAATTGAGTAGATGCTAATTAGAACAATGGTAAGATTATTATATAAAATTATTTTCAACTTACTAAGGATATTAAAGAAATGAAGAAATTGTTGGTTCCTCTGTCTTGCAGTTAATGAAGAAAATGTTTATTTTGCTTGAAGATCCACAGTCTAGTTATTAATAAACAGCGGATTTTATATGTTTATTACAAAAATGGTCATATAAAATACAGTAAAAACAATTTAAAAATTTGGCAGTACTCTTGCATCATTTCCAACTAACGAAAATGATTAAGAAAGGAAATAAATGTCTACGATATTTATGCAAAACAAAAATTTTCTACCTAAATTGCAACAAACTAGAACGAAATAGAAATTTATTTCCTTTTTTAACATGTTTAATAGATCGAAAAAAATATAATAGTATTTCTAAATTCTTGTAATATTTTCACTATCTTAAATTGATCCTATTCATTTTTGTCATAAATGCATAAAATCCGCTGTCTGCTTATAATTAATAAAACAACTTTTATTCCACATAAAACTCCATAGCCTGACAAGTAGAAATGGTATTGTTCGATCAAATATGTTATATAATAATAATTGGACAGCGGATTTTATGCATTCGTGACAAAAATGAGTAGGTGTAATTTAAAACATTAAAGACATTAGACGAATTTAAAAATACTTTTATATTACTCTCAACCTATTGAACGTATTAAGAGAGAAAATAAATTTCTATGTCACTCTGGTTTGATGCAAGTCACGCGGAAAACTTTTGTTTTGTATAAAGATTCGCTGTCTAATAATAATGAAATATGTTGGAAGAAGGTATGAAAAAACTGTACAAAAGTACACTCACAAAGAGATCTATTATACTTGTATATTAGTGATTCGATATTTGTATAAAATATTTATAGAAAATTACTAACCAGGATGTATTCGGCCAGATTCGGATGCAGGCCCACGGTGCAGGAGATCTTTAACAAAAATACCCTCCCTCATGTTGCCGCAAATATTAAATCCAAGTCCTGTGAAGTCTCGGCTCTTCAGGCTGACTACACTGACCTTGGTGGCTTTAGGCTACGCAAAAAAAAACACACTCCATCAAAATCATATTTTCTTCTAGTTTATTTTCTGCAATATTCGTACAAATAAATAGAACCGTATGTTTTCTTCAACACTAACCGTACCACGAACGGTTTCACATTTTTCATTCTATAATTAGTCTAATAATAAAGATGTGCTTCCATTAGAAATTATTAAATAAACCTCTTCGTTCAAACACGTGTAATAAAGATGGCAAGAAATCGAAATAAATTCAGTCTTGTAATCTTTATT
Source organism: Lasioglossum marginatum (assembly GCA_028455795.1). Lineage (NCBI taxonomy): Eukaryota > Metazoa > Arthropoda > Insecta > Hymenoptera > Halictidae > Lasioglossum > Lasioglossum marginatum. The sequence goes on from CM052275.1 coordinate 4,692,017, forward strand.
AAACAACGTTTAGTAGCCATATTTGTGCACGGTGCGGTTAGTGTTAATGGAGTGTTTAACAATCGATATCCATCGAAACCAAAAAGCTTGAACATTATTGTTTTTTCATTGAACTTCTTAATTTCAGAATTGGAGGATTTCAGAAGTGCATTGACGAACTTCAAATATTACAATTAAAGGCGATTGTCACCCACGTGACTGCTGCAGAGTGAAAATTTTTTAAAAATTCGTAAGGAACGAGATAAATATTGACAAAGAATTGTTCCTTTGTAAAGAATCGATTTCATTTATATGACAAATACAAATAACGATTTACAGAACTAATGCAATCTTATTGTTATTATATGTGTTTAACCCTTAGCACTCGAATGATGACTCAGAGTCACCATTAAAAATTGCTGTACCATTATTCAAAATATTATCTACATTATTAAATATGTTGGGATCTAACCAATTACTATACATTTAAGTATTGTATGAGATGTTATATCAATTTCATATTCGAATGAAAAAAATCATATACAATGGAATGATTCTAGGTCGGTAGAAATGTTTAATTTTCGAGTAAAATTAGCTCCGAGTGCAAGCGGTTAAGATTATGACTTTTCCATACGTAGAGTAATTGAAACCGAAGTCACAGTTGAAGATAATGGAAGCTGACATTGTAATTCAACTTATACGCAACGGACTTCCTCCTCGTCAAGAAACGCAGAGGCACGCATCGAACATGGCTAGATTAACTGTACGCATATCCAAATTTGGACATGCCAAATACTTGTCAGCGCGTTTGGAATATCGAAATGAAATTTTCCTTCGCGTTAGTTTCTTTTAAACAACACCTTTGCATTGCCTGTTTCGGATTTAGAATAATTTCGCGAACTCCCACTTTGATGAACTATTCAAATCCGTCTCGAAGAAAATTTATTTGAATAGTTAAGAAGCACATTAAATCAAAGATGAAATCCTCTTTGATGGCTGTCAATGGAAAAGTTCTTGTTTTAGTGTGTCTTGTACATTTGAGCCGTTTATTTTGAAAGTGGCCGAAGTCCATTTTCGAGAAGAATCAAATATTTATATTTCTACGTTATCTTTTCATTCTGAAGCAAATTGTACATATCTCATATTTGTATAATAATTTTATGTATTCTGTAAATAGCTTTATTTAACATTCTTAACGGTAGGTTCGCTTGTCCTTTTGTCAAGCAAGGACAATAACCGTCGAATAAATTTTATGTACTCGTACACCGGTTTGTTATCGAGAGAATCAAGTCGGAATATTTATCTCGTTGCTTACAGCAAGTAGAAACTGCGAGTAATGAACAGATGCATTAATAGATTCTTATTCAGTGCATCGCATATGCGACGAACACGTGCATTCAGTTCCTGCACACCTAAAGCGTCGTGTGAATAAATTTTCTTTTATATTTTCCATATAGTTTTCCTTTATTTTCTACGTGTTTATTATCTCATTCCGTTACACCTCTGCAATCCTTGAAAGGGTTTAGCCGGATAAGGAGGTCAAAAGTGTCCCTAAACCAAATTGCAATATCGAAATAACCTCCAAGGTCAACCCGATTTCTGCCAGAGGGCACTCGGAAATTAATTTTCCATCTTTTTAACTATGCGCCCCCACTTTGAAAAATCTGACAAAATTATATGTTAGCACATTACCGACCGGTGATTATTGCATAATTTTGTAAAATTTATGGTGCATGGCTTTTTAATGGAACCTTCAATAGCAACAGCAATTTTCATTGGGAACTTACAAGTCTTCCTCAATAACGTGATCTAATAGTTCCATTTAAGATTGCAACTTCTATGCTTTCTTTTGGTACAGCACAATTATTGAAAATCCCATTGATAGGCTTCCGGTAGTTAAAGTGTTAACAACTATAACGAGATGCTAAAACTGTAACAATATAAACTTAGTATTCTACGAGAAATCGGCATTTCAAAACTGTTCTTATTTCTCAAAATTCGGTTTCGAAGCTAAAAATTCTGAGAAAATTCATAGATGTGTAGCTCTAATAGCTAAAACATGCCTGATTTTTTTCAGAATTTTCAATTGAACGGAACGAGAGAAATTACGGAAAAACCTGATCTTCTTTGTCACCCCAATACTATCCCCATGTCGAAATATACATAGGGTTGAAAATTGGCACAAAGTATTTTCTTTGGATAAGCTATCGAATTTGTAACTTTATGTTTATTATAAAATGCATTAGCTTTATATTTAGAATATTGAGATTTGAAACAATAGATTAATGTTAATAACGCATCATTAGATTCAAAATATTGTATAGATCGGTTGAAGATTATTGCATTCGTCACACGATTTACACGTTACGTCGACGTATGCCTTATTCGCGCGAACAACATTTTTAAATATGTCTCTGCTACAGCTTGTTCTTGTTCTCTACAGGCGTTCAAATATCTAAATAACTTGTTTCGCGAGTAGCGATTACAACTTAAGGAAGCTGTGAGAAATATTATCAACAGGTTATATAAATTTCTCTGCTGTAGACAGCGCAGCGAAAACCAGAAATGCGTTTCGGAAAGTTTATCGGGAAACTGGAAAGAAGAATGCGAGAAGAAAAATACTTACTCCGACGTAAGAATCGTCGAGAGCTTTTCGCTTATCGTTGCGATTAGTCGACCCTAGACCCAAGGACGTCCAAGATGTAGACCATCGTACAGAATCTTTACCTGGAGTGTCGCCGGATGCCATAGATACCACACCTTCCCGAGTTCGATTAGCCGTCGACACGGTGACATCCTTGAAACACGGATTGTCGAAGGCATAAGCTTCGTCAACTGTTTCTGGGTCCGTTACCAGTACCAAATGCTTTCCTGAAAAGATATTCATTTCCTATTAGGATCTATCGAAACTCTGCTCTTTCATTTTTTATCGAGATTTGTATATTGAAATATATAATCATTAGACTGCGGATGTTTATGCATGTTTTTCATTTTTTCAAGCAAGTTTCAAGAAAGTGGGAACAAATAAAATCTTATTTCTAATGGTAGCAGAAAAAAATGGTAGAAGAAAAGATATTCATTTCCCATTCGAATTTATCGAAAATTGCTCTTTAATTTATTATCAAGTAATATCAATCAATATCAAGAAATATAATCATTACAGAGCTATTATGAGGAATTAAATTTTATATCGTGTCATTAAAAACGAATAAAAATGGACCTGGACACATTGAAATTGTCTGCATTCATTGCAAAATACTAATTAATCAGTCAAAAATAATACAAGATTTTCAAATTCTTAGAATATTCTCGCCGTTTTGTATTTCATCTACTCACTTTTGTCATAAATACGTAGAATCCGCTAGTCATAATTATACTGGAGTAGATTACTGTACCATAGTTTTATTATAGAATGTTTAGCTGAATAATGAAGGAAACAAGAAATGTTCAGAAAATCAAAATAAAAATGGCAATGAAGCATTCCTATTGTAATTAACGAGGCAAACAAACATACGCACATTTAACATTTATTCTTGAATAAGTTCTAACCAAACGCAAATCGCTGTATTACGAACTGACAATGTGATATTTTTTTTATGATAAATTATTTAGAGAGTTCTCGTTTGTCAATAATAAGTCCAGTGAAATTTAAATGCTAGGAGGTAAGAATATTATATTGCAAGAATTTCACAAGGCCTCAGTATTGTTTAGATATTGAAAAATTCCTTGAAATGTTATTTTTAAATAAAAAGCATTGCGTACCGTTTTTCAACAAAATCCGCGGAAGTTGATCAGATATAATGTGTGGTTGTTTGAAAAACTTATTTATGGACATGTGGGGCAAGATTTTTATGTAGGCTAACAGGTCATCGTGTTTAGAGTACGTATTTGCCGATGAAACAAGTACATTGTGCTGAAGCGCAATGGTCTTATGTGATCATTATAGTAGACATCTTGTGAAATGATGCATATGCAAATTCAAAACAATGCACACTTTACGCATTGAAAATAAATTTTTCCATGAGCCACCGACCTATCTATTTATATTTGCAGACACCGCCAGTGAGATACACTTTAGCATACTCATATAAAATGATGACATGGTTGATTCAAGACTCTTTTTTCAATCTCTGACAATTAACAATATTTTGGTGTATTCTACGCATGTTCGTAACTGTTTTTGGTTCCTCGATGTCAACCAGCGATCAAAGTATTCGATTACGCTCACTTGAGCTTATTTCTTACCACGCCATTTTTTATCACGCTTATATTAACTTGCCGCGTTGTTGTTGTATGCGTCAAATCTTGTAATCGAATTTTAAACCACTTCCTATAGTCCAATCTGGCTGAAATTTTGTATACACACTTGCTTCCGATGACATTGAATATTTGCCGCCATACTCGTGGGATTAAAAATGAAAGTAAACAAACAAACAAACTTATTGACGGACGAAAGACAAAGACTGAAACTGCTTCGCAACGGAAAAGACGACTGGAAAAGGCAAGACAAAGAAACGGGATAATAAATTATCTAATCATGACACGATATTTTCCCTTTTACAAAAGATCTTGGTTGAAGTGGTAATTAAAATCGATTGCAAGATATGTAAAGACGAAAAAGTAGAAAATAAAATATATAAAAAAAACTTTTCAGAAACCACGTTTATATTAAAATGCACTAAAAAGGAGAAAATAATTTTTTTCCTGGTTCTCCACAAAATTTTTCCCCAAAATTTTAATCAATTAGTTCCAAATTTCTTCTGTCATAAAATTAGTGTCGGAATAGATAGAAAAATGTAATATAAATTTCAATAAAATCATGACATTAGTGACTATAAATAAAAGCGTGGAACGCCCACGAAGATTACGTCAATATAGTTTAGCACTACACGCTTTTATTTATAGTCACAAATGTCATGATTTTATCTAAATTTATATTAAATTTTTCTATCTATTCCGACACTAGTTTTATAACAGAAGAAATTTTGAACTAATTCCTCAACATTTTGGGGAAAAATATTATTAATCATTTAACTGGATTCGGTATTTCATGGAGAACCAGGGAAAAAATTATTTTCTCCTTTTTAGTGCATTTTGATATAAGCGTGGTTTTTGAAAAGTTTTTTTTATATATTTTTTTCATATGCAGATGAGCCTTTATAAGCGGCAAGGAAGTGGAGTTCCACGAGACTATGGTGGGAGTAAGGTGTGTCTCGAGCGAATGATATCGAGATACACGATTGCCACTACACTTTCGGTTTACTTATGTGCGATTTCTAGATACTATATTCTTAGAATGGGTATAATCAGTATAGAAAACTTACATAATGCCATTTCGGAAAGTTTCGTAGACTCGAAAAATGCTTGCGAGAACGTTGCCTGAGGCTCATCGGTTTCGTTATTATGTAGTTTATGTCATCGTAAACGGTGATATCATCGAGCAGATTTATACTTATTTAGTATGTTTAGCAAGGTGATGCATGAAGCATACACGCATGTATGTATCAGGAATTATTCATTCCACTCTGGCGCTTCCAAAGCGCATATTCTAACCGTGCTTCTGTTCGATTCTCCGAGTGCATTTTACTATCAAAACCTGTTGTGCCAGCATGTAAAGAGATTGGTTTTTAATTTTTTTCCTATTCTGAAAGTAATATGAAAATTCGACGGATCCAAAGAAATATATTTCGTGATGTGTCGCGAATTAGTTTCGTCATGAAATAATTAACTGTAATAGAAATATTTAAGATATATAAAGTGATTATATTTAACGGTACCGATTGCAAAATGTCACTGGTATACTTTAGTTTATAAAACCCAGATAGCACAGAGACATCTCAAAGACAGCGGTAAGACGCCTGCCGCAAGACATTCGGACGTCTGAGAGACGTCTGAACGGTCCCCGAACGGCTCCCGGAAGTCTCCTGAATGTCTTGTGTTACAAAACGTACGTCTTAGAGACGTCTGAAGACGTTAGTTTAGACGTCTTTTAGGCGTCTTTTTAGACGACATCTCCGAAATCTCTCTAAGACATCTTATTTCAGATGTAAAAACGACGTCTCCAAATAGACGTCTTTTTGCGACGTAAGACGTTCAGATCTAAAAACGACGTAAAACAGACGTCTATGAGACGATGGGTGCTATCTGGGAAATTACGAGAAGTTATTTAGATTTATCGCAATTTTATAACTAGACAGCGGATTTTATGGACTTATGACAAAAGTGAGTAGGTGTAATTTAAAACAGTGATGACATTAAAAGAATTTACAAAATACTGTTATATTATTTTCAACCTATTGAACATATTAAGAGAGAAAATAAATTTCTGTGTTACCCTGGTTTGTTGCAAGTCAGGTGGAAAATTTTTATTTTGCATAAAGATCCGCCGTCTATTACCATATGTGCTTCAATGGAGAACTTTATTTAATAATTTCGAATGGAAGTAGACTTGTAATCTCAATAATTAAACAGTAAAGAATATTATAAAGTAAAATAATATGTTACCCGATATCACATATATATATATTTCAGAAATACTTCGGTGATTCGTGTGGCGCAATTTCAAAACGGTAGAACAAGAGATATTTAACAGTATCAACTAATACGCATTTAAAGAGTTCGACAAGGCAGCTGTTCAGGGCATTTCGAAAAAGCACCAGACTTGAACTAATTGATGTTAAAAAATGCGTTCATTCCGAAGGTGCGTGCGTGAGATCGTAACCTTACATTTCGGTAGAGTAAATGTTCGCACGATATTTTGCAATTCGAATAAATTAGAAACTGAAAAGAATGTTACAAAAACTTCGTAGCTAATTTTCATTTAATAACAAACAACATCTTCCTCTCGTATTTTACGATGCCAGTTCTCATTTGGATTTCTCGGACTATTTTCGCAATCTCTAACATCTATTAATTTCTATTATCTATTGTTTTTTTCTGAAGAGTACTATAGATTGGTTTCCATCCGGAGGTCAATATCATCGGATCTATTAATCATCGCACAATCTTTTCGATCGAGTACGCATTTGTTTCAACTGTTGCGCTATAATCTATCGCTTGTGTAAACGCTAATAATGCTTAAGTACTTTCGTCACAAGTGATAACAACACGCGACCCAGAGAACTGAATTTTCTGTGGAAAATACACAAACAACCTTGAGGCTGTTAGTATATTATATTCAATCGCAAGACTCGACGTCGTTATGGAAGATTATTACGATGACTAATATTGACTAAATATTATGGCTGTCGCTATTTATCAATGATCTATTAAGATAGATAGAAAAATTTGCATTCTCAACATTTCTTGTATACACTTTATATCTCACATATGCACGAAGTATGTCAGTCGTCGCGTCGTTGCTAAACATTGCTAGACAAAGTTGTAAAAATAGAATTACAGAAAAGCTGAGACGTTCGACTTGTATAAAATATTTTTCGTGTACAAATGTCCTTCTTAAGACGGTAGACCCGTTTCCAGGATTGTTACAAGGGTGCGGGATTCTCGTCCTCATTTGTCGATAATACAAAAATGGGGTTTTTCAGTAGTCAAGAACGTTAGATAAAAAATCGATCTAGGGCGCTTTCGCCCTCAAAAGTCCTATTTTTTCGTTTACGATGCGTAATTTGCATTATTCGGCAGCATGTAGCTATGAAAATAGATACAGTGGCCGGAATTAATATTCGGACGCTCTAAAAAAGACGATAACCTTTTCAATATTGTACTATACGATTTGAACTTTTCTGGGAAGTTAGAGCAATTAGTTTACTACAGGATGTGAAAAGAAATTTTTTCAAAGATTGCTATAGATCGGAATTGTAGAAAAAATACTAAAAGCTGCATTTTACAATTTTTTTATGTGGGCCTATATTGAAAAATTTGAAAATACGTTTCGAATATACGTGCTCGAATAAAGAGAAATTTATTGAATGATATCTAATGCAAGCACCATTATAATTTCAATAATTGAAAAATAAAACATTTAACCGGTCGTGGTTCGGTTAGTGTTAAAACACAAATAATTTCGAAAAATACAGGTAGCAAGGCTATCTATTGTTGGATCGTTTTCTGCTTGAATGAAACGTTTTGAATTGTAATCAAATCTCTATTATCCGAGTCTTTGATTATCTTATCATTTATCCGGAGTACGGTAACTCGATACGCCGGGTGACATTTGCAACGGATATAATTACACGATGTTATTGTTTTCAGTGTTTCGCTGCTTATTTACGATCTCGTTTTATCCAATCACAGTTGCTATAATTATAACAAATATTTCTTTAGAAAGTTTAGACTTTCCTCGTGTTTAAGTGCAAATAATTCTGTAAAACCAAACGACAACGGTTTTTGTGACCTGGTTGCCATCCTCAACGTGTATCGACATTAAGATATAAGAACAATCAAGATATACATATGAATATATACGCAGGAATTGTTACCGTAAAGACGTCCGATTATAATTGCTCTTTCTACTGAAAGCGCTATCCGGAACGAATTTTATTCTTCCTAAATAAAAACAGACAGTGACACGACCGGTTTAACATTTTTTATTGTACAGTTATCGAAATTATAAAGGAGCTGCCTTCAAGAATCTCCATTCGAGTACACATTGTTATAAAAATCGTGAGAGATCAATATAAATTGAGCCTTGTACTTTTTATAAAACAAGTTAGTGTTAACTATCGATATTTACGAAATTCACCGATTACGTGTAACCTTCTATATTTTCGAGATGGCCTTGTCCTGAGAGCGATTCTTCTAAAATTTATAGCGTTACAAGGATTCCCGAAAGCATTGCCAAGTTATTCTATTCAGAAGAAACTCGTTTGGTTTTCTGCGGACGATCAGAAATAAAGCATCTTATGGTCGAAGCTGTTAATGATTGGATAGTGAAAGACGTGGTTTCGCCAACGGTCTAAACGTTCGCCATGACATTCTCCGTGACACGGTTCCTTGCGAGTAGAAAATTGAATGCGTACCCCCCCGAAAATCTCGAAAATTTCGAAGGATTTGCATAGACGAAGGAAATGGGCCGAGATGATGATCTCGGGGTCGAAACGATTCCGCAGGTTTGTCTGGTCGCATACATATCGGAGGGAACGCGTCACCGTATGTATGTATTCGGCGTTCTACGCGCGTCGCATTCCATCGAAACAACGCCGCGATAACTGGTATCACTCGTCGAGCGATCCAAGACACGGAATGCATTTTCCGTGAAGAAACGTTTTACCGTCCGTAGACCGGTAAACATCGTTCAACTATAGAATAGAGATTCCGGTGTAGGTATACACCGAACGCTGGGGACTTTCGTGTAGCATCGTATCTCTTCGGTGGCACTCCAAGGTCCTGCCTTTTGCGTGGACACGAGCATCAATTGCGTCGCAACCTGCGAAAACGATGATCGTGCGTGCACCATAACGAACGCCGTCGTTTCCACGACGGTGATACGCGTTGCTTCTGCGCGCACCTGGACGATTTCGAATTCGACCGGCGCCGTTCGCCGACGAGAGAATCGGATCCGAAAGATCTACGGATCGTTCGGACTCGAGGCTCGTTCCATACCGCGCGCATTCCCGACGGTGCGTCCCATCATGATCTACAGGATGTTATGCGCAAGCGAATTCCTTGCATAATTATACCCGCCGATGCCTACGCAGTGTACCGCCCCGTAACGAACCGAACCGAAATGTTGTTCGAAAGAATTACTGGGGGGAAAGAAATGGCTCGGAGGTGCGCGCGAGAGCTCGAAAGGTATCTCGCATGTACATTGGTACATTACGTACGTTCGGCGGAGTATCCGTGGCTCCGGGGAACGGGTGGCAATAAATTCCACTTTGTTGCGCAAGAAATTCCATCGGACCTTGTATACGCCTCTTCCCGTCCACACGCATAGGCAAGTATAGGTGAGCACGGCGAATCACGTTGTCCTCTATGATAAAATAGCATTTATTCCACGAATGAGCCGACCGAACCAGTCGAGCAACGTTGCCGCGATAATTTCCACCGGGCAAATAGAGCGCGCCCGAGCGGACACGCAGGACCCCGAACGCTGCTAGCCGCGCCTGGGAGATCTGTCAGCGAGAGGAGGACCCCGTGTGTGCCTACGAGAGCCGCTTCGCTTTGCCAGTTGCGAATTACGGATCGCGAAGATTTCGAAATTTCGGTGGGACCGAGAGCGCGAACACGGGAAAATTAGGTGGCCCGGACTGGACTCACCTTTGTGCCTGCGCCACTGTCTGTAAAGAAACGCGGCGACGACCAGCAGCAGTATCGTCGTCAGAAATGTACCGATCACAGCCCCTGCCACGCTTCCTGCCCCGAAACAGGTATCCCGTGGCTCGTCCTCCATTGCTCCTTTCTTCGTTCAAACTCTTGCCCGATGCATTTCCAAGTTGGCGGTCGGTGCGCGTCGCTTGTCGCGCGTCTCCCGTCTCTCGGCGGTCGTTACTCGCGTTTCCCCGCGCGCCGTCAGGAATTTCCCCGTGGTGAACCCGCCGCGGAGGCTACGGGCCGCAACTGTTTACCGTGGCTCCGCGCGATGTGCATAAGGAGACATTTATTTTCACCTGACGAGTCGTTGCCCTTTTACCCGAAGAATCACCACCGCGATTGGAGACCGTCCTACTGCCGTGACACCGTGCACGATACTGAGAGACAGAGAGAAAAAGAAAGAGAACGAGAGACAGAGAGAAACCCGGCGAGACGGAGACCGACAGAATCCGAGGAAGAGAGAGACCGGTCGGAGAGGCCGAGTGAGATAGGTTCGTTGGAGAACGGCGAGAGAGAAGGAGCAAGAGAGCGAGAGGGAGAGAGAGAGAGAACGGACCCATGGATCGAGTAAAACAGGTAGCTGCGCAACAGGTGCTTCTGCCTATGAGGTGGGGATTCCACCTCCACGCGATTTACGGAGGGCCGGGGGGCAAGAGTGGAACCAGCATTTCAAAGGAGAAGGGGAATCCCGGCATTCCTTCACCATTTCAGAGCTGACCGTATTTTCTGGTACCTAGCCTAGAAGCGCTGCGTGAATGCAAACCGTAGGCGTGTAAGGAAACGGTCCGTGTATTGATTAACATCGTCCTTTTTTCCATTCTGTTCTCTTTCTCCTTTCTTTTTTCGGTTTCATTAAACGAGAACGCGAAACTTCGCGCCAGTCATTCATTTAATGAAACATTTCGCAGCGTATCGCGCAGATTTCTCTCATGCACGGATTCCGATTTTTGGTCGGGCTGGTCTGAAACGCACGGGGATACTTAACGCGGTTTCGACGAAGTTTCGTCGATCGTGGGTAACACTTTTCCAACGGCAAACATGAATTTATATAATAGTTTTATTGTTGTTCAGCGACATTTATGGAATAGGCGGTTTTTGATATATAAAATTCGTGGAACGCGTGGAACAGGTTTCAAATGCAATATAGAACTGTGCAGATTGTTAGACTTGGTGTATCCTTCTCGCGATTTCATAGTTTCCTTTTTGACGGGCAATAGGAATTGTAACGGCCAATTGTTTTCAAATAGAAGGCAGTTAAAATGCAATTAAAAAATCGTAAATTTCCGAGGCGAAGTGATAACAGATATCGTTTATTACTACATATTTACGAATGTCAGGGTTTTTATTTGATCATTCAACATCAGTTGTATTTATTTTTTTCTTAATACACACGCGTAAATGGAAATACTTTTAGGCTCGTGTTGATAAACTGTTCATTTATTTTATCTATTGATTATCTTTCGGTATTGTTTATATCCATTATTTATAAAGATTGAGATAAGATTTGACAGATCAATATGATACAAATAAGTTTTCTATATTAATAAATTGTAATTCGAACTTCTTCTTCAACATAAAATGGCAATAATGGATTACAGATAATAATAATATTCGATAGAGATAACATCGAAAATTTAAAAATAAGTAGACACGCTACTATAAAAACTACAGACTTAGTTTTCTTTATGGAAACTTGGATAAGAATATTTGGACAAGAAGTATAGAACAAATGCAAAAGATATCTTTTATAAAACAGTTTGATTTTTTAAATAAAACTACAGATGTCTGTGTGAACAATTTCTATATGATTTAACTGACCATGTGCTTAAGATATAATTGATAAAAATACATGCAATAAGTAGACCTATTCAATTTATTCTCTAAATTTAGAAATTTTTTATTTAAAAATAGCAGCACCTTAATGATCTATTCCATGAATGCAGTGAAATATTTTTATCCAAGAAAACTAAGTTTCTATAGCTTTTGTAGTAGTGTGTTTCTTTATTTTTAAATTTTTGGTGTTGTCTCTATCGAATATTATTATTATTTGTAATCCATTATTGCCATTTTTATGTTAAAGAAGGAGTTCAAAATGATCAAATATCAAATAACTCGAATAAGATCAAGTAAAGATCAAATAACTGATATATATACTATTCTACAAATTGTGATGAAATGACATTTCGCAAAAGTCGAAATTCAATGTTACAATAGTCGTTGTTAATTGCGAACATCAATATCAGGTGCGCTTTAGCAAATCCGATTACGTCGAGCGTATCATAACGTACCGTTTTCTACACGATTCCACCTAATTCATATACCGTAGATCTCGGTCTAATTTCTATACGCCAGAAATCCTAAAACGTGAAATCGAAAATAACTATCTGTAAAGCGAATACCAGGAGTTCTTACAGATTCAATTTACGTTATCGTGATCGAAAGACATTAAATATATTTTCGAAACGAATGAAACATTCCACATATATGTAAAAATAATGAAACACAACACGATGATTGTACATAATTAGACAAATCCTCTTATCTAAAATATACTGTTCCGTAGTAAATAATAATTGCAACTAATAGATTTGTCTAAACTATACAATAGAACAGCGCCATTTTATAGACAAATCAAAAGTTAGCAGATTTTTATTAGAACATTATGAAACAATATAAAATATAAGAAACTGATTTCTCCATGGAGTAGTATATAACAGATTAAACACATGCGCGCAACGACATGCGCGAAACAAGTACCTTCTTATCTGGCGTCAAGTATAGATTATAATTGACAAAATGAGTTAGCCATATTTGAAATAATAAGAGTAAACGAGTAATAAAATAAAATGTATATCACAGCTGATCACAGTTACAGTTTCCATAAATATTTATACAGAATACGGCGACTATTCCCCCATTTCCTCTCTAGATATACTTTAGCTTCGTGGTTTTGCGACTTCTCAACAGACTATAGCACTTTGCCCACATTCGTCATCTGGTAGATGAAGTAATCTCGGACACCGACGAAATACTGTTAAAGACTGCCAGCCCCTGTGTTGTATTCAGCGACATAGGCAAGTGGGCACAGATGGGCACGGGGATAACGTGGAACTTACAGTGATCTGAAATACCACATCGCTATAAGCACAGACGAGTCTGTGGTAACCCGTGGTGGTAACACGAAACAATGGTCTTCTGTACCGACGAAATGCAGTCGGTGGCCTTCTGTTTCTCACTCCAGCCAGAATATATCCTAGAGGGCGTAAGAGAACACCGAATTTTCCGAGTAACACGAACTCCCGTAAGGTTGACAGTCTCTCGTCGGTGACCAGAGTTCGACTATCAACTATCGACAGTTATCGATAATTATCGATAATGATGGTGTGCAATATATTTTGCATAATACAAGGAATATTTAAAAGTAATGAAAAAAATATGCTATCCAAATATATAAAAAACTATTTATTTAGAATAATTGGCGATATATCATTACAAATTAATTTTCAGATGCTGCATTTAATGCTGTTTTTATTTTTGTAGAGACCTGAAAAAATATATATCAAGTTTAGCATTGTCTCTTCTTCAATTTTCTCTGAATTGGTAAGTGTATTACAGTATAAAACAATGTGGAGTGTTGAATTTTAAACATTTACAATGAAATTTGAATTTGAGTTGGAGACGGCAACGATATATATCGATGTTTTCATCATCTATATTTGAAGATCGATATGTATAAAAAGACATTGATGCTTATCTACTGAATTTTGATACTGTTGGTTAGTCTAAAGAAACATTTTTCAAGTTTGATCTTTTGTCAGTTCTATCTGATTTTGTAAATCATCGATGGTTTTCGATTGTAAAAGTAAAACATCGATAGTTTTCGATAGTGAAAGTAAATCATCGATAGTTTTCGATAGTTCTCCACCATTACTTCAAATGTACCTAAAAGAATGTTGACAAACTCTAAAATAGTATTTATTATAGAATAGGGACTAAAATGAGATGTTATTCGTTACATTTTTCATAATGGAAAAGTTGTTCAAATAATATTGGTTATATCAAGTTGCACACTAAAATTCAATCATGTTGGTAGGCAATATTAACAATTAACAATTTGTATTATAATTCCGGAGAGGTCTTTTGTTTTGAAGCATCTCTACATATCATTAGTAGACATTAAAAGAATAAAATGGCAATAATGATTTGTTTCAGATGTTCTAATTTTAGAATTACACCATGAGGATTTTGAACATGCCAAGGGGGTAAGTAATTGTGTTTTTAAACGTAGAAAAATTTCACCTGGAAGAATTTGTCTTTTATATTAATTTTAGTAATTCTTCTATGGAAGTATCTTCTGTAAATATAACATCGTACTGTTCTCATTCTTATTTGCTATTATTATGAAGTTATTTAGAACCATGATTTTGTTCTCCCGGTGTTCATTCCTATATATTATTATAATAATGTAATCAATTTTATGATAGAACCAGCATCCACCTGGACACATAGCATGTCTTCAAACACCTTAAAGAAAGATAAACAGTTAACTATGTTTAAGAATGAATTGCAATGTGAAAAAAGAACTTTTGTCATATGTGTAATAATTGTTTGGATAAGCCTTTTGTAGACATTGTTGAAGTTTGAATATTAACGCTAAACTGAGTCTCAAAGTAGCTGGTACATGTTCCCTTATAAAAATGACAAGATTAATTTTATTTAGACTTTGTGCGGTTCCTATTGTAATACATGCTGTACTAAATATATCTATACAATCATTTCTTATAAAATAATTTTCTGGAACCAGTTATTTTCACTGGTGGTGGTAGGTCTAGTGTTAAACAAGGAAAACATTCTACAAGTTTACAGTTTTTAACTCCAGGAATACTTTTCAAGTATTAGGTTGTCTGAAAAGTTTCTATCGGAATGTGTTCCTTTGATGTTGCTAAATAAATACAAACAATGCGATAATCTTTATGTCAATGTTCATGTTTATGTTAATGTTTCAGTACTTCCTAACATGAATTTGCATTATGTGCATGAATCGAAAACCAACTTTTGGGACAATCTAATATATATTCAGCAATATTATTAAAGGGACACATTCCGACAGAAACTTGTGGGACGACCTAATACATGAATATGTGTATATCATTCAAACTATCTCTGGAATTGGTGACATTAAAATTAGATTTAAAATATGGACTGGAGAATGTAACAGTTTTCTGAATCTAAATTGACGGAATAGTAAGAACTAAGGGATATTAAAACACACGTATTTAAGCATTCAAACAAAAGTCTTCAGTACATTTAAATTTGAATGTAATAATGGAAAATATACATGTATGTATACATATAATATTTATGTCAACAAACTAAAATTTGTGAATTGTTGGTAGTGCCGGATGTGACATTGAAATGGTATCAGCCTTCACAGATAGAAAACCGTATTACGTGAGATATCTGTACGAATCTTGACTCTATGTGTGTATTAGCAGCTAGTATTATAATAGGATAACGACAAAAGATGGATTAGAAAAATTTGAAAATGTGTTCAGAACAGTTCACAAGATTGTACTTTAAAAGGTGTATTGTCACAACGTAACACAAGTTACAGAAGTATTATATCTGGAATGCAAACATTTATGTAAAGACTTTTATTAATCAGTTTATGAAAATTGAAATCAAGTCAAAATTTATTTCGAATTGTATACGAAATAAATAAGAGCTTTTCATATTGTATTAAACTGTCCATATAGTATTTATAAAAATTTGCAATGTAGATCAATATATAATAGATCCACGGTTTTCTAGAAAAATTTTCCTCCGACAAGATCTGGTTACGTAAAACGAAATAACAGAGATCTACGCTTATGACATCGATCTATCTGCCATAATTACTTCAATTTTCTATGCGACTTACATGTATACACATGTAGTAAAAGAATCCTAAAATAAACCTAATTGAACGTTCTCGTTTTAAACGATTAGACAACGCACGTAGCAATTTTACCAGTTTCTGCACACGCTGACTATGTGCGTCTGTGTGTGTGCGCGCGCCGATTATGCGCCACGTGGAGACATTGCAAACGACCCTGATTGGTTGCAGGTCATCGTGATCTTTGTTGGAGGGGGGACATTGTGTCGGTCGAAAAAGGTTGGAGGACCAGAAGGGTTGGGAGGATTGGTGAAGGACGCTCCTTTCAACCAAGAAATTAGCCAGGAGTGGGGAAGTCGGCTACACGTGCGACTTCCTTCCCCTTCTCTACCTCTGACCTCCTCTCTTTTCCTTCGCGATTGTAACGCCAATGTTTCTTTATCGTTCCTGGTTTGCTTTTCTGCACGTAGCATAGTCCCAATCGAAGAATTAGCTGTTCACAACGATTTTAGCATTGTTTCAAGACTGAAAGACGGCCATATATATGTAGATCGTTGAATTCGTCTTGACGTCAGCTATAACATCATTAAGTTAATATAAAAAAACTTTTTAAAAACCACGCTTGTATTAAAGTGCACTAAAAAGGAGAAAATAATTTTTTTAGCGACAATAAATAAAAGCGTGGAGCGCCCACGAAGATTGCGTCAATATAGTTTAGCGCTCCACGCTTTTATTTATTGTCGCTGATGACTAAAAAAATTATTTTCTCCTTTTTAGTGCGCTTTAATATAAGCGTGGTTTTTAAAAAGTTTTTTTATATATTTTTTTATTTTCTACTTTTTAGTCGTTAATATTAACATTTTTTTTTCTCCTAGACGAGCAGTTTTTCTTTTTAAATTTGTTTTTTAATATTGCATTGTCACCCAGTTCTGAGCTATGTTTAAAGTTTCAAGTCTCTAGCTCGTCGGGAAGTGGCTTAAAATTCGATTTCAAGATTTGACGCATACAACAACGATAACATCGACAACGACAACAACTCGGCAAGCTAATATAAGCGTGGTAAAAATACAATATAGTGACGATTAAAATATCGAGGCGACATTAATCTTTTATTTAAAAAAGACATTTTTTGAAGTTTTTATACTGAACTTTATAGAAGCGAGTATTAATTTTTGTTGGGACCATTCTTTTTGTCGGAGCACCGGAGATGCCTGAAAAATTGCGATAACATGTGAATAATACATGGTATACTGAACATATTATTTAAACGAATGGTGATATTTGAATTTCGCAGATGTATTCCTTACAAGTAGACTGCGGATCTTTATGCATTTATGACTTATAAAAATTTTCGAAAAATGCTGGAGTATTGAATTCAACAGAATTTAGCACGATTTTTATTTATTTTCGATCTACAAATACCGTTACTATAATGAAAATAGAATTTTATTTGGTACCACTTTCTTAAATTACTCTACAGTTATTGAAAATTGCATAAACATCCGCAGTCTACTTATAACGAATGGGGATGAATAGGGAAGCGATATTGGTATAATTATACAGGAAAAAGTATGTCGAAAACATTCCACTTTGCAAAAAAATTGGAGCTTAGAAGATATTCACTATAATTATATAAAACATTGACGCTTCTCCTTCGTCAATTGAATATTAACTTTTTAAATAAATTATAAGCAATATTTCTTATAGACAACAACATCCTTAAGTACGAGAAATGTACGATACTATTTGTAAAAAAAATAGACCAATATTATTAAATAGGTTCTCCGAGGTATGAATAAAAAGACGAGTCATTTTCACGGTGAAAAATGGTACTTATCAATTGTTCATATTTAAACGTGTTTTCTAATTACAATTTTTAAAAAATTCAATCGGTTTCATCGTTTTAAAACGTGATGAACTATTATAAAGTGATATACATTCGATAAAAGTTGGTTTTTAGCAAATGAACAGCTAATTCCTCCTAATTAGGACCACTCTGTGCGTAGCTCAAAATAATTATACGATTCTCCTATTTTTCCTTCGTAGAAAACACCGTGATTATTCCGTGATATAACTACCGCTGAAAACGATTCTCGAGGCATTCTGATTAATCGATTGCCAACAGTCATGCTAATTTGCGTTTCGTTGAGGAATAATTTAGAACAACTGAATTGAATAGCTCGACACCGGAAAAGTCTCATTTGTGTGGTTAAGACAAAAAAATTAAAAGTCGATCGTACTATTTTAAAATCGTTATTAACAATCAAATTCAAAAAAATGGAGGTATCGAGACATGAACGACTCGAATGCGTCTGACGTAGCTAAAAATTGAGTAGGTGTCGTATAATTAAAACTAAATTGGCTTGACGAAGGGCTTCCGCACATCCTCTTCTCGTACATCCCTGCAGACATTGTTTCCGGTCACATAAATAACATGTTGTAATATCTTGTTGTGCAACATTGGTGTTGTTAAATGATTTCCTCTAAAATAGGAAGGGAGGAGTTATATTTTACTTTTCGCAACATTCAAGATCTCCCGCCTGAACTATTGGCAGTGTCGGTCACAGAGGAAACTTTCCTACTCTATTGCAAGAATAATAGAACGTTCAACGTCATTTCTCAGAATAGCTAACATGTATATGTATAAGTATAATATGTACAATGTGTCAGGAAAAAATATCGAGAAAGATGTATTTTCATCGTTATTGCTTGTTCACTCGAAGACATATTGAAATATATTTGAAAGTCTTTTGATAAGTTCTCTATTGACGTTAAAGTTTATGCGTATGAAGGTCGATAACCTGCGTAAAAGCGGCATGTACAATAAAGTCTTGATCTAAAGGGGCCCATTCACGGTCAAGCATATTGCGCAACATGGTTGACCGTGAATGGTAATGATTGACGAATTGCAACATGCTAATATGTTGTGCAACATGTTGCACAATAATTGTCGCGCAATATGCTTGACCGTGAATGGGCCCTTTAAGGGGCAATGATACCCACGTGACATAACTAGAAAGGAACTAGAATCTAACTAGATTTTGGGTCGAAACATGGGTTTGCGGGATATCGTTATTTGTCCTTATACGAGCAAATTTTGAGCTGCACAAAGGTTCATTTGATAGAGGAAGGTTAGACGCAGTGCGCTCTGCCCCCTCATGTAAGTCAAAAAAGTCTTTTAGAGACTTAGAGTTATGAATAACTAATAAAAAAACTATTTTTCTATGACTAACAATCAATCAGACTATTAGTCTAATCTAATTTTCAAAACTTCACCAACTTAAGTGTGGCATTTTTCTCATTAAAATGAAACATTTCTTCCGACCTCGTTCCTTATGAAATCATTTTTATCATTTCGATAATTGTGAAATAAAAAATCTGGAACCGGTCATTTTGACCGGCGGTGATAGGTTTAGCGTTAATAGGTTCAAAATAATATAACAGTGTTTCGAAATTCTTCTAATATTTTCACCGTTCTAAATTTCACTTATTCATTTTTATCGTAAATGCATAAAATCCGCTGTCTATTGATTAGATACCGACATATTTAATAATGTAGGGTAAACTGTACTATTGCTGGCACTGCGATTTAAACGGCAAATATTAAGAATTCCTGGTGTAGAAAATCATTTTTTATTGCTTCTTATTTATATCTCAAAGCAACGTTGTAAGTTTTCATAACTATTTACGATTGTTATTCACTGAATATATTTTATAATAAAAGATTTATGACTCGTGATTTATGACGTGAAACTGTTTGATTTTGCTGAAAAATCTCTATTAGCTTATAGAAAGTTAAGCTCGTTTAAACATTTCAAAAAGAGATAAACAGATCTTTACTACAATTTTGGCTTAGGGTGCCAATCACTGTACAGTTTACCCTAAACAATATTTTGAATACTGGTACAGCAATTTTTAGTGGCGCCTCAGAGTCACCATCCGAGTGCTAAGGGTTAAAAGGCAGCTGGCCTATCCGGCAGAGAGTCAGGTATAAAACGGTGATCAGCTCGGAAATAACAGAGAAACGTGCCGACAGCTGATTACTGACTTACATATCGAAAGACGACCTGCACCGGATCTATGTAGCATGAGCGTCGCGCGTCGCGGCGGTTCTGTGCGTCATCGAAATCAGTAAATCTGTTCGATGATATCGCTATGACGTCTGTAACCGACACCACGTGTCTGCGGTGAAACTTTATTCCTCTGCTGGCTTTGACATAGTTTTCGCATCTGATTTAGAAATCATCCGGTGGCATTTATAGCGATTTGTGGGATCAACCGACCACAATTTCTGCTATGTGCTGGAAGCGTACAAGTTCCTGCCGCTTCTGTTATCTTTGAACCTTATTGTTTTGTTCTATATTCGTGAACTTTATTTCGTACAGAATTATTCTCTTTCGATTTTGATTCTTAAAAAGTACCGAGGTAACTCCATGAATTTTTTCACAGTAATTGGTGGCATATTAAACTTTAATTGCGCGTTGGTTTAAATCTGCTCACATTTGCTCACGTGGAGAAAATAATAAAAATCCATATTAAGACGCTCGCGCTCAGCAGCTTTCTGCGTAGTCTTTCGAAGAAATTTTGTTGCAATTATTTTTAAGCGCATGCCATTTGATAAGTACTTGTGTGTCCAATCTTATTCTTATAAATTATATATTTAGTTTTAAAATTGTTTAAATATTTACAATCTTTCAATTGAGGATAAGACTTTAGAAACCCCCCCCCTTCCTTTCGACATGTGACATACGTCATTCTATTCGTTTCGACATGCTGAACACAAAATGTACGTGTCATTTTTGGCTGAAATGAATAGTTTTCGAGATATTCGTGAAAAACTACAGTTACTACATTGAATTTTGTATAGCCAAACCTAACCCAAAACTAATCTCATTTCCGTTTCGTTCCTAAAATAAACCTTTCGGAGTAAGACTTCGCGACTGATGCAGGACCAAACAAACAAAAACAAAAACAAAATGAAAATTTAGAATCGTGCTGAAAATTCAATGTATAGTAACTGCAGTTTTTCACGAATATCTATTATGTGACATGTGATAATAATATTATCACATGTCGAAAGGAAGGGTGGGGGGGGGGGGGGGTTTCTAAAGTCCAGCCCTTGTGTGTTCAACTTTATTCTTATAAATAATATATTTAGTTTAAAAATTGTTTAAATATTTACAATCTTTCAATTGAGTATTAAAGAAAGTACCAAAAGGTTTCTTTGAGATTTTGTATTGTATTAATTTAGAGCACATTAGATTTGATGCGACTGTCGACCTTAAGTGCATAAATATACACAAATGTTGAAAATAGTAGAAATTTATTTTGACATTGATTGTGAGACGCGTGCGTCCGTCGTCCACGCCTCCAACGCAGTCTATCGAGTTCCCATTCGAGTCCGCGCGAAACGATATGACACTATGTTTATTCATTATATTATTCTAAATATATAGTCCCTTATTTTCGATTGTTTATACGATATCCGTCGTGGTCAGAGGTATCAGACGTGAAACTGAAGCCGAACATAGTCAAAACAATTTTTTTTTATACATCATTCGACTCGTCTTTGCATTTTATTTCAGAAAGCATTAAGGTACTTTACTCGGAAATTGCATAGTTTAAGAGTTATGATTTTTTTCCCGAACGTCCGTATACTCGACACACTGCGCGTCTCCGGGAACAGGGGGGGGGGGGGAAAGGACAAGAAAGAAATTCCACAAAGCATGTTCCGCCTCGCTTTCCCGCGGAATCTTTTACGATATCCTATTCGAGGTGGGGATGCACGTGCCGCCGCTTTTGTTATCGAGATTGTCGTAATACATATCGGATCTCGGCGCGCGTGCACGAGAGCCGTGCATCTACGCACGCGTGACCGTGTTGCGCGCAACCACGAGGGGGGATAACATGGCGGTACTCGATCGCCGTTAGTTGATGAACAGACGCCGGCGGATTTGGATCGGCCTTCGAAATCGTCACGATGAACAGTGGTCGTGACTGAACTAGCATCACCGTTCGCTACTTCGTTTTCTATTCTGGCACGATTCGGCGCGCGTGCAGTTCCATCGATAAAAGATATTTTTCCAAGGGACACCGTTCGATCGGTTTCAATTCACGTGCGTACACACGCGTGCAGTGACATTTACGAAGTTTCCCTGATACCGATTTTTCTGCCATCGAGGCGAGGCTCGATCGGCGACGAAGTTCAAACGGTTCGTTTGCGAAGTTGCGCGTTCCCAACCGACTTTTCAACGACCGTTAAAGTGATTGACAGCGAATACACACGCAGAATATAGCGGTGTGCCTGCGAGCATTTATTTCGAGGGCCCTGCGGTTATTACCAGAGTGTCTGCGAGCCTGTAAGCCGGTAAGTAATATTCCAACATGTAATTCCAATGCTGCTTGTATTTATGATTCGATTCATGTATTGTTGAATCGTTAATTGAATATCGCTTGTCGTATCGACGAAGTCGTCCTTCACTCGGCAATTGAATTTAGTCAATAAATAGACTGCGGATGTTTATGCAATTTTTTGTAGACGATTTTAAGAAAGTGGAGTCGAATGAAATCTTATTTTCAGTAGCAGTGGCCCTCGCAGATCGGGAGTAAATAAAAATCGTATTCAATTCTGTTGAATTTGAGACTGGCGTTTTTTGAACATTTTTAGAAGCTATGAATGCATAAAGATCCGCAGTCTAAATAGTTATTTGGATAAAAAATGTATCGGATATATGGATATTGTTTTATAAAAATTACAAGACTGAATTTATTTAGATTTCTCACAATTTTTATAATAATACGTGCCCGAATAAAGAAATTTATTGAATAATTTCTAATGCATGTATCTTTATAATTTCAATATCTAAAAAATAAACAATGTGAGAGCGGTCATTTGACCGGCCCCTTAACGATAAAAAATTAAATGATCTGCTTTTCATCAAGGAAACCAAACTCGTTAAACAAATAATGTAGTATATTCTTACTTATTTTATGATGTCGTTAATAACCTAGCAATTGATGCGACATAAAACCATAAATAAAAAAAAGGGACAACTCAGAAATATTGTTTGCATAATTACTCGGGTCACTTGTGTAACATGTTTCAGTTTTCATAACCTTTCGTTGAATGATTATGATGAATAAATTCGTTATAGTGATTTTAATTAGATTAAAGTATGAAGAGAAATCACGTTGTGCGATCCACTGCCATTTGTAATACGAGACGGAAACACAGACGTGACACGTGCTTTTTTATCACCTGAACGTAGTATTGGAATCATGTTTACAGTGTTTACACGCTGTTGCAAAATTAATGCAGTTTTTAGATAGACCCAGAATTTACATACAGCAGCACATTCTTCTCGATTCGACCACGTGCGATCCATTTACTTCAGTTAGTGCAAATAATGTTTCTCAACATTGCAACATTGTTTATCAGTGTATTACGACATGTTAAGTAATAATTTTTTGCGGTACATACAGTGGATAACAGAAGTAAGTTAACACTCATATTTTCAACAATGAAATCACAATAACAGTAATATTTATTCACTTATAAAAATAAACAAGTCGATTACATATTTAATGGTAATGTTGGAAACAAAATTTATTACGATTATCATAGTGACCTGAAGTTTTGTCAAGATATTGATTTTTCTATACTAAATACAACACAAAATTTGGAGTGACAAAAGAAAGTTAACGTATCGTTTAATAACACTGTCCAACACCAAATTTGTTTCACAATTACATTGTGATGGTGGTTCTTATAGAGTTTCATGCGCCGATTCCGAATTTGCCTTTAATTTTTTCCCCAGACGAATAGTTTTTGAGAAACGACTTTGAAAAAAAAAACATATTTTTCAACTTTAAACAGATATTGAGATGTTATTATAAAAGATATTGAATTGTTCTTTGCAGCAAAAGATTCTGTAGACTTTCCTGAATACAGTGATATGCAGTATTAGTACATTATGAATGTTTAGACATGTTTAAACAATCATTAAAGACGGAGAGACACCACTTTTGCACGAATGTTTGAGGATATTTCTGAATTTCTCTCAAAAAATAAGGGTCCAGCGTGAAATTGAACTATATCACGCGATAGAGCAGACTTTTATCTTGTGAAACCGCTCCTTTGAAGTTGCAACGTCGACGTTTTTTTCCAACCAGAAAGCAAAATGTCTTCGCCCGGCATGAGTTGGCCAATTTATGTTGAGACCGCGCTAGTGGTGAGCGCCACTGGCATCAACTCATGCCGGGCGAAGACATTTTGCTTTCTGGTTGGAAAAAAACGTCGACGTTGCAAACTTCAGAGGAGCGGTTTCTCAAGATAAAAGTCTGCTCTATCGCGTGATGTAGTTCAATTTTACGCTGGACCCTTATTTTTTGAGAGAAATTCAAAAATATCCTCAAACATTCGTGCAAAAGTGGTGTCTCTCCGTCTTTAATGATTGTTTAAACATGTTTAAACATTGTGTATATAATTGTGAGTATATATTGTGAAAAATCTGAATAAATTCAGTCTTGTAATTATTATAAAACAATATATGTACATATGTATATCCGATACATTTTGTACCCGGTACGGTTAGTGTTAAGAAATATCTATTTGCTGAATAGTAATTATGATAGCTTACGGTTGCAATCGTGTTTCTAAATAAATAATGTTCGTCTAGCGTTTCGTTCGAGGTATCATTGGCATGCCCTTGGGATTGCAGGTCGTTTCAGAAACATTTAAAGAAACGTTAACCATTGAACCTTATTGAACTATGCGTATCGTGTATCTTTATCGGGATAGCACACTATGGTAATTGTGCAATGGATCAGTAAACTACATATACGATCTCTGTTCCAAACTTAACACGCGTTATACATACATCAATCCGATCGAACGGCCGAACGTCCTGAAAGGTGAAGCCCACGCTTGATTTCACCTAAGTACTTATTTTAGTCTTGACTTGTAAAACGTGTGCCAATATACGTGATCGCACGTGGACGACATTTACACGTGGAAGACAACGAGGGCTGGAATAGGTACTCGTGGGAAGGTCAACGAGATTTTCAATCCGCCGCACATATGCCTATCTCTTTCTAATAGTCTGGCGAGGTGATCGCGGGCATCGCGGCACACCGAGGTTTCATTCGAAAAACTTTGTACAATAGTCGTTTACACTCCGAGACAGAAAGATAGCGCACGTTCAGGTTCACATGATTTTTTTCATTTATTTCCACGTTGCTACCGACATCCGTTTTTATACACTACCTCAGGAGCATTGAACATATTTGCATAAATTCTCGTTTTAACGCTATAAATGAATACAACACGTTTGTGACAATACTCGTTACTAATAGACTTGCAAAATAAAAATCGCCTGCATCGATTGCAACAAATGGAAACCAAATTTGATGCTATTTCTTGCCTAAATGATTTTAACCCTTTGCACTCGGTTGTCCCCTCTGAGGCACCACTAAAAATTGCTGTACCATTATTCAAAATATTGTTTCCATTATTAAATATATCGGTATCTAACCAATTACTAAACATTTAGGTATTGCATGAATTATTATACCAATTTCATATCCATAAAATTTCAAAAATCATAGGGAATGGAAATATTCTAGATCGGAAGAAATGTTTAATTTTCTAGTTAAAATAGTTCCGAGTGCAAAGGGTTAATAGAGGAGGAATCCTTTCGACATGTAACATACGTCATTCTATTCGTTTTGACATGCTGAACACAAAATGTACGTGTCATTTTTGGCTGAAATGAATAGTTTTCGAGATATTCGTGAAAAACTGCAGTTACTACACATTGAATTTTATATAGCCAAACCTAAAAAACTAATCTCATTTCCGCTCGCCCCTAAAACAAACTTTCCGGAGTAAGACTTCGGAATCGCTTTGACATGTAATACAGCATACGCGCCACTCTTTTCTACTCTTCAAAACAAATCGGAATCGGCCCCGAAAAACTCTATAAGAATCGCATGGTGAGAATCGGAACGTCAAAAAAGGTTGAAATTTGTTAACTCGCTTTTCTTTAATCGCAAATTGAAAAAGTGTTTAGAAGTGTCCGAATATTACTGTGGTTCACTGTATAATTAACACTGAATAATTATATTATAATAATATATTATATATGATATATATATATATAAATAATAATAATATATTATATACGCATACAAGTAGCACAAATAAATCATTTCATAAACTATCACCGTTGAAAAACATTTACGTTATTACCATCGACGAATACTAATTCTCACATGAACCAACAAAATTACATGTTACAAAAGAAGTTAAGTATAAGGTTCGTGTTACTATTCAATTATAAATTAGGATTTATGTATGCAGATATTGTATGCAAACGTACATCACAAGTTTTTACCAAACGATTACATATATGTATACGTAAGTATACCATTTTGCCTTTAAAATATGCTTACCATTTTCCTGCGACAGTATTTAAAATCGTACACGCGTGCAAGCGTCATCCACATTCGTACTTATCACTGTTGCAATGAATCATCATGTGACGTTGAATCACTTAATCGAGAGACATACGTATACATACACGTGTCTTACAAATTATGCACACTACGCGTAACTGTTGCATCAGAAGATAAATCGGAAGTGCTTTAATCAGTGCTTGAACGAAACGACTATAGCAGATGTTAATCAACTTTATTGTAGCATTCAGGAAAATGCACCTTGGCGTGTGAGTCAGCTACCTTGGGAACAAATTCTGATAACGAGTTTAGTTCCATTGTTAACGAGGAACGTGCATTTCCTGTTTTATACACTGTCAACGTTCCGTGCACGTGTACGATTCTTATATTTTTACTCGACCATTTTGCACTGATTGCAAGATACAGAAGCCAAATAAAAATTTCTTTCTTCTTTTAATTATTAAGGCGACAGTAATACACTGGTGGTCTGAAATCTTTTTGATATGTCCACTGTTTTAAATTTTACGTACCTATTTTTGTCATAAATGCATAAAATCCGCAGTCTATACATCACCTACTAGACTAAATACTAAATTGACGAATAAATTTTTACTTCAATCGTTAATCGCAATTAACAATTAATCTCCTAGTTTAATCGTTAATTACGATTAACGATTACCTTCCTTCCAATTGTAATCGTTAATCGGATAATTGATTAATGATTAACTGCTGAAACTTCGAAATGAAATACGGAATCAAAACTGTATTAATATTGAAAAAAATGTGAACTGAGTTTTTGTTGAGATATATTTCTGTCAATTCTCCGCTCTCTGTCTCTCTCTCCCTCCTTATTACAATTTATGGATAAACCATATGGCGATTAACTTCATCAATCGATTGAATCAATCGCTGATTTTTCGATGATTTCTTCTTTTAATCAACGATGGACGATTAACTTCATCAATTGTATCAATCGCCGATTTATCAATGATTACTTTTTTAATCGTACACATTAATCAATCAATCTTGATCAAAATTTTAATCGATTGATGCCCAACTCTGCTATGTAGCGCCTCCCCTCGCGTTGCACGTTCTTCCACGACCCTTTCCTTTTTCCGTGATGTTGGGAGCAATACGCAACCGTGCAGATCCACGTGACAACACGCCGTGTGATCGCAATTGTGACCAACGTGAGTCGAACGTGACCGCTCCGCCAGATATCACACGCAAAACCCAGCACGTTCTTCTCGCTTTAATTTCGTTAAGTGCTTTAAGCATGTAACCACCCAGAGCCTTCGTATCCGGATATCACGTGTATCTCCTTGTTGCCGGAAATTCGATCACGTTTCATCTTCGGACCAGTCACCGTGATTAAGCTAATTCCTGGTATTCGCGGGGAAAATTAATATTCTCGACTTGATCTCGCAGCCGGGGCACGCGGGAACAGTTGACGTTCTTCAACCAGAGTCTCCGCATGAGGGAAGGGAGCACGAATTAAGGGGAAAAACACTGGGCTTACAGAGCACTAAAAGCTAATTACTAGACTGCGGATTTTATGCATTTATGGGAAAAATGGGCACGCTCAATTTAAGACTAAACTTTCCGACCATCAAAAAGCCTCCTAAAGCGTTTCCGAAAAGCGTTAAATATGAAATCATGCTAGAGAGAGTGCAGCATAAATTCCTCAGGTTTTGTGCATATAAGACAAACAATCCAATGTCAATCTTTGATCACAATTACTCTATAATATTAAACACAGTCAACCTGGAAACATTATCCGATCGAAGAACAGGGCTTTATCTTTAATTTGATAAATAATAATATAGATTGTCCCGCGGCAATCCTGAGGCAAATAAATTTCTATGTACCTGAACGAGTTTTGAGAACAAGAGCAGGATTTCAAACAACGAAATCCAAATCCTCGTATGGAGTAATAAATCCATTAAATCGCATTATTGCTAGCTCTAACATATTTTATAATAATGATTTTTTTAATGGCAGGGTACAGGCATTCAAAACAAAATTGCGCAATACTATTTGTTAACCTGTATTTGTTTAGTTTCGCGCGGTCCATTCTTATGTAAATTTTAGGTTGACTTTTTTTTTGTTATGTTTTCTTTTTGTTTTTATCAGTTATACTGTAAAAACTGTATACATTTGTATAAAAGGACCTCGGTCCTTTCCAATGTTACGACCTGAATTCGGGCGTTAAGAAGGATGGGCGTCGGTACCGGATCGAATTATACGTCGGAGGATGGGGCTTGAGAAGTATTTAACGGATACCCGAAATTTCGTTCGTGAGTCGCGGGGTCGCGAGGACGTGCCGCGCAGATCCGGTCCGAGAGAGAGATCGAATAGATGAATGTGGCGATTCGTTCGCGACTGGGTTTGACTCGGGGATTCGGGAATTCTCGGACGGCTGGACCAAGTCCGCCTGACCGTGAATGAGCAGGGTGCCCGAACGGCTGGACCAAGTCCGCCTAGTTCGAGGGAGAGAAAAATATCGGGCCCGGTACGCGATTCTCACTCTCACTCGTGACACTTTCTCCTACGACACACACCTTTATATAATAATAATAATAATAATAAAAGTGGCTGATGTGTATAGTGTTATAAAAATGACAAGATTAAATTTATTTAGCTTTTGTGCGATTTTTACTATAATATATGCTGGAGTCAAAAAATATATTCAATATATTCCCATGAAAACACCTTTACAAGTTCAATAGAATTGGTCATTTGACCCCTCGTGGTAGGTTTAGTGTTAAATATTGAAATTATAAAGATGCTTCCATTGTTCAATAAATTATTCAAAATTATTCGATAAATTTCTTTATTCGAGCACGTATTATTATAAAAATTGTGAAAAATCTAAATAGATTTAGTCTAGAACAGTCTAAAACAGAATAACTTTTTTATAATTGTACCAGACGACCTGGTGTTTTGTAAGCAATTAGAAGCATTGGTTTACTAAATGATCTGCAAAAAAGGTTTTCCTATGAAAACACCTTTACAATCTCCATAATTGTCAAATAAAAAATCTAAAATTTGACCCCTCGTGGTGGGTTTAGTGTTAAAGCAGGGGACATGTTAAAAATATTTAAGGACATCAATGTATTAGTTTCAGCTTAATATGAAGAATGCAATTTTTATTTGGCTCCCGTGTCCCCAAACATTTTTTATTTTGCTTAAAGATCCGCAGTCTACCGATTACTTTATAAAAATTACAAGAATGTGTCTATCCAAATGTTTAGCCATCTTTATTGTAATACACGGCGCGAATTAGTCCCCACGATTTTTCAGCCCCTTCGGATGGTCGGACAGAAAAGTGTTTCTTACCAAAGTTAATCGGTATTTAACCGACAAGAAATTGCAATATTTTAAATTTTAAAAAAAATCGATTTTCAACAAAAAATCAAGGTCGCCGTCATATCTTTTAATGGAACTGGATATTTTTAACTTCATAATATTGTAGGCGACGTCGAAACGAATTCAACGACCTGCTATGCAATGACTTTCAGATGACCTTGAAAGATAATATCGCCTTGAATCAATTGCCAGAATATTTGAAATATTTCCGACAGTACGTAATAGCAACGCCTCGCATTTAGAGGTAAACAAATGAAACAAATGAGATCACTTATTCTTACGTTCTATTTATGTTTCGTTTGCTTATGTTTATTTTATATACATTGAAAAATTTCTTGCACTCTTTTTGCATAAAATTTCTTGCACTCTTTTTAATAAGATCTCTTAAACAACGAGATAGTACAATACAAATCAACCATTGTGAAAAGTCCTGACATATTAATTAGGCTGTAGGTTTATTTCAACTTTAATAATTCGAACAAATTTTTTGTAAGATTTGAGGTCATTTCTACTTCTCGATAAACGAGAAATTCATCTCAACAGCGATTTTAGATATAATTTTATCCTAATCGTGGCTTTGTTTATAGAAATATAATTTCACATTTTACAACCAGCGCATTTCTGGTAATACAGTGTAAATATTCATAAAAAGGAAACTAAGGAGTAGTGTGTCAGTAGACATAGCATATTTCTTTCAAACAATTTACAAGTAATTAAACGTTGGAAGAAGATACAATGAAAAGCTTCAGAATTATTTCAAGATTATTTTGAAACTTTGAAATACGGTTCTAGAAAATAAGTACACCTCCTGTAGGTATTTGTTTGTCTTTGACCTACACGGAAAGTTCGAATGTTCTAGAAACAAGTGATCGTAAAAGTAACGTTTTCAGAGAACTCGTAAGTTCTATTTTATGGATCATATAATGACACATAAATATGAGTTCTACGAAGTTAACATCAACTTTATGGTGAACCACGAAGACCGAAATTGTATACAATCGCATCGGGAAGGTCAGTTTTAAGGTGCAGCATACGAAATAAGGAAACTTCTTCGCGCAGTGTTTTTTCGTTTAAAACATGATTCACCGGGTGAGCCAAACACACGGATTACAAATTTATTATTTGACAATTATTAAATTTTATTTATTCGGATATCCAGTGTAATCAAAATCGCGTAAAATTTGAATAGATACGGTCTCCTAACAAGACAATGTAAATCAGTCATTTTTGTATTTGGTAGTTCTAGTTTCTGGCGTTGAAAAAATTGTCTGCGTCGATTCCTAAAAATAGAAACCACATAGAATGCTATTTCCTCCCTTAATAATTTTAACAAATGAGAAATCATATATTGACATCTTCAATTTTCAAAATTTTCCTACAACTTTATCTACTCGATTTTCCTATAAATGCATAAACATCCGCAGTCTACTAATACCACATGAATTTTTACCAGAAACACGCCTGGAAGAACGCCTGGCAGTAATGTACAGGGTGTAAAGAAATGTCTGGTCTTGGCTGGCATAGGTGTATTCTACATCCTTGGACCGATGAAGATCTGTAAAAAGAAGATTGCATAGCATGTACCTGCCGCAGCTTTATGAAAATAGCTTCAGCGCAGCTGTATGCTTCCGAATAATGCAAATTGCAAATTCAGAAATTAAAAATATTAAATGTGGATTACAAGCAAATCAAATTTTATTTCATTTAAAAAGAAGGGCGTAACATTCACATTTGTTAGATTTTAGTATCCTTATATCGATCGTATTTGTTGTTAATACAGAAATATTAATACTCTGTTTGTTTGCAAAATTGCTCTGTAA
>CM052275.1:4723883-4741822 GCA_028455795.1 Lasioglossum marginatum
CTGTATATTCTTCTTTATCATTACAAACTGTTGGATTATCAATAAGTTACCAGCACAATGAAGTTATTGTTCGTTGTCAAAAATGAATCAACAATCTCAGAATCGTTCCTAAACAGAGATTGCAAAGTATCGATTAAAAGATCTCAGAATCGTTTCTAAACAGAGATTTCGAGGTATCTCGTGTGATACTTTGTTTGAAGAGCCGGAGTGTGGGGCCTAACCTAAACAGTCTGGAGATACGAGGGGACCCTGGTTTCTTTTCGGGGTTCCAACGGTTTTTCTCTCAGCGTCAAATAAAGAATTGTTTTATTTCAAAAGTACCAGTGTGCGTTCACCCAGTAAGCAAAATGAAAGACAGGGCATCTGCCCGGCAGAAGCTGCTCGGGCAGGAAGTAGACAGTATTCAGGCAGTATTCGAGCTGCCTGTTTTTAAGAATTCTGCCTGCTTTCTGCCCGAGCAGCTTCGAGCGTCGTTCTGTCAGCATAATGACCGTCACCTGCTCGCCAAGCTGGGCCAGTATCGCCAGATCGAGAAAAATGAGGGGAACACAAGTACCTCCTCTCTGATGGCCAGAGCAATTTGTGACACGTTGCGCAGTCTACGGTCTTAGTGAGGGACGCTGGAGTGTGCTCATGGTAGTGAAATGGGATAGTGGAAGGGGAAAAGGAGGAGAGGGAATGTTGTCCGTTTGGTCATCATCTGGCGACACTGGCCTGGGCTCGATTTCTGCTCGAGGCAGGCTTGGCTGACTGGGTATTAACACCCATATCCAATACAAACCCTTCATAATCGTACTCAATCATTTCTACTTTGTTTTACTTGCAGATCTCCATTGCAAAATGGCCCCAACCATTTGTCTATCGGAGCTTCCAGCGGTGAGAAGACCGACGATTCCGTGTTCGCGTAGGCGGCAAAGAGTTTCTTCGACCGGAGCCATTGGGAAACATCAGAGGCTGGAATTCAGGAGAATAGGAACGAGTTCGGTGACCCGCGGAGAATCGCGCTTAACACCATCAGAGAGTTCAATTTGGGAACCAGAATGTCGCAATGATTCCCGCACCCCGACGATTGTCAGCTCTTCCTCGCCGAATGTTTCTGCTCGAGTTCCGGCGAACGCAGAGGAACATTGGAAGGTGTTTCTTGCCCGACGGAAAGGTGCGGTTTCCGTGGCATTCATTAACTAGCGGAACCACAATCCCTGTTCATTGAATTACGACACTCTCCGTCACAAATAACACCTTATTATTGGCTGTCTACGATTTTCTCTAACGCTCTACACAAATCCTCTCGTTTTCCTTTGCTATCCTCGATTTTGGAGAAAATTAGTTTAACGGGTATTCTGGTTTTCGAGGCCGCTCTTTCACCAATATTTAGGAATTTTTTAAGGAAGAACTATCGAACCTTTCACATTAGTATTTTACACACTTATTTATAGATAATTGGAGAACATACGTTACCTTTTTTTTTGACCCAGTAAAGAATCGGCTCTTGATTTGTTGTGCATTTGCCACCAAAACTTGTCAACAAATTTCGACCCATCTGTCGCGCCATTACACGGTATTTGAGGGCAAAGTTTGCAGGCCGAAATCCATGCCGAATCGAGCGCAAAACGAGGGTAGATCCTGCTGTCGTGTAGAGGGCAGGTCGATCGCACCGAAGAGCGGACCTAATCTCGCTCTAAGATTAAATAACGGTCAAAATCGGAGTAAACCTTGCTGTAGGAAGGAAAGCCGAATTTCATTTAAATTTCTAAATTATATAATTTTAAGTTTCGTGTGTTTTCAATAATTTAAGTATTTACAAATCAAAGAGCAGATTTCTTACTATACATATCCCATATTACATAAACTTATATTAGTAGACTGCGGATCTTTATGCATTTATGGCGTATGCAAATTTGCAAAAAATATTAGAATACGAAAGACAATAGAATCCCGTACGATTTTTATTAATTTTCTATCGATAAAGGCAAATTGCCCCTGAAAATAAGATTCTATTTCATACCACTTTCTTGAAATTCGTCTTGCAAAAATTAGAAATTGCATAAACATTCGCAGTTTACTTGTTGGTAATGAATTTCGTAGACGTTTAATCACGTCCATATCTTTTTGTGTGGATATCCTACACATTATTATTTAAATTTTGTTTTGTTCGCCGTTGTACTTTGAAATTGCTTCGTTTATAAAGTCGCATAATCATCGATAGAATCGTTTTCCAAGACTCGTTTTCCAAGACTCGTTTGCATGACAAAACAAACTGGAACTTGGCGTATTTAGCTTATTAATTGCTCATCGAAACACACACTACCTTTGACTAATCACGATTTTTTCTTATAACGCCGCAGGTCTTCTGGACATCGTCGTACGAACAATGGCTTTGGTCAGAAGGAACAATATTCTTCAAGAAAGAGTAAACGCACTCAGTGCAGAAACGCGCGATTTCATCCATTCGGTGTTGAACAACCCCGAAAACAAATGCGCGCAACACAGACTAGATGCTCCGAATTCCAAGAACGAAAACATTTCATCGACAACGGAGGAAACATATTCCAGACCGTCGTCTCTTCCATCGAGTCCAGCCTCTACATACGTTTCCCTAGATGACGCCACGTCTAGTTGCAGTTGTAGCGAACAGGACGAACAATCCTCCGATGATTTTTCGTCGTCCGAAAACGACGAATAGCAATCCAGATTTTCGTATGTCCGCGAAAGGTAATTCCGAAGTGATACCGAAGAGCGGTTTCATCTTTGAACACACGAACTCTTAGATGTTGGATGTAAGAGTACGCAATGATTTCAAAATATCAATGAAAATTCTCGTTCTGACAAACCGAGTGATATCATTTTTCATTCTTTGATCAGATGAGATCATCTTTTAAAGAAAAAAGGAACTTTTTCATATACTTGGCAAATAAGATGTACCGAATTTGTCAAATTAGCCCTTTGAGAAAACGCGTTCATATACCCAGTAAGCAAAATGCTCGGACGGACATCTACATCAGCAGAATTATCGCTTTCTACTGGCAGAAAGAGCCGGCATCTGCTAGCAGGGTGTGCCGGCACAAGCTGACGGCAGAATGCAGGCCTGAATTCGGTGCTGTCATCTTTAACGAAGGCAGGATTCAGGACCGAGCTACCAGCATTCTGGCGTCAGCTTCTGCCGGGCAGACCCTGCCAGCAGAATGCCATACAAATGCGTCACAATAAGTATATCGGTAGGGTGCGCTGTCCAAAATCGAGCAGATTCCGAGCATCCTCTGCTTCGAGCAGCGTTCTGACAGCATAATCCTCGCCATCTGCTGGCGTCGTACGATTGCAGGCTGTGCTCGATATCTGCTCGAGGCCGGCCTGGCTGACTGGGTACGTATAATAACACCAAAGGGGATCTCATAGTGAGAATAAGTAGAACTCAGGAACACGCACGGTACGCCACTTCGGAGAAACCAATGTTTCAGTTCAATTTGTATTTAGATACTTTCCGAAGCTCTAGAAAAGTATCATAGCTGTCCCCTTCGAAATTTCTATAGTGCTAGTGATTTAGGGCTTTGTCACTTAAAATAATTTACAAGTTCATTACATCTCATCCACTGCCTGTAATTTGAAGAAAAGTTACAATCTAGATAACATCAATTCTTATCGGACTTAGGTATCTGCAACAATTACTATTATACCTGTAAATAACTCTTCTTATGACGAATCGGAAGATGTGATTTTCAATCTGTAGGCACTGTAATAGATTAACTATAGAAGTCCATTGCTTAGAAATTGCCGATAAGGTAAGATAATTCAGTATCAATTTCGTATTAATATATAGGAATTGTTGCATATTATTAGGACCAATGATAATAGTTAATACTGTCTTTCACTTGCTTATCCATTGGATATCGAACAACGATACAGCCCCTTCTTGACTGTGCAAATTAGGTTTTAGGAACGAAACTAGAATGCACCTATTGTGATCTTAATACACTTCATCTTTCAAATTTGAAGAATACAAAATCAATCTTTAACCCTTTGCACTCGGAGGGTGCTATTTTAACTCGAAAATTAAACATTTCTTCCATCCTAGAATATTTCTATTCCCTACGATTTTTTTTACATTTTATGGATATGAAATTGGTATAACACCTCATACGATACCTAAATGTTTAGTAATCAATTAATAATCTAAACAGTATTTTGAATAATGGTATAGCAATTTCTAGTGGTGACTCGAGTGCCAAGGGTTAAGTTTTAAGTAACTAATTATAAAAGTAAGAATACACAATATTTATCATCACTGTCTTATATACTTCCTTTACTTTATACAGTGTGTCCCACGAACTCTGTCCACTTGAATGCCTCCACTTGGAGGCGTACAGAAGATATAGAGGTCACCTTTGTTTTTTTAAATGGAATGTTCGATAGATTGGCGTATTCTGAGTATAAAAGTACTAAAGTGTATTTGTCCAGAAACTTACCGTTGCTGAGACATTTGACTGTTTTCATTCTATTACTTTCATTATGGAACGTATTCAATGATATGCTCACTACGTCAAATATAAATCGAATACGTTCCATAATGAAAGTAATAGAATAAGAACAGTCAAATATCTCAGCAACGGTAAGTTTTAGGACAACTACACTTTGGTACTTTTATACTCGATTATTATTTTATTAGTACCTTTATATTAAAAAAAAACAAAGGTGACCTCTATATCTTCTGTACGCCTCCACTTGCAAGAATACCATTTATACCATATTATGTAGTTTCTTAAAACCTGCTACTTCTGTGAGTAACATTTTCTCGTACTGTTCGAGACATTCGAGTGGACAGAGTTCGTGGGACACACCGCACGTATTGGTTGTCACTAGGCTGAGTTTGAATTGAAAAGATTCGAACAAGTAAGAACCTATACAAATCAGTTGCTCACAAAGTGGAAGGACTAAATTAAAATGTGATTTATATGTAGAAATATTTTAATGAAAGATAGAAAGACATCGTAATAAGAAACATTTTCTTTTAGTATTCTGTACTTTTACGTGTAATATTTATCCATTTACCCCGACCACATTTAATTTTATTTATATATATTTACTATACTACTTAATAGTCGGTACGTTTCATTTTCAGTAAGAAATCTAAAAACTGCGCTTGTAGGAAGAAATATCCTTAAAAAATTGAACAAAATAATGAATAACGTTTATTAGAAAATATTCGTCGATTTCATTAAAAATCGACGCTACTTTTTTCTAAGAAACCAATTTACAATTGTAGATTGTAAGATTTTGTCATTAGTAGCATGTTATTTTTGTCGACATGGTTTGCTATGTTCGAACAATATATAATATCAAATATAGAGCATATTAAGTAACAGTTTCTAAATTCGAGGAACTCTTCTACACACATCCAGTGAAATAGTTAGTTAGAAGAATAGAACAAATATCATTACATTAGAACAATGGAACTTGTAATATATATATATATTGTGAAAAAATAGAATTATCCAGATTATTTGGTGAAATATTAATATCAATATTTTTATTATAGAACTCATTGGAAGCAGAGCACTACGAAAAGATTAAACATTGTCATCTTGATTTTGTTACACATACAAATTTTTCATTTGAAAATTTCTACTCGTAAGCGTTTTTAAGGGGAGTGCGCCCCACAAATTCATGGCTGTGAAATTTTGTATTTGCAAGTGCTGTAATTTTATTTCCTGTCTCGTTTGGTCAGAAATATATTTACAAGACCATTGTACATGAGTTTATTTTTAATTTATTTATATATAGTATGGATAGACGACATGAAACTTAATAAAGTCCAAAATCATTTTGATTTTTAAGGTTTAAATATTAAACTACATCAATTTACAATAGTACAATTGAAACAAATTGTATATAATACTCGCTTGCAAACATTTATTGCAATCTGTAGATGCCAATGTTACAATCAATACATTCAATAATTTCGATTTAACCATTTAAGTGCATTTATCTTGGTAAATGTTGTACTTATAGAGCATGAAAGTTAGTACAACTCTGAGAAAGGTTTAATACACGCATTTTTCAATTAAAAGATTGTATTTATTAATGATCATGAGTGATACGTACTATAGGCATACATATTCACCTATAATTACCAAACCTAGAAGCAATGTTAATCCTGCATCCCTAATGTAATTTGTGATTGTGCGATAATCATAGTGTCTCAGAAATTGGTTTACAAATGACAAATTAAAGTACACATATATAATGTAATATATATACATATAATACATCAAGTCCACCTGATTTACCATATATACCAATATATCACTGTTTCCGTTATAAGTCGCCAATATTTCATCTCGCTCCCCTAAAAATTAGTGGTATCACTGACACGATGAAAATAAAAAGACTATTTGCTAGCAATTAAGATGTTATTCTATTCTCGAAATCTTCCGAATGTGCATATTATTAAAGAAAAGCTCATTGAATTTACTAAAACTGAATTATTAAGGAATGAAACACATTTAGTACTAATTAGATTTTTTCAAAAATTGTGTGCGACATTTTAACATCTTACGATAAACTCTGCAGACATCGATATATTTGACAAAGACTCCAAGAATAGAATAATATAGATATTTCATTCGAAAGTAATGTGTCGACTTACACTTAGTATTTTAATACAGACTATGAATTTAATTACCAGAAAATAAATTTATGCCTTTCAAGCGATTACCTTTACCTGTAATATTGGAACTATATACAGTTGAAAAAGAACATTACTCGTCTTTCAGTAATCTAACGACTGAAACTTGTGCCTAAAGAGCGTACACATATGTCCTAGTTACTAGAGCAATATCTAGAGTTGGAATTTAACACTACTTAGGCATTACTTAAATGATTACGTGTAATAATACGAGCACAAGACAAATTGACCACAATATATTCCTAAAATAACATTTATAGCTTCTATAGACTTTTAATTAACAAATTAATATTCTTAACGCACTTAACAGAGGTGTGATATTAAATTGGAGATCATAATTGTTTCGTTCTTTTCTTTGGTTCAATTAGTCCCATTACGAAAAACTAAACGTATCCTATTTGAACGTTGGTTGAAAAAAACATGAGCAGTAATGCAATAAAGTTTTATTTGCACACCTCTAACTCTTACTGTACTAGAACCAATTCCTTTATTAATATAATATAAAACAATCGTAGTGAAACTGCAACATTGCACAATCATAGTAAATTATAAAGTAATGCGTAACACAGTATACTCTGTAGTACACTGTTAATCATTTGGCTTAAGAATCATGTTATAAAAATAGAAATTTGAATCGCTATGTATATGCGTTGAAATAATCTTCATTTCTATAAGTTTCTGGTAATTATTCTTTCGAGATTTTCGACTTGGTCTCTAGCATTATGTTGAATTTCCTAATCTGTATTAATTTATTGAAAATATTTATTGTTTTCTCAATACTCTTACTCATTACAGTATCTTTATAAATTATTTACAGCTGTTGCCAAATTCTGATAGTATGTAAATATAATGCCACTTATGTCGTTAAATTAAGAATAAACAGTGTTTATATCTGTTTAAATATTTAATGCAGGAGAACTGCGACGCAATAATGTATTCATTTATTTATTTCTCTTAGAATAAACTTTACTACGTACATATTACGATCATCACCAGTATAGTATTATGCTATATATTTTTCTGTATACCGCAAAAATAAATGATAATTTAAATAAATAAACATATTTTACCTATTAACCACAAATACAGTTCCTGTACTATACGATAGTATATATATATACATTCATACTAAACCTTTTACTGTCAACAACCAAAATGATTCAGATCCTGCAAATGTTATATTTGAAAATACCGTGTGCGAATGTATTTAAAAACATTAGCTTACACATCTAAAAACTTTTTAATATTCTACATATAATACACCGTTTAATTGTTTAAAGAGGCTATTTTAAAAAATTAACAATTATATAACAGTAGTATATGCACGTCGTCGCAATATTATATTTACAAAAATTTTATGTATATATATATATATATATATATATATATATATATTGATAATTTTATTAAACTATATTTTCTTGTATTGTATCGTAAGTTTCAAATGCTAATGTGCTTCTGGCGATTGTGATAGAAGGACTACCAACACCCAAAATTGTAGTAATGCCTGAAAAAAAGTTTTAAGAAAATATAAATTGAATTTCCGTTAATAATTATCGATCCTTTGAACGTATACAGAGGTTGATTCTTAACCTGTTTATTATTATTCATTAATTTGTAATTTGTCGTTCTCATATTTCAACTCATATTGCACATCATGAATTAAATTCGTTATATAGTCTCAACAGATTAGTTAGATTATTTAGAAATTATAATAAATATGATAATAAATTGATCAACACTTACCATATAAATTAATACTAGAATTCTTGCAAGAGGATATCTTCTTAAAAATACTCCCGTACGAATGCTAATTGCATCTAAAGAAGAATAAGCTCGTTTTACTCTTCTAGTAACACCAGTGTCGAAGGGAGTCTCCATTAAAAATGTGGGTACTTGAGCTTTTGCGTCATCTATATCGTTTGTATTGTAGGAAATGTTGCGTCGACTATTTCTGAATTCGTGCTGAAGTAATAAATGTACGGTACGTATTTGTTAGTAGCAATATTACTTATTAAATTATATGTATATGAATATTAACATACCTCAATCTTTTCCAGTTGTAATCTTAAAGCATTTCTTTCAGTCGTTAAACTTTCCAATGCTTGCTGCTTCGAAACCAATGTTTGGGTGAGAGATGCCAATCTCGATTCTATCTCGCTATTTGGCGTCGATGTCGCAGAAAATTGCAATCTTAATTTAGCAATTTCAGCTTCACTTTTTTGCAGCTGTGAAGAGTAGCCGTTACGTTGTCTGATTAAGTCATCTTTTAAAGTCCTTATTTCCTGCATCATTATTCGGATCGATTAAATTAGGGATAGAGGTTGAAAATACACACTGTGTATTATACGTTGCTTATATAATTCTTGCATTCAATTGTAGTGACAAAAATCATATAAACTGCGTACGGTAAATTACGCTGTACAACAAATATCTGAACTGTTAGTTGGAAGTGCTGAATAAGAATTTGTAGTTTTGTTTCATTTCTCCTGTGTAGTTCTCGAAAACGTAAACTTTGAAAAAAATGTAAAATTTTTCATTTTAAACATGTATCGTCATACAATTGTTTTTATGTAATATTATTTTGTAGACCAAAGAGAAAAGGATACCTTGAGTGCATTAATTTTTAGGTGGTTCGGAACCCACCGTAATAAAAAGTAGGTCCTGCTGAGGAGGTGGCAGTGAGAGTGGAAGTGGGAAGAGTGGTAAATGGATTTGAAACCCTTAGGGGACCAAATATCATTATACTAGAGTGCATTAATTTTTGCAAATATATTAAATATATTTTTTGCAAATATTCTAAAATATTAAGCAGAATATTAAGCAGAATATATATATATATATATATAAATATCTATAGAAAATTTTATATAAGAAATAATTGCATCGCGGGAAACAAAGAAACTATATTTAGTGTATTAAAAATCTGTAAGAAACTCCTAGTCAAGATTAGAAGTCCAAAGAGAAATTCAAATTTGTTGTATATTAATGTACCTCCGAATGTAATCTTGCATCTTCTTCTGCATCTAACCGTCGACGTCTTTCTGTGGCGAGAATCTCTTGAGTTTGTACATTTGCTTCAGCGATTTTTTGTCGGGTTTTTTCCAATCTGACATCGGCATTCAACAATTCCTCTCGGACTATTCTCAGTTGCTCAGAAACTTGTTGATTTTCTTCTCTATATGTATCACGCTCTTGTCTGTGATTTAAAAAAACAATTAATTCAGCATTTATTTTTTATACGTATATTAATATATATTCACCTTAGTTGATTCAGTTCCATAAACATCGTATCATCCACACCTGTAGATTCGTTACTCCTTAATTCTGCTATCAATTTCTCTTTTTCTTGCAATGTTTTTAAAGCTCTAGCTTTGTGTTGTTCTAGATCAGATCTAGTGGAATTTAATTCTAATCTACTTCTTTCTAAAGCAGATTGCAGTTCTGCTATTTGCTTAAACAACTGCATTCTTTCTGTGTACAAAGATTGTAGCTTTTCATTTAACACAATCATTTCTTTTTGATGGTCCGTCTCCTGCTTTCCAAGTAGTTCATTTTTCTCCTCCAAGTTTTTCTCTACTTCTTTTAAATACGTTCTTATGTGCTTGTCGTGAGACAAATTTGGTTTACTTACATGCTCCATTTCTGTCTTAGATTCGTATTCATATTCTGATTGTGATGTAATATCATATTGACTCTCGAGAATATTATGCTCTAAAATAAAGAACGTTACAAGCTTTGAGAGCTATTCAATTCACACAAATCAATTGAGGAAGTATTGCTGTTTGAATGTCTATTTCCAACGTGATCTTTTGAAATTTATTCGGTGTTACGCATACGTGTTCTTTAAATCAAATTAATTTTGTCGAGTACAAATATAGCATTTGCACTCACAATTATATAACTAGACAGCAGATTTTATGCATTTATGACAAAAATGAGTAGATGTGATTTAAAACAGTAAAAACATTAAAAGAATTTAAAAATGCGATTATATTATTTTCAGCAGTAAAGCATTCAGCAGTATTAAACATAGTAAAAGACAAAATAAATTTATATTGCATTCCAGTTTGTTGCAATTCAGGTAGCAAATCTTTATTTTGCATAAAGATCCACTGTCTGTATATAACCGTACAAAATTATAAAATCAAAGTGAGTAAAGTCATTCTTAGTAGCGTGGCTATGGTTGTTGGCTCGATCACCTCAAAAAATAAGAAATTACCAAAGTGACAGCATATTAAACAGAAACGATTGATTTTCGTAATGAAATTTTGATCGCAAAAATAATTTGTTTTCACCACTAACCATTTACACCACATCATAATTGATTCTATTTAAATAATTTTCAAGAAGTTTTCCAAATGGTCAAGCCGCTTAAATCTCTGCACTTCTAACAACCTTACGAATTTCACCATAGCATCTAGCAAATACATTTTTGAAATCAGAAGCTTTAAGAAAGTGGAAAAAATGTTCAACTTTCTTGATCCAACAAATAGAAATACCTCCTGAATATAACAATTATTAATACCATGATTTAACATAATCCCAGAGATTTGTTCTGGTACCGCGCCATTATTTAGCTTATGTATTACATCGTTTTTATAAAAGCTTTCGTTCCTTGTATTTACATCATTGTGATTGAAATTCTCTGGAACATCTATGGATGTATGCATGAGGCTAGGACTCGAGTGACCACTATGAATGGATAATTCTGACACCGAATCTGTAGTATCAGTTGGATGTTCCACCATAAGGGACGAAGGTGTTGGTGGTGACACTGATACTTCTGCCGCAGTTTTCATTGGACTTGAATCTACTGTATTTAGAAAGTAAACAAGCTCCTCATCTTTAGGTTCAATAGAATTGGTGGCTAACGAAGAAAGACTTGGTATCGAACGAACATGAGGAAATTGCTTTGGTGATTCCGAGGAAGATTTCAAAGTTGTTCCTTCTTGTGTGTTAAAACTGAAATATGTTTTAAAATGTATTGCAATTAAATGATCGGTACAAATATTTTAATTCTTTGCATTCTAAATTACAGCATTCTTTCTCGTTAATAGACTGCGG
This sequence comes from Lasioglossum marginatum, assembly GCA_028455795.1. Classification (NCBI taxonomy): domain Eukaryota; kingdom Metazoa; phylum Arthropoda; class Insecta; order Hymenoptera; family Halictidae; genus Lasioglossum; species Lasioglossum marginatum. The sequence continues at coordinate 4,735,630 of CM052275.1, forward strand.
ATCTTTATGCATTTATCACTTATTTTTTCTAAGTGGGGTCTATACAGCTGGACGTAATTTACATTGTGTTACAGAATACAGTTCGGATGATATTATTGTTTAGCATATCTGGTTATATACACAGGTTGCATTCTTTCAAGAAAGTAAAAATATGCAAACACACCCGAATATTGGGTCTGGCAAAAAGCATATCGGTCCTGAAGGGCAGAAGAACCCCATCCTGCGCAAATCATCAGATAGACTAGTTCTATGTGCGTCGAATAAGCAGCATCGCCACAAGACATGGTCTAGGTCCTCCGTTTCGTAGCCACGCTTGTGGTAGGTATGATCAACAATGCCTACACGGAACAATGAGGCGGCCAAGTTGTAGTAATTGGCCCTTTACAATTAACAGTAGTAACAAAGTCCCTCTTAACACTTTACCTACCGGAAGCCTATTAATAGGATTTTCAATAATTGTGCTGTACCAAAAGAAAGCATCGAAATTTTCTTTTTCATTACAATCTTGAATGAAACTATTAGATGACGTTATTGCGGGTGACTTGTTAGTTCACAATGAAAATTGCTGTTGTTATTGAAGATTCCATTAGAAAGTGTTTAGCCACGTACCATAGATTTTTCAAAATTATGCAATGATCACTGGTCGGTAATGTGTTAAGACTTTCAAAGTTATTATTGGCAAACCAAGGGATTCGATTAGAAACAAAAAGCACTCGAAGAAGGTTTTGCTCTTAGATGAGCCCTGATCAGTGATTGTAGCCTTGGTTCGGTGGAATGCCTCTACTTTGGACAGGCAAGATGTATCGGAAAAGGAAACATACAACACGTCGATGGAGTCGGAAGCAGTGACAGATTTGACAAGATTATCGAGATCCTCATTTTCTCGCAGCCCTATGTGGGAAGGAATCCACAAAAATTTTATGAAGCAGGAGTTATTTTGATTGCATTGTACGAAGTTTTTCTTGATGTCGAAGATATAAGGTTGAAAGTTAGCTTGAAAGCTAACCGATTCCAAACATTGAAGGCCACTTAACATTAAACCTACCATCACCGGTCAAAATGACCGTTCCCAGATTTTTAATTGAAATAATAAAAATTATTTCATAAGAAATGAATGTACAGATAGCTCTAGTAGAGCACGTATTGCAATAGGAACCGCACAAAGTCTAAATAAAATCAAACTTGTCATTTATATAAAGGAACATCTACCAGTTACTTTTGAGGCTTGGTAGGTTTAGTGTTAAAGAATCAGAAAAAATGATGAAATTGCGATTTTTATATTTGAAAGTGTTCAAAAAATGGCTGGAATATAAAATTCGATAGAATTTTGTACAAATTTCATTCGTTTTGGATCTACAGAGACTGTACCCATTAAAAATAGGACTTTATTTCATTCCACTTTCTTCAAATTTGTCGACAAAAATTGGAAAATGCATAAACATCCGTAGTCTACTCATTACTGTTATCTTTATCCTAAATGTTTTGTGGTTATTTAAATAACACATATTCCAAGTATATAAATATTCTTCGTAATCATTAAAACATAAATATGCACATTGACAATCGATATCAAATTAAATTAAATTGTACTACTCGAAAACGTTTGAAACTTAATAACAAGGGTTAAAACAACCAGCATTTTTCTATTCTAATTACTTTTTAAAGGAGACGAAGTAGCTTAAATAAGATTTCATTAATTTTCATATTAAACGCATATAAATAATAAATATTTAATAATTTTCCGTTTACCGTAACTCAGGCGGAGTCCATGTAACTTCTGTCAGTTGAGATTGTGATACTTCATATTTATCCTTATTCAAAACCGCTGCGGTATTTTTATCTATTTTATTTAACAGATTTTCTGCCTTATCTGCGAGGCCTGACAACCAGGCCATCTTCATGAAAAATTAAGACGAACACTTGTTGCAAATATAATGACGTTTGACAGTGACAAAATTCATGTATCCTCGATCACAACCTTAACCTAAAATAGTGTATAAATAACATTTATGTAGAAGAATTGTTATTATTATTTGTCTAATCGAATTTTTACCGAGATCGTTGCAATATTAATGTTTCTCTTATTGCAACATCTTGAAACAACGAATATATGCGGTTATTGATACTTGTTAAACACGTATTAAATATATATGTTACATACATGCATATACGTAGACAATTAAGTATACGCGTATACTATACTATATATATTATACTGTACTGTACGTGTACATTAATTTAACATTACGACTTACGACTTACGACACGAGTTACTAATTTCTAATTTTTTACTTGTAGATCTCGTCAAACTTCTTTTAAAATTTTTTATAAATATGAAGTCAATGACTTGAAGTCAAATATTGACAATACAATTTCAATTTCAGATGACTACATTAAAATGAGTGTATGTCTTAAAATTTTGATTAGGAGAAAAGATATAGCAAGTTCTTTTAATTATTGAAATCACAGTTTAAACAAATTGTGTTGGAGTTATAATTTTAAACTTCAACTTACACATACAAGTTTTTTGTAAATATAAAGTCAATGACTTAATAGTCGAATATTGACAATACACTCTGAATTTTAGATGAATTATATGAAAATCAGTGTATGTCTTGAAATTTTTGGTGTCGGAGTTGTAATTTTAAACTTCAACTTACACATATACATGTGTATTTTATATAAAGTCAGTATACAGTTGCAAAACTCAATATACTACTGTGCAAAAGAAAGAAGCACCTGGCCATATTTAATAGAAAAGCGTAAAAAATCAAATAAGAACACAGCAAGTTTTGAAAAAGGGGAGATGCCTCCCCTAAACGAAAGATTTACCGTAATTATGTATATCAATACATTACATAGTTGCATGTAAGTTTATTAGTTTATTCATACTTTATACTAATGGACTAATACAGCGTGAGTACAGTAGTATAATTAATCCATAAAACTAGTATTACTGTAATGATTAGATTGGAAAAGATAACAACTAGGATAGTTAAATTCATGACATCTTCTTCATGGCATTTATTTGTCTTGAAGAATTATGGTTACATAATATACAATGTATATAAATAACCATTTCATGTTAATGATTATCCAATGTTTTCGAGTATGCTGTAAATTGTACAGTGTCCTCGTTTCCTTTTACAATGAACTAATTCAAATATAATGATATTATTTCTATTTTGTCTTGTTTAATAGTTCTTACGCTTTCGCGGCAAGAGTCTCAAGATCCTTGATACATTGTTGTAAATTAGCTTTCTCTTGTTCTGGTGTGATAGCTTTCAACACATTGCTAAGAATCCATTGTACCATATGTTTCTGAGCAATTCTGCGTTCCACTATATCTATCTGAGCATTGTAGTCGAGTCGTTTTTTAACCTGTAAATAATATGAACATTCTAAACATATAAGTTAGAAAATTCCATCTGATGATAGTTCATGTAAAATGGAATTACGCCCGACACATTTTCGATAATTTGGCATTTTCTTAAGGGTTCTAAAATTTATATTTTTAACCCTTTGCACTTGGAGCCATTTTATCTCGAAAATTAAATATTTCTTTCGACCTGGAATATTTCCTATGATTTTCCAAATTTGATTGGGTTGGCAAGAAAGTAATAAAATATTTTCTTATTTATTCTTTTTAGCGGAAGATCAAGAACAAAAGGGAAAATATCTTATCCATTAAAATTCATTGCTCGAACAAAAAAAAATTGGGCTCTATTCCATCTTAAAATACCAAAATTACTTTCTTGCCAACCCAATATGAATGCGAAATTGATGTAATACCTCGTACAATCCTTAAATGTTTAGTAATTGATTAGTAGACAGCGGATCTTATGCATTTTTGCATTAGAAGAATTTAAAAGTACTCTTATATTATTTTCAACCTATTAAACATATTAAGAAAGAAAACAAATTTCTATTTCACTCTAGTTGGTTGCAATTCAGGTAGAAAACGTTTATTTTGCATAAAGATATCTGCTGTCTATTGATCAGATAACGACGCATTTAATAATGTAAACAATAGTTTGAATAATGGTACAGCAAATTTTAGTAGTGCCTCAAAGTCACCATTCGAATGCTAAGGGTTAAAATCATTTATATTAAAATCAGCAGTTTTTATAACTTGTGCAAGCTTGTTACCTCAACATAAAGTTTCATCAAGCGCTCTCTGTAAATAGCTTCCAACGACATAGCAATGTTTTGTTTTCGAACATCCACAATTAAAGCTTGCCCTTCCGCACGCCACTTTTCTGTTTCAAGGTCCTTAATCGCCTGCTCTGTATCCTTCAATTCATTTTGTCTTCCAGCAGAGAATTTCCCTATAAATTCTGCACTTTGTTTGTCTAAATATTCTCCTATCTTAGGACCGAATTTATAGTTGACATAAATGATAATCGAAAATAAGGAGATCGAATTGTAAAATTCGTGATCCAGAATATATAACTCCTTGGATAATATATACGTTGAAATACTAGCTAGGAATATGTATGGACCTAAATAAAAATTGTAAATTATTATTTGGAAATTTTCGCATGTTAACACGTTCCGTGCCGAGCGGTTTTCACTCGATTTTTCATTCAGGTAATTTGCTTTGAACTGCATTTTTTATAATATCTCATTGTTTTGGTGGGAATATATTCTACAGTCTTAAACTTGTTATAAATTATATTTTGTTAGCGCATTAACACGCAGCTTGAATGGATATTTTAATGTGTACCATTGGTGATACACATGGCACGGAACATGTTAATTGTCAGAAACTAAATATATTCTTATATTATATTATTATATTTAAAGATTTCATTTAACAGAAACATAAAAGCGAAAAATTATTGCACTACCTGTTACGCCGGTTTTAGGGTAGAAAAATGTGAACCATTCTTCTGGAATAAAGCCGTGTCTAACTGGAGCTGGATGTACAGGACGTTTTTGACGTTGTACATTGGATAACGCTGGCGTTGAAGATTGAATTCCTCGAACAGCCACGGAAAGTGCTTGAGCTTTGAAATATAATAGAAACGAACACAAATTACTTTAAATGACCATAACATGTATTATGTCGTGACCAACAGAAAGAAACAATAATGTTTAATCATTATCGGCGACTATTCGAAGTTAATAATTTCCAAACTTCTTATTTTATTTAAGTAAAATAAATTACTTGCACGAGACTCCCATGATCTAAATTTTTAGAACAAAATATCATGAGAGTAACATAATTATTACATAATGGAAGGAAAGTAACCGACATAACTTTGGCAATGACAGTTACAATATTGTTCAACCCTAAACATTTCGCGGCTATTAGCGTACACATTTTGTCAATAATCAATTTTGTATTACGGCCACATTAAATTCCAACTTACTATTCCGAAAAGCTAGTCGTGACAACATTTTGCTCTTGCACTTTGCCACTCGGTCTTATTGAAGAACGCGAGAGTGCGTGAAGTTGGTTGCGAAATGTTTCTCCTATAGTTACTCAATACACAGAGTTGAAAGCTCTGGCGTTTCTCGTAAACCAGATCTTAGATCTTATACACTTATAGCCTTAGACCATATATATTTATAGACCCGGCATAGGTATAGGATCACAGACGAGATATAAGAATAGACCCAAATAGACCTGATACCTTATGGGACTTGGTGTCCACAGGAATCTGTAGTACCGACACCTTAAAATGCCAGTGATTTTAGCGTCCTCTAAAAACTTAAACGGTAGACCAATATTGCGTTCAACAACACAAGCTTTAAAATTGCTGACTCTAAACAACTACATCCATAATCTCGAGAACGAGGCCGCCTGAATGGTAATGGAGTCACTCTGGGGCGTTAGCGCACCAATACCGACGGAAACCAAAATACATTGGATGTCTATTCCTATATCTCGTCTGTGATAGGATATGCATAGAACATAGTGTTCCAAGATAACGGAGTATCTGGTGGCCACAAGTCACGTCACAAGATAATTCAAAATGATGGATAGCGATATAAAAGCGAGGTATACAATTATATTTATGCAGTATTTAACGTATTTAAGTAAACATTTGGAAAAACGGTGCAAACTTGCTGCATAAAAAATTATAAGGAACGACAAAACCATGATACAAATATATCTTTTCACAAGTATTTTATACTTCATATCGCATATATATATATATATATATATATATATATATATATATAT
>CM052275.1:4743264-4794580 GCA_028455795.1 Lasioglossum marginatum
AAAAATTTTATTTTTCGGTTTCGCTATTTTTGCAATTCCAAATCAGTAGTGTAACTCAATGACAAGTTATTGCGTAGTTGTAACAACTCAATGACAAGTTATTGCGTAATTGACAAGTAATTGGCGTAAATTTGTTACTTTACGACAAATCGTAGATGCGGGAAAAATTGGTGGTTCAATAAATAAATACGCTGATATACTTTTATATTACATTGTCTTTATTTATTCATTATAGATCCATACATGAAATGTTTGTATTGTACGTGTACATAACTTACATTCTAAACATTTATAACAAGAATGTTGACTAGCTCAGAGAGACTCGATACACCATCAGACTTCTAATGTAATACTGCAGTAGAGGCGGCAGGTACAAACAATTATATTAGATGATCGGTCCACTGCTATACTGCTATACCTCGCTTGTGGTGCTGCAGCCGATGGATAAACAAGCTCCACTTGCCGCAAATGTTCGAGACACTATTAATAATCAGTGTTGCCGTGTTTTCTTTTTAACCATCACGTACAAGTATCATTGTCACCGACGAGACTGCCAGCCGCTGTTCTATTCAGCGACATAGGCAAGTGGGCATAGGTGTGCGCGGGGATAACGTGGAACTAACAATGATCTGAAACATTGCTAAAAGTTCCTTACAGACGAGGTATCAAACGAGATATTCGTCTGTGATACTAGTCGGTGGTTCCGCTAAACAGAGAGTAAATCCTAAAATAGAACTAAATAGAACCAGAGAATATATGACGGGGTGAACCAGCTTGAATAATACATATATTTTGTTCTGAAGGAAGCTGAAATTGCAAAATGTTGTGGAAGAGACTAGGAATAGGAATAGAATTTATTGAAAATAAACATATTACCCTCTATTCATAAGGTACTTGAAGTTCTTACAAATAGAGGATAATATGAAATGAAAGCGTGTTAACAGAATTTCAAACTTCCGACAAATTACAGTGCTTTATGGATACATGAATCGGAAAACGAATGATGGGAGTGTTACGTCACGTCCCCATAATTTTACTTTATATTGTGTCTATCAAAAGATTTAGATAAAGGATAAAACGCAGTTTCGAACCTACCTGCATTCACCGGCTTCGGTTCGGGTAATTGAGGAACTCTCAAGAACAATCGGCTCTGGTTGTGGATTTATTGTGTATAGATCGAAGTTAGGCATTCAAAATGAGTTGACAATTGATTTAATGGTGAAAGAAACGATATTATATTTTAAACAAGAAATTCCGGATGCATAATATTAGTTATTTAGATATAATTTTAGTTTTAAATAACGTTTATTTCAACGTCAACCAACACGACTGTCGTATATTCCTTTTATATATCTGGAAAAATAACTTTCATGTGATTTTTGATCAAAACGTAGTGATTAATTAACTTACTAATTGTTGGTGGTAAAATAGAACTACAAAATCAAGATAACAATCTTGTAAATGAAAAATGTGAATGACCATAATATCTTATTTTTACCGTAATGCAATCAAGGAACTTGAAATTTGCAGCTGGAATACATTGGGTAAAAAATTGCGTTTGTTCAATGTCATTGCTAAAAATCGGACATTTCATATGCAACGACCTAATAAAAAATCAACTCGAATAATCTTCTAAAAATCGAGTCAATTTTGTCCGAACATATGGTCAAGAATTACTGTATATTAACATACACTAACGCAGTAAACTGGATTCTAGTCCAACGAGGAATAAATTGAGTTCTGGTTCTCTTGACGCGACCAAAGGAACCACAGACTTCTTAAACTTACAATTAGAACTTAGGCCTTAGACCATACATATGTATATGTATGCATATGTCAGGTCTGGGAATTAACTGCTCGATCCGAGGCATTTTCGATGGCTACGGATAGGGTAGATAGAAAGGAGAAGATTTCATCATAGTTTGCATCAATTTACGTTATATTCCACATGTAAAATTTCGAAGAAATATTAATAACTTATCCAGAAGCTTGAAAAATAAGAAACTACAATGTGTATAAGTTACAATAATTTCAATACGTTGGTATACGTTTAGCAAATAGTTGACTTGGATTTAATATACAATATTTTTGTAATTCTTCGAATGTTTCCACTATTAATTATTTGTGAATGGAGGTATGGGTCAATGAAATAAAATGTACCTTAATAGAGCCGGTAATTGTGATTTGATTAATCTTTATTTTTATACTGTCGTGAACCTTGCACAAAAGGCCCTCTTTTGTCAGAAGACAGTCCTAGACTGAACGGCGGACATGTAAGACCTATGTCACAGCCAGAAGCGACATTTACTCTTTTTTAAAATCACACAAAATAGTTTGTATCTTTCTGTCATCAACCACCTTTGTTCTACTCTCCGTCCTTTTTTTTTTAAATCTCTGTTGTACAAACCGGTCTTCAAGTCCGTCCGTCCACGTGTCAGAATTTTGACACATTTCAAATTTCAACGGGTATAACTATTCTTATTTGCGAAACGTTTTACTTTCGCTGCGGAAACAACCACACCGATTAGCCAGATCGAAACAACTGTATTCGAAGATACAAATCTTAAAAATCACCGCGTAAAAACGATTGGAACCGTTGACAACCTATAAGAAATTCTAACCTCCTGGACTACTTGAAAATTCATGTGCCTCCAAGTATGTATTCTTTCTTCATAGGGTTCGGTAACTAATTACACACGTTATCGTCATTAACAGTAACCGTACCACGACCGGTCAGATGACCGGTCTCACATTTTTTACTTTATAATCATTGAAGTAGCAGGGATACATAAATTCCACTAGAAATTATTAAATGAATTTCTTCATTCTAGCAGGAATCGTTATAAAAACGGCAAGAAATTTAAATGAATTCAGTGTTGTCATTTTTATAAAACAATGCGTAGGAGTCCTATTTTGTGCTCGGTACGGTTAGCGTTAAACTTTAACGTTCAAGTACTTTCGTTTTTTTTCAGAGTTTGTCTTTCGACTTTTGTAGACATTTTTCCTAAATGCTTTCAAGCTTACCATTTTAATGAATCTTTAATTGTCGACACATCGGACCGTAACATCAACGCTATACTATCTACCTGGTACCCTATTTTGTATTTATAGAATTAGGAAATTTTGCTATCTGCATCTAACTGGAAGACTCGCACATTCGTCGTCGCGCCACCTTGAAGAGATTTGCGGCTAGATTACAGCAAATTTGATATGGATGTAGACTCAAACGATAATAGCACAGAAATCGACGTATGCGAAACGAGCACACAGCGTTTGATTGCCGAGAGCGGTGGCCGATGTATGAGTACGCAAGCGATGCAATCGCTCTATGACTTTCGACAGAATAATCTTCTTTGCGACGCCGTTCTAAGGCTAGAAGATGGAGGCGTTTTCCCTATACACAGAGCGATTTTGTCAGCATGTAGCCCCTACTTCAGGTTTTCACACGTTGCATAATATTGAGTTCGCAGCTCGTTCCGTAATTTTACAATGGCTTAACAGGGTAGACTCGTTTCCAGGACTGCAAGGCTGTGGGAAACGCCTTTCCATTTCTCGATAATGCAAAGATGGGGTTTTCCGTAGTCAAAAGCGCTAGATATGCCGCGATCGCCCCCAAAAGTCCTATTTTTTCGTTCACGAGGCGTAATTTGCATTATCCGACAGCACGTAGCTGCCGCAGCTTCATGAAAATAACTACACGCGCAGCTTTATTAATAATAAGAAGAATAATGCAAATTTATAAGGCGCATCCCGCACACTTTTAAGGCTGGCGGTTTTTAACGGTATCCGTTTAATTGTTAATTGCGATTAAAACGATTGATTAAATTTCTGCCCAACTCTGTCTGGCATAAAGCCAGTAAACGTAAAAATAGGACTTTTGAGGGCGATTACTCTCAGATCCATCTTTTATCTAGCGCTTTCGACTACTGAAAAACCCTATCTTTACGTTATTGAGAAATGTGAAGGCGCATACCGCTCCCTTGCAATCCTAGAAACGGGTCTACCCGCTTAAGTGGCTGTTCTCCTTTCATAGAATTGCAAGGTGTGCGATGCGGCTTCTCATTTCTCGATAATGCATGCGATGCAAATGTCCTGTTTTTACGTTTACGAGGCGTAATTTGCATAGCTGTTGCAGTTTTATAAAAATAGCTGCATGCGCAGCTGTATGCTTTCGAATAATGCAAATTACGCTCCGAATAATGCAATTTAATAACGCGTCCCGCACCCTTGTAATCCTGGAAACGCGAGTCTACCCCGTGAAAGGAGTAGACTCTTTTTTCCAGGATTGCAAGGGTGCGGGATTCGCGTTCTCATTTCTCGATAATACAAAAATGGGGTTTTCAAGTAGTCAAAAACTGGATAAAAGATGATCTAGGACGTTATCGCTCTCAAAAGTCCTATTTTTTCGTTTGCGAGGTGTAATTTGCATTATTTGACAGCATAATTTGTATTATTCGAAAGCATACAACTGCGCATGTAGCTATGAAGATAGCTACATGCTGCCGAATAATGCAAATTACGCCTCGTAAACGACGAAATAGGACTTTCGAGGGCGATACCGCCCTATATCGATCTTTTATCTAGGGTTTTCGACTACTGAAAACCCCCACTTTTGAATTATCGAGAAATGAGTACGCGAATGCCGCACGCTTGCAATCCTGGAAACGCGAGTCTACCCTCCTAACAAAAAATATTTACCGATTCGAAACTGTCCAATTTTTCTTTTTCGATGACGATATCTAAAATTTTCGAGATCTCACCATTAAAAGACTTTATGTTTATAGGACTTTGTTCACAACTACGTTGCACTTCCGTGAAAAGACCGATGTACTCCTGCCTGGTGTCAGCAGTAATATGATGAATCTTCTTTTGGAATATGCGTATCTACGATCGATCAACGTGAATAAGGAGAATGTGTGTCAGTTGTTGGTGACTGCGGATTATTTGAACATTCTGGGCGTTCTCGAACTCTGCAGCGAGTTCCTTAAACAGAACCTAGCGCCGGAGAACTGTATCTCCGTCATGAGATTCGCGCGGGAACATTTCTGTAAAGGATTGGAGAACAGCGCGTACCGTTACGTTATGAGACACTTCGTACAGGTCATTGGCGCTTTTCTGTTTCTTTTCGTGTTACACGACATCTGGCCCAGTATTTAAGTTTTCAATGCACGAGACGAAGCAGACAAAAAAATAGAATGACAGTTTTGTTGAACTCAGGTAGCTCAGCGAAGTGAGGAAATCCTCAATTTACCAATCGAAGAATTAACAACATTGATAGGCGCTGACGAGCTGAATGTGAAAAACGAGGACACTGTATGGGAGCTGGTATTGAAGTGGATCGATCACGATCCACAATCCCGAAAGAGTTACATAGCTGATTTAATGAAGAATATTCGCCTTGGTTTATTGGATACCCAATTCTTCCATGAGAAAGTGAAAGACCATCCTTACGTTACCGGAAATGTCGCTTGCCGGCCCATCATCATCGAGACATTAAAATTTATATACGAGCTCGAGATCATCACGCAGAAGGATAGGGAAGTGCCAACGCCGAAAATCGCGAGGCCACGGGTGCCTCACGAGATATTATTTGCCATAGGTGGATGGAGCGGCAGAACTGCTACAAATTTCATAGAGACATATGACACCAGGGCCGATCGATGGGTCAAGGTGCATGTTCCGATTATTTCTACTTACAGTAACGTTCCATTCTAAGTCCGCCGGAGGAGACCGCTCTATGTCCCTTCGCCTATTCATTCCACTGAGGGCATACCTTTTTTTTTAGGGTGGTGGGGAAATGCTCTTACGCACACCCTCTCCTCCGATGTTGGTTGGAGAGGGTAGCGTGGGGCTCGGCTCCACAATTAAAAAATAAAGAAGTTTCAATATTGCACTAGTATTGTCTCACCGATACGCTATTTTTTGTTGCGCCTTCGGCCGCGCGGTCAGTGTTTACATGCTCTCCTTTTCTACAGTCGACGAAGCCACAAAAAAATAGTGTCCCGTTCCGATCTATGTCACAGCACAGTACCGAGAATTGACTTAGAATGGGACATTACTGTATTAGTAGCAAGAAATTCATATTTTATTGTTTCCATGAATGTTTCGAAAGGTGGAGGAGGTAGATCCAAGCGGTCCACGATCATACCATGGAACAGCAGCAGTTGGTTTTAATATCTATGTGGTCGGTGGCTTCGACGGGACCAATTATTTTAATAGTTGTCGTTGTTTCAACGCTGTCACCAAAGTCTGGAGAGAAGTCGCCCCGATGAACGCCAGAAGGTTTACTATGTGTACACTGCCGTTCATAAGTATTCGGACACTTGGAATTTTCTTATCGTATAAACGACAAACTTTCTCAACACTTCCCGCCTGAATTTCTGTCCAATTTATTTTTAACTGTCTCCACAGCCATTTTTCTGCCATCAGAGGATACACTAAAACAAGAGATAAAGTCACTTGAAACTGGAATTTTTCAAATTACCTTCATAGTACTTACATATATCTGTAAATACGTATAAGCGTCCGGATACTTTTCAAGGGTAGTATGTACATACCAGAGCTTATAACAAGTTAGCTATTACATACTAATGGGGAGGCTATCCGAATTTTAGATGTTACGTCGGCGTTGCTGTTCACAATGATCTCATTTATGCGATGGGAGGATATGACGGGTATTATCGTCAAAATACCGCAGAAAGATACAATTATAAGACTAATCAATGGTCTTTAATAGCACCGATGAAGTGCCATAGATCAGACGCGAGTGCAACTACATTAAATGGTATGTTCCCTTATCCACTTCCCTTTTCGTGAACCTGTAATCAGATTGAAGCATCATTGAAGCATATGTTTCGATTACAAATAAAAGAATTTTTAAATTCTTCATACTACAAATAACTTCTTTCCTGTCGTCGCTAACCGACCCCACTATTAGTTAATTAATTAATTAATTTAATTATCCGCTCGCATATTATATTCCCTCATTATATCTCGTGGGCGAGTAACGTTTGCTTAATAAAATAGATATCCGCAGTATTCTTATTTATTTAATAAGGTTTTCGAATTCGAAATGAGGTTTAATAACGAAATAAATCACATGGGATAGCGAAATATATCTTGTGTTTTCATATACTATTTCTTGATTTTATCTTATATGTATAACAAGTTTGATAGTGTAATTGTATTAATAATAGTGTAATTATTATATTAATAATTGTAATATTTGATATTTATTCCCCGTGCAACATTATCTGAGAAAATATAAAAAAGAAATTCAGGAAATATGTATGTATTTTAATTATTTTTACTAATGGCTGGACCATCGGACGTGACACTAGACTGCCGATCGTTATGCACAATAAAAATTGTTTCCATCATTTGCAATTCGCAGGAGCTAAACAGGAATATATTACTCTCTTTAATAGTTCCCACACGCTGCAAACAATGTCTCGATATTCCCAAAAATTCCTTTGATCTTCCTATTGTTTGAAATTACAGCCACCCATTTTTGTAATAAATGCATAAAATCCGCGATCTGTCCACTTTTATTGCACAGGCCTGTTCTAATTATAAACACAAGTCCGTTCATGCTACTGTACACGTTTTGCACTCCAAATTCACCCTTTCGCAAATCGATTTCACCTTTTTACAGATCAATTTCACCTTTTTGCAAATCGATTTCAACTTTTTACCGGTTTTGCACTCCAAATTTACACTTCTGCAAGTCAAATACACCCTTTTGCAAATCAAATTCAAGCTTCTGCAAATAAAGCATTTCTAAGTACGTTTTATAAAAAATACAAAATCGTAATGTAAACTAATTGTTAAGAAATACAAAATTTTATTCATTGCAAAGATGTACACCAAACAGTTATTTAAAAGTAATTACCAATTCGTTAACTTTGTAATGTATGAAAACTGTGTGTAGAGTGTAGACATCTACATTCATTGTAGCCATTTTCTGATTAATAAGTTTCAAAAATGAAAGTACATATGTATGCGTCTATTGAAGCGTATCGGGTCTTATGTTTCCTTCGCAGTAACGACACCGTTCACGTGTGTCTACACATGGTCTTATAAATATATAATTTAATCTAAATAATTAAATAATTAATTTTAAATATTCTTAATTGGTGAAATTGAGTTGCGAAACGTTGAATTTGTTTTACAAAAAGGTGAAATTGATTTGCGTAAGATTGAATTTGACTTGCAAAAGGGCGAATTTCGAGTGTAAAACCTATAATACACTTGTCATAACACGATTGTTTTGCCGCGCAGATAAAATTTACATTACCGGTGGCTTTAACGGTAACGAATGTCTAAATTCTGCCGAAATGTACGATCCAGAATGCAATCAATGGACCCTCATAGCTACAATGAGATCGCGCAGGAGCGGAGTTTCATGTATCGCTTATCATAACTGCGTATACGCGATTGGTAAAAGTTTAAATTTATGTATAAACCAATGGCTAATATTTACCAACTAATTCTATATATATTGGGTTGGAACGAAAGTCCGTAGCGTTTTTAAATTAAAACTCAAAGATAAAATTAGGATATTTATGTATACATAGATTTGTTCAATAACATATTTTCTATTCTCTTCTATTACTTTTCGCCATTTTTTAGGTGACTTAGATGAATAAACATCTTAATTTTATCTTCGAATTTTGATTTAAAAACGCTACGTACTTTCGTTCCAACCTAATATTTTAATGGGTGCCTTCCGCAGGAGGCTTTAACGGAATATCTAGAATGTCCAGTGGAGAGAAATATAATCCCACTACGAACACCTGGAGCCCGATTCCCGATATGTATCACGCGCGCAGTAATTTTGGAATCGAAGTGATCGACGACATGATTTTCTCGATAGGGGGATACAACAGTGTTACCACCATCTATCACGTCGAATGTTACGACGAAAAGACGAACGAATGGTAAAATTTCATTCTGATTCTCATGCGGTATAGAATTTTGTCTACTTTTTTCTTCGCGATACGATGACACAAACGAATAATTAGGGGAGAGTTGCCAAAATCGTACTACCTAAGGGATTCTTGATATATCTAATAAACAATACACATTTCTACTAAAATTGTTGTTCGCAATAACACCTTGATCTTTGCAGAAACCTTCTAAATAAACATTCTACGTGTAAAAGAAAATTAAAAGAGTGATTTTAGAAGACATTGTAAAAGTGCGATTTAGGACACCTATATCCTAAATCGCGGACGCGGACGGTCTGCTCGACTGTGAAACGGGGCTAACGGAACCTTCAATAGCAACAGCAATTTTCATTGTGAACAAGAAGTTTCGTGATTGAATTAGTAGTGATTCATACCGATACGCTTGGCAGCGCGATCCGTGTTTACATGTTGTCCTTTTCTACGTTCGGCTTCCTTTGTACTTTCGGCGCGATAGACGCAGTCATAAAAAATAGTATCCCTACACCATTCTTCTCCCTGTTCGAAACTGGCGATGAGTATCAGATCGCGACTTTGCTATACACCACAAGATGTCCCCCTCGGAACAGAACATCTTTCGTTCAATCGATTTTTTCGTATGTCTACCCATTTCGAAGAAAACTCAATCGGTCATCTTATAAAAATCACCCTGTATTTTCTGCAGGTACGAAGCAACCGACATGAACATATATCGTTCGGCAGTTTCAGCCTGCGTAATTGTGGGTCTACCGAACGTAAATGATTACATTCACAAGCACCGTGAGCGCCTAATGGAAGAAAAGCGACAGAAATTGCTGGCGTTAGAAGTGCCCCGCAGTCAACAGCAACATCAACAGGATCAGGCGCAACAAAATCGTGAGAATTTATTAGCCGATGAAATCATACCAGCGCCGCCACCTATGCCACGAAATAATAACTCGAACAACGAAAATCAACAAAATTAATCGAAGACTGGATAAATTCTGGAGAGATAATGTTAATAGCGGAAAGCTTTGCAATTCGGCGGAAATCAAAACAGAAAAACAACGAAGGCTCAGAGCGACTGATCAACCAAAGCGAAATCAAGTCTTCGAAAAGTTGGAACATCTAATCTGTATCGTCTATTTTCAATTCATGGAAAATACTTGCTGATACGAGAGAATTGAAAATGTTTCAATGGGTGATCGAGAGAAAAGCAATTTTCGTGGAAGGAAAGTGATGTTCAAACTACAAGCATTTGTACAATTTCAATGCAACTATGATTACCACCTGATTTAAGACCAGCAATCAGGAATTACAAAAACAGGGAAGCGTGACGACAACAACAGGTCCTCGAATAACTGAAAAAAAAAAACATTTCTCTACGCCGTATCAAAAGTAATAGAGAGAATGCTTCGCAATGTATGCAGCATACAACCGAACACATAGTAACCCGTCCTTTAGAAAATAATTTCGGATTCCTAATTTACTCGAATTTGTTAAACGGACCATGTTTTTCTTTTTTGTACGAGACATGTTTATATTCGCAGTTTTTGTAACACAATTTTGTACGATCTTTATTGGATTTATGACTTTACATATATGAACGAATTTTGAACACTGCTTACAATAAAAGGAAAAAAAAAACGAAATTACATTTTTTTCAAGGCGTACTAGATAACGTTCGAAGGTCTGGCAAAATAATTATAAGATATATCTTTATAATTTATAAATTGCTCTAATCGTTTGAACGACAGTTGCGGTGCTCTTGCGTACAACTTGGTGACTAATTTCGATGAATTTCGAATTGTTTGAAATGGGATAGTGTTGTAAATTAGGAGTGCGACTCCATCGCCTCTACGCGTCTGTTGTGGCCTATCTACAGTAAGTCGCGAGTTGTTTCCCATCGCCGGTTCCGAGCGGGGAGAGAGATCGTGTAGGTTAAAAATGGTGAAAATCGTAGTTTTTCACAGAATCGTACATATTTCATGACATGAGGTATGCCAGGTTTGTTCGCACCAGTGTCGCCAGTTGGCACCCAAACAGATGCCATTTCCTCTCCGCCTTTTCCCCTTCCACTATCCCATTCCACTGCCATGAGCACACTTCAGCGTCCCCCACTAAAGGGGCCTATTCACGATCAAGCATATTGCGCAACAATTATTGTGCAGCATGATGTCCATCCAAATCCATAATGTATTGTATTAATTAGTCTATCACGAGGAGACGCTGCCCTTAATGGAATGACCCACGGAATCCCTAACACTTTCAAAGCAACCCAATATGTCGTAGATTTCTCAGTCGCTGTCGCTGTCAACGCAAGCTTCCATGACCTTGTCACTAACTTTTTCTCCAACCCAGCTTCCGAACATTCCACCGGCCACTCCCAGTCCAAGTCCGCCAATTACACCACCAACAGCAGCGCCCGTTGCTGCACCAGCTGGACCGAAGCAAGCGCCATATGTAGCGCCTGTTGCTGCTCCACTCCATGCCCCCGCGGCGCCTCCGGCCGTACCACCAACCCATTTACCAGCTACCGCGGAAGTTGTTTTAATATACTTCGATGGCACACTCTTTTTCATTCGCTTCACATCTTTTATCAGACCTTCTGCAACTTCTATACGCTCTCTTATATTTTGTTTCTTCTCTGCACTATAATTATTCCTCCGAAGTTTCCTTTCCAGCTTCTCAATTTCATTTGCCAATTCTTCAATTATCTCGTCAGCATTATCTGGGGTTATTTCTAAATCCGCCCGGAAAGCTTGCATAATTTCCCAAGTATCGAAAATTGCACAGCCTATATTTACTCCTGTACGTAGATACCTCAAAGTATTAGCGTTGAGATATCTTCCACGGAGATCTGTAAAAATGATTATTAATCACTAGACTGCGGATCTTTATGCAAAATAAGAACTTTCTACCTGTATTGCAACAAGCTGGGCTGAAATAAATATTTAAATTTTTGCTGAATATGTTCAATAGGTTCAACATAATATAGTAGTAAATTTAAATTCTTCAAAGGTTTTTATTGTCAGAATTAGATCTATTCATTTTTATCATAAACGAGTATCTTTTTCCAGGATGCATGGATGCGGGATTCGCGTTCTCATTTCTCGATAATACAAAAATGGGGTTTTTCGGTAGTCAAAAACGCTAGATAAGAGATCGATCTAGGACGCTATCGTCCTCAAAAGTCCTATTTTTTCGTTTATGAGGCGTAATTTGCATTATTCGGAAGCATACAACTGCGCGTGTTGGTATTTTCATAGCTACATGCTGCCGAATAATGCAAATTACGCCTCGTGAATGAAAAGATAGGACTTTCGAGAGCGATAGCGTCCTAGATCGATCTTTTATCTAGCGTTTTTGACTATAAAAAAACCCCATTTTTGTATTATCGAGAAATGAGAACGTGAATCCCGCACTCTTGCAATCCTGGAAACGAGTCTACCGCCTTAAGATGTTCAAAGGGCTCGCGTAAGACGCGTGAGGAAATATTCCTCGGAGCAGGGATGAGCACGGTAGGGGCTAGGGCTGTTACTTTTCCGAAGCTTCGAAGGATTCGAAGGAATTGTGCTACATTGTGCTCGAATATTGAAACTGTAATATCAAAATTCTGAAAATTGTCAAATAAATATTACATTTATTTTAAGTGTTCTTGTCATTATCTTTCTCCGACGTGGGCCGTTATTCAAATCCCACATTTTATCAAAACATTTTGTTTTCACTACTGAACGAGGACATCATATTAAACTTACTCCTAATTCGGCCGTATCCCGTCCCCTCGGAAGACATTTCCTGAATTTCTGCTTCTGGAAACATCAGAATAATAAATACACAGTCAAATATTAACAGAAGTTTGTATTGTACAATTACATATGTAATTGTCCTTATCCACATGATATCAAGTGGAAATTCAAGTGAACAGTCGATATCAGTGATGACTAGACTGCGGATGTCTATGCAATTTTTAATTTTTATAGACCAATTTTAAGAAAGTGGAAACAAATAAAATATTATTTTCAGTGGTAGTAGCTTTCGTAGGTCTGATATAAATAAAAATTGTATTCAATTCTGTAAAATTTTATATTCTATCATTTTTTGAAAATTCTCAGAAGCCATAAATGCATACAGATCTGCAGTCAAGTGACGACTGTTCAAAGCAAATAAACTGAAGAGCGGCAATCTTGAGCCGCGAGTCATGCATTCAAGGAACTGACAGGCAACAGGCAGTCCATTGATACAAGACAAAGTATGTAACATCCAAGTACACGAATGTTCCAACGTAAAATTTCCAGTAAATTGGAAACTTATCTACATATGTATGTGTGCTCGGAGAGCTTCGGAGTACCGAAGCGACATAGGCAGCCGGATACTTTCGAGGTAGTATCAGTTAAAAATTTAAATAACAACTTATTTGTTATTCACAATAATATATATTATAATTATAAAATAATAAAGTTAATTGTTATTTACGAATACAATTTAAGTTATTAGTTGTATGTATTGACAAGATATTCGATTCAATATTTAGTATTAATAATACTAAATTATTACTTATTATTAATGGTCATTAATCAAATTTTCATTCCAACTGCCCTCAGCAACGACGGTAATATTAATGTGTCGTCTGTAGTGCATTATTTGAAAAGCTTTAGAGCTTGTTCAGTTGATCCGTATATTCAAAATACAAAAAATAAGAGAAAACCAGAAATTCCTTATTTGATTTCAATCCAAGTAAGAAATAAAAGCTTACTTGCAAATAAGAAATAATAAATGGATCACTTTTGGCATTATTTAAATGACGTTTACTTAAATAAAAAATTTGCCCAATTCTGCTAATAACCAAATAATAGCCATTTTAAAAACACCGTGCCCCACCCTGTAATTTCGGGATCCCGCACGTTCTCAACCCGACCCGAGAGTGGAGAATCCCGTGATTTCGGGTTCCCGCACGTCCCAGTAAATACATGACTAACTATAATCAAATATGAATTGGAATCTGATTGAATTAACACCGCAATAAATGGTTTTTATAAAAAAGAGAAGAAAATATTTATACGCACAGTTAGGAGGGTACTGGTGTAGCTGTTGAATTACACTTCAATGATGCGAATACAGTCAACCAATCGACGCTGTCAGCAGAGTTTTGTATCCTCACACACTTTCCCCTTCTACAACGCTATTCCCCACGCTTCGTGACGCCTTGGACACGTGACCAGTGATAAGATATTGTGCGCTTTCTTCGCGCTTCCTTCACGCTTTTAATAAAGTACAAAGTTGGGCTAAAATGGGGTATCTACGTCACCCCAATAATATCGCAAAATTTGTTATGATTTGATTTTGAAATAAGTCTGTATAACATGTGCGTGTTGTATTGAAATTTAATATGTATATACAGTATTTTATCGATATAAGTTCCCAGCACGGGTCTGCCGAGGGACATTTATGCGCCAGGGATAGTATTCTTTGACTTTTGCCGAACGTAGAGAAGGAGAGCTGGAGAAGCCTCGGTCGCCGAGAAGTGTAAACATAACTAATCTGAATTTCTAACTTCTTTATTTTTCATTATTTTTTTATGGAACTTTCATTGACATATTCGTGGCATTTTTCTAACGCAAAATCATACCAAATATGATATAATTCCGATGATATTTACTTGTGTAATGGACGATTAAAGTTTCTGGCGCAAGGAGCGCGAGCCTTTGAACTGTGCCGGCGACTGTGGCTCTCCGCGTCTCCTTCTTTCCTATGCATTGTCCTTCCTCAACAACCTTGTCACTTGCAATTATTATTATTATTATTTTGTATATTGTGGTATCATGGCATAGCACAATAGAATTTATTTTTATATAATTTCTATCCACGAATAGTCTATCCCGTTCTAGTGGAACGGTATCGGGGCTTGAAAGGATTTCAAGTTTCACTTTGTTTCATTTCTAAGATGCAGAGGGAATTCAGAAAAATTCTCGATACACATACTAGTAATAAAGATTGCCGCGATTAGTGGAAGCGGTAATATCTAATCGCGGATACGTCGACGAATCTCGTATTTAATCCTAGACTAATATGTATTGGTAAGTTTCCACATAGGTAGTTTTTAACTTAAAACGTTAGATATTCGATAAGAAAGTAATAAAGACCGATTTTAATCACTATTTTAGATGCTTAAGTAACTTTTAGGCGTCATACTGACATGTAGTATAGTATGGTCTTCAGGGTCATACAAGGGCAGAAATAAAAGAAATAAATTTAACATTTTGTATGTAGTCTACATTGATGTAGACTTATGAATACAACACAAGTAAATACAATATTACAAAATGTTAAATTTATTTCTTTTATTTCTGCCCTTGTATGACCCTGAAGACCATACTATACTACATCGTTGAAATCGTCTTAATTCCCGCTTTTACATGATGTAAAAAAATATGTAGCATTCCATTAAAAAGAATGAAGGTCACCTCTATTTTAAGAAAAATATTACAAATAAAAAAAATGTAGATACGTTATCATATTGCTAGTAAAATATACTATGACTTCCTCCTCTTCGGTTTTTTTCTAATGTTTACCGTTTACGAAAAAAACGCTGGTCCAAATTATCGCGAACACCCTGTATACAGTGTGGCACGTAACTGTCGCCACAATTTTTCAGGTACTCCCGACAATCCGACAAGAAAATGTTTCCAACGAACCCGTTAACCCTTAGCACTCGAGTGGTGACTCACAGTCACCGGTAAAAATTGCTATACCATTATTCAATATATTGTTTACTTTATTAAATATGTTGGTATCTAATCAATTACTAAACATTAAAGCATTGTATGAGATATCACCTATATTCGTACAAAGGAAAACATTAATATAGAATGAAATTATTCTAGGTCGGAAGAAATGTTTAATTTTCGGAAATAGCTCCGAGTGCAAAGGGTTAATCAATAAAAAATACCGTAACGAGGCGTAAGAACGATATATGAACCGATGTCTTTCGTTGTAAATTTCTTTGTATTTCTTGAAATATTCATAATATGAAGACCAAATGTGACACAATTTCAAATATTATTTTAAGACAATAAAATTTAAACAATGAATTATAAAATTATTACAAAAAATGTATATTTATTACGATAATTATCAGTTAGATTAGATAGGAATAATTTGTTAATGAATTTTAGTGGAAATTTCATCCCGGTATCTCTTACGGTTCAAAAGTTATAATAAAATGTCACTAAATTTCTCGATCCATTTTTCGCTAATGTTTATTGATAAAATATAGTGAAACCACACCATAAAGAGACGCAGCCTGTCCAGATCTACAGGTTTCGTCTAACATATTTTTCAACGCGGTAAATAATTTAGAAAGATGATTTTAACAATAAAATTTGTATTGAAAGATTTTATGGTAAACAGTTTCGGTAACGAATCTTGCCTACTCTAGGACCGAACGAGACTGATCAAAAGCTCGATATGAATGCGTAATGTCTGCGTCTGTACGTGTCGTACTGTTGCGTATCTAAAATTTGGTATCTATGTCTATTAATATTGTACTGATAAAGAGATAATTAATATATAACATAATGACATCAAATCAAAAAATATAATTTGAACATATAGCCATAACATCCCAGACACAACTCGTTAGCCATTTATATTTGATCGTTTTCGTGGATCTAGTTCCAACATTTATCGTTCGTCAGCGTAGAGGGCGTAAGAAAACCAGTAGTGTAGAGCATAAGATAATCCTTAAAATAAAATGACTTTTTACTTCTTTGGATATTTATTTGAATCTGTTATAATTTCATTAAATCAATAGATTTGCTGGTAGGAAACCAAAAACAAAATAAATGTTAACAACCAAATATAAACAAATCAATCGATAAAATTAACATTAACAGAAATCTACGTTATCTTCATATCTACATCAGAAATCTACATTATCTTCATATCTACATCCGCCACAGTAGTTATTGTGTGAGACACGAAACCCCATGTGGTGATTGGTCTATTCTTATACTTCGTCTGTGCCCCTAATTCCAAATCAAAATTTACAAAAATATCTTCCAATTCATCTTCGCTGTCGCTGATATCACTCAAATCACTACAATTGTTCAATTCTTCTTTTTCAATGTTTTTATTTAACAAAAATAACGTTAATGCAGATAACGTTTTGTCACCCATGTAAGCAGCCATTTTTGATTCGCATCACTCTATGGAAAAGTGTTCCGTTTCCAAGCGCGCATCATCACGCATCATAACGAAACGGAACGATATCAATACGCGCATCACATTGAATGCGATCCATGCGCAACGGAATGGACCCTATATATACACACTAGAAATTAGTTACCAGTGTTACCACACCACTAAACGCCAGAACTTCGCATCTGTAAGAATCGTCTGCTCCATCATCTTCGATTTCGCTTCTCTTGGCAATCTTGGCATACAGACGCTATCGCTCACCCCCAGTTACACGTTACACCAGGCATTTCCATTTTTTCTAAAGTTGAATATTTAATTTGTTTTATGTCATTAGTATCATTTGAAATTTTCATTTACCATGCCAAAGAAAGGTGGATTTATTTGTGCCTATCGTCCTTGTCCAAATAGTACCGGCCATGGAGTATCTCATTTTTGTTTTCCAATGGATCCAATTAGGTAGGGTCGCACAATATTTTTAAACGTACAATGTTATTCTGTATGATAAGTGAAGATACTTCCCTATTTATTACGCGTTAAATAAAGGGTGAAGGGAATAAAACAGAACCGGTGAATTTTTTTTTGATAGTATTACACTTGCTAACAAACTAAAATCATCAGGAAGAATTAGTTTTTGATCAGTGACACCTGAACAGACTCGTTGAATCTTTGTTTTTGATTGGTAAAACGATGTAGCAAAATTTTGCTTTTATTATGATTTTGTGTCGTTCCTGTGTTTCTGAAATGCATTTACTTCTTCTTCTTCTGGTGTATATTTATATGAAATATTATGGTTTTAAGCCTTTGCACTCCGAATTATTTTTCCTATATTATTTAAATCCCTACTATTTTAAGCGTTTTAGTTGAAACCTCAAAGGACAGTTCCTTGACTGCTGTTTTAAACAATTTTCCTTACTGATTGTATTAAATATAGCTCTCAAACCTTCTTGTAATTTATATTTGTGGAACTTATATTTGTTTTCAACTAAAAAACAAGAGAATTAAATAAATATAGGAAGAATCAAATACATATAAAAACCCGTTTTATCGACAAAGGGGTGCAAAGGGTTAATTCATATTTTTCTTATAAACATGAGAAGATTATTGAAATCAAAATAAATGTGGAGTATGCTTATTTTACTACCTATAGACTAATACAGAATTGACATGATCTTTTTAAATACAATTGATATACTAAAATTCTATTTTAAAAAGGCATTATATTAGGGGGCAAATGAAAAGTTGTTGTTTCAATATCATGTCTATTAGAGTTATATTTAATTAACGCTAAACCTGACACCACCGGTCAAAATGACCAGTTCCAGATATTTTATTTTACAATTATTGAAATAATAAAAATGATTTCATACGAAATTATTGTATAGATCTCTTTAGTAGAACACATATTACAGTAGGAGCTGCACAGAGCCTAAATAAAATCAATCTTGTCATTTTTATAAGGGTACATTTTAAGACAGTTACTTTTAAGGCTCGGTTAAAATTGGAAATTTAAGTTTGTGCATTCTTTTTTTAGAGCTAAAGAGTGGATAATTGCCTGCGACAGAAGAGATTTAGAGAAATACTCAACAGAGCATGTATCAAAGCACTATAGATTGTGCGAAGAGCATTTTGAAGATAAGTATTTAATGAGGGGCAAAATAAGGAAGAACTTGACAAGTAACGCAGTACCAACTATATTTTTGTGTGAAGAACAAACAGAGGTCCACAAAGGAACAATTGGACAAGAATTAATCATTTCAAGTAAGTTGTTATGCTCTACAATTTAATCTTTTTGTTTTTGTATAGTTATTATTAAGTCAATTAAGAGTTTGCATCGGAATTTTGTTGATTTATATTTACTTTTGCAAATTACACATAGTTTGTAGACTATTATTGGTAAGCTACAGTATATGATAATGTACCTTGTTACTACAAATACAGTCAAATCTCGATAACTCGAATCTCAAGGGAAGAACTAAAATCTTCGAATTATAGAGACAGATATTTCTGAAGCGCTATGTATACACTGTAGATCTTTTTGAAAATAATATCCTGAAGTCTGTTTTAGGACCCAAACAAGTTAACAATTGCAATTTTATCTGTAAAAAGTTAAAGCCTGAATATATTATTGGATTGATGTATAATTGAATGTTGGAATTGCTTCGTTATTACCAATTACCTAATAAGTGAAAACAAAATTGGAAAATGTCAATATAATAATTGTAACCATTCTATATATAACAAACCTTCGTTCTAATTTAAATAATGCGTTATAATTTTCAAAATAGTTAGTAAAAATTCGTTACTCGTTACTTTTGCATCGACTCAATTCTAAGCTGCAAAAGACATTAATAGCAATTTATTTATAATAGTAATTTGTTTCAGGGACACCACAGATGCCTAGTGTCCCCAGTACTTACACCAGGAGTATTTTCAACATGCCAGGTAATTGTGCTACGTAAAGCATCCATGTAACATTCTTTCAATACATTCTTTACATGTATAAAAATCAGAAAATAATATTTTCTATTTTATTGGAAACATCAGCATTCGAAAACATACATATATTTATTGGAAGAAATGTAACTTTTTTGTGTGAATTCATTGAATGTCTTTATATGTGATCGAACAGTTATAAACATGAATTCTTAATTATAGTTCCTATCGCGAAGACTGAAAGTCTTAACAATGTTACTTCGACATCGACGCAAACATCGTGCCGTTTGACTGGGATCACTTTGAGGAAAAGAAAATTGGAAGACTTTTTTCGTATGTGTGATAAGTATTTAAGTAAACCACTTTCGAACATTGTTAAAATTCAAGCAATGTTAAAAGACAAGCAAGCCACTGGAAGAAGGTATTCCGCAGAATATAAGCAATTTGCTATGGCTCTGTATTTTCTAAGTCCGCGAGCATATTCATTTATGAACAAATTATTGTATCTTCCATCCAAGCGAACATTAGAATTAATGGCATCGAAACTAGTCTTAAAGCCTGGATTGGAAAATACGTCTCTTTTTAAGGCTTTAGAAACTAAAGCTAAATTTATGTCCGATTTAGATAAGCATTGTGTCTTATGTATAGATGAAATGCCGTTAAAAGCAAATTTATTTTATTGCACTAAACGCGACGAAGTTATTGGCTTCCATTGCACAAACATGAAAAGGACACTCTTAGCTCATAATGTTAATGTTTTCATGATAAGAGGTATACATTCAGATTGGAAACAGCCAATTACTTATTTTTTTGTACATTCTCAACTTTCAGCTGTGGAATTGCGAAGTAATGTACATAAATGTATAACTCTGTTACATCGGGCAGGATTGTATGTGCACGCTATCATTACTAACATGGGTCCTAACTTCACGCAACTAGCAAACCTTTTGGGAATAACGTCTGAGAATCAGAAATTTACAGTAGATAGTAGAAACATTTTTTACATATTTGATACTTGCGACTTAATTAAAGCTACACGAAATAATTTGTTAGAAAATATTTTATCTCATAATGAGAAGAAAACGTCATGGTCATTCATTGGACAGTTCTATCAACAGGACAAAAAGCAGTTTTATAGATGCGCACCCAAACTTACAGATGCTCACATTAACCCTTCTAGCTTCGATAAAATAAAATTAAAGTTGGCAACTCAAATTTTAAGTCATACCGTAGCAACTGGTATGAATACGTACATGAGTTTAGATGCGCTTTCAGCGGATGCTTGTTTTACTATAGAAGTTATACATAAATTCAATAAACTGTTTGATGTTTTAAATTCAAGGAAAAAGGACAATAGCTGTATATATAAAAACGTTTTTGAAGGTCTCGACTATCAACTAGAATTCTTGAACGAAATGCTCACTTTCCTTTCGGACTTATGTATCTTAGTGCCTGGAGGACATGATTTAACTTTATTTTCAAAATTTAGAAGTTGCTGGATCATTACTATCAAAGCAATTTGTCAGCTTTGGACAGTGTTAAAAGCAGCAAATTTTAAATCGCTTAAAACTAGATACATTAATCAAGACTGTCTCAAAGACTTTTTTGAATCGATTCGAGAGAGGTGTGGCTGCATAAACCCTACACCTATTCAATTTGCCAAAAGCTTTAAATTATTATTTTGTCAAAGTTATTTGTGTACAGATGGGATAGACTTTAAAGAAGATTTCAATGGAATTTTTACTACTATCAGTAATTGTTCTAACGTTATGTCCCTTCATGTACCGGAATTGTCGGAAAATATAGCAGCTATTGATTTACCAGATAAAGATTATAGGTATCTAAATTTCAGCGAGCAGAATGCTTTCAGCTACATTTGTGGATATTTGTTGAAGAAAGCTTTAATTATTCATAAATGCGACATCTGCATTCAATTTCTAAAAGAATGCGAAGAACTAGATATAAATAATTTGTTAATTTATTTTAAGACCCATGACAGTAATGAGAGCGTTTATAAAGACTTGAGAGTTCCTAGCAAGCAATTCGTACATTTTTTGTACACCTTAGAACAGATTTTCATGAAGATTTTTGAAGAAGTTATTATCGAACAAGGCATTTCCCATAATTATTTACAAAAAATGATACAGATTCCGTTATATCATCCTTGTTCAAATTTTTCACAGTTGTATTTAGTGAAATTATTTATTAGACTAAGAATATTTTATTCTTTGAAACATGTCAATAAAGATTCGAGAATAAATAAAAGTAACTACAAGAAATACCGAAAGATTAAAATAATATCATACATATAACGATGGTGAGAAAAATTTTCGACACTTCTTGCTATTGCAATGTGTGCTTATAATTTATAATGTATGTGTATGCTTATTATTTAATGTAATATATGTTTGTAACATAGTATGTACATATAGAATGTAACATGTATAATAGGTTGTATGTACTATTGGATTTGTGTTTTCTGGATGTAAGTGGTGTTTTTTTAGAAATAAAATAAAAAAACATGTGATCTACTCTCACAAACCACAATTACCAGCAACACATGGTTGTATATAATTCATCTAAGAATAGACGATACTGTAACATATGTAATAAAACATCATTTATTTACTATTTTCATACAACATGATGAAAGGAGTCGTTCTTAAATAAAATTCTATTGATAAAATTGTGTATGTTTCTTAAAATTATCTATGATTCACGTGCAATCCGGGTTAACTACTTTCGTTATCGAATGGTCCATACTTATAGTTTAGAATAGTTGGCAAGTCGCGAATAGTGTACGGCAAATTCGAAGGCGCCGCGCATGGTAGTACAGTATGACCTCGATTAACCGGCTTGATCGGGAGGCAAACAGCCCGGATAAATTAAGGCCCGATGGATAATCGAGATCCGAGGAAATATAATTAAAATGTACATTATATATTCCAAAATGAATTTTTTAGTTTTGAAAATTTATTTCCCTTCATAATATAATCATATTTAAACGCATATTTGTTTATAATCGGGATTAATCGAGGTCCTACTGTATTGACATGATATTCTTTAAAAAGAACCTCTCCAATTTCAGTTTTCGATAGTGGAAACTATCGATGATTTACTTTTACTATCGATAGTTATCGGTAGTGAAATTTGTATAATTTCGATAGTGAAAACTATCGATGGTTATCGATAGTTCTCCACCACTACAAGTGTACAGTGTACATAAACATAATTCATCTTATAGAGGTGTATAGAGGACAATGGAGGACAACTTTGGACAGCAGAGCAGACAACACTGTGATCGTGATTCTATTCCGATTTATATTTACAATATGTATATTCTGTGCCTTCGACTCTAACTGACTCTAGCTTGCTCTAGCTCTAATAGAATACAATGTAAAAATACTCCAGTAAGCTCTAATATCTAATTGTGGTATCAATGAATTTGAATTTGCAAAGTGTATTTACGTCATAAATGTTAATTTTTTTTCTAAATAATATTAATTTGTTATATGTTGTTAGCAGTGTGTGTGTGTATACTTAAAAAACAGGCACCTCGAAAGAATAATGTTTGAAATTTATATCACTTTATATGTATGGTGAAATTACAATCAGGAAATCATTCTCACCGAGTATTAAAGATCTACTCGACGGATAGATTTTATCCATTTCTAGCAATCTACATTTGTAAATAATGATAAAATCCCAAGAGTCCCACGATTTCGATCTAGCCCGTGAGCTATATCGTCAGGAGAATTGTTTCGGATTAACAGAAAATGCACTCGTACCAAGAAATGTAAATGCCTCTCCTTAAATAAATATGTACTTCGATATGTTGCAAGAATTCAATGTTATCATAATATTGTATTATTACTAGACTGCGGATCTTTATCAGAAGATCTTTATCAGAGAACTTGACAAATTGAAGATGTCGATAGATGATTTCTCCTCTATTCAAATCATCAAGGGAAGAAATAACATTTAATCTAGTTTCTATTTCTTGCAATGGATGCAGACAATTTTTATTTTGCATAAAGATTCGCAGTCTAATTACTACCTATTAAATACTTGATAATATCAGCTTATTTCCAATTATAAAACAAACTGTTTTCAGGAAGACAAAAAGAATTATAAACCACGGACGTTGATTGATCAAACCTTGGAATTAATCGATCCAACTCCTAATATTTACACATTGTTTATGCAATTCAATGAGCACTTCTTCTGGAATGTCTTATTGCCGGTAGAAGTTAAATGGAACAGTAGGATGACAAGGTCTGTAACATTTATAAACTGATATTTCTTTACGTAATCTGTATAATCATGGTTTAATTTCAATTTCTAATTAATTCTAATCATTTTATTCATTTATATGTCTAACTAATTTTATTATTCATTTGTAACCTATAGTTGTGCCGGAGTATGTACGTTTCATCCAAGAAGTAGACAATGCATAATTTCACTCAGTGCACCGTTGTTGAAATTAAGACCACGAAAAGATCTTGTGGAAACTCTTTTGGTAAACTTTTATTACTATAAGACACCTAAAATTTCTTTAATATTATTATTGTTAAACACATTACTTGCCAGAAGTAGATCAACATCTTAGTAATTGTTTAAAAATGTCCTTACTTCTGTATTTACAGTGACTCCCATTAATATTCGGATGCTCTAAAAAAGCCGATAACTTTTTAAATATTGAACTATACTATTTGAACTTTCTTGAGAAGTTAGAGCAATTAGTTTACTACAGGATGTGAAAAGGATGTAAAGTTGCATTTTACAATCTTTTAATGTGGGCCTATATTGAAAATTTAAAAGTTACGTTTTGTAGATCTGTGTCAATTGTATGCATTGTGAAAGTTTCATCGAAATCGGTTGATGCGGGAAAAAACGACAGGCATTGAAATCCTTAGATCTCTAGATTCTCTAAGAATCCTTAGATTTATTGCAGTTAGAGGCCGAAAATCGTGAAAATCTGAAATTTTTACGACCGATTTTGATAAAATTTTCAGAATATGTTTAATTGGCATAGATCTATGAAACGCGTTTTCTAAATTTTCCATATAAGCCCACATAATAAAGTTGCAAAATACAACTTTTAGTATTTTCTCTGCGATTCCGGAAACTTGCAATTTTTTACCAAAATTTTTGTCACGTTGTGTAGCAAACCAATTGTTCTAACTTCTGAAAACAATTCAAATCGTATGATCCAATATGAAACAAGTTATCGTCTTTTTAAGAGTGTCCAAATATTAGTGGGAGTCGCTGTAAATGTTTTGAGAATGTTTATCATTTCTATTGTAGCACGAAATGATTCATGGGTATTTATTTCTTACAAACAATAATCGTGATAGAAATGGACACGGGCCAGAGTTCTGTAAGCATATGAATAGAATTAATGATGCGGCTGGAACAAAAATAACTGTACGTATTGATTACTAATTATTAGACTGCAGATTTTTCTGCTAAATAAAAATTGTCTGCATCAATTGCAAGAAATAGAAACTAAATTGAATGTTACTTCTTCCCTTAATGATTTTAATAGAGAAATTTCTCAAATTTTCCAACAAGTTTGAATGTCATCTACTCAATTTTACTATAAATGCATAAAGATCCGCAGTCTACAAATAAACAACCAACTAAATATTTTCAGAGTAACACAGAAAAACTTTTCTTACAGATATATCATAATTTCCACGATGAAGTTAAACTCTATCAACAGCATTGGTGGAGATGCGACGGTCCTTGTCAGGAGAGGGCCCCATACTTTGGAATGGTGCGTAGGGCCATGAATCGAGCACCTGGTCCAACTGATTATTGGTGGAAGAAACACCAGCAGTCTTGCGGTGGCCAGTTCATTAAAACAAAAGAGCCAGAGAACTTTAAAGCAAAAGGTTCCAAAAATAAAGACAAACTAAAATCTGTTCCAGAAAGTAATAGTTCATCAAAAAATATACTTAACTGGCTCACGAATTCTACTTTTACATCACCAGTTACATCTACTCAAAAAAATGTCAAACCATCGTCAAATACTCAGAATTCTCCGAATGGATTGAAGAAAATTGAAAACAGCACAAATAATGTTCAAGGTTGGGGTGTAAAAGGTCCATCTGGTTCAAATGCAACTTCCAAGACAAACAAAATACATTCAAATACTCAGAATTCAGTAGATGGATTAAAGAAACTTGGAAATAATACAAATAATGTTCATGGGTGGGGTACAGGGGGACCAAATAGTTCAAATGGTTCACCGAAAGTAACTTCAGTTTCTAATACGCCTAAATTTTCTTCTTCTGGGGCTGTTGGTGGTTCTAATACAGGGAAAAGTAATCTGTTAGACAAATTTAGTAACAGTAACAAATATCCTAAATCACGTATAAATGTGAATATTAAGATATCAACTAAAACAATCAGTACATTTGTCAATGGAAAGCTGGAAATACCAGTTAATAATCGTACATTTAAAGAAATAAAGCTTGTAGAGTGTCCAGTGTGCAGTAACTTTATATCGAAAGATGATATAGATAAACATGTAGAAATGTGTTTAAAAACAGCAGATAAACAACCAACTTGTAAAGCTATTGCCACTAAAATACAAACGAAAGAAGGGAACTCTTCGTTACCACAGAAAAGGAAAATTGATACGGATACGCCTTCGAATAAACAACCTAAGTTGGATAATTCAAGAATAACAAATTGCCCTGTGTGCGATCAAAGTTTTGCCCTTAATGACATTAATGACCATCTTGATAAATGTCTTTCAGAGACAAATGTAAATGATAAAAATGCAACTAAAAGTGATAATGTGATTTGTTTAGATAACTCGTCTGACAACGATTTATCTGCCTCTCTTATTGAGGAATCGGACACTAACTCTGTTTCGAAATCTCAGATAAACGAGGTAGCCAAAACTAATTCTTTCAAATGTTTAGTTTGTAATGTATTTATTCCTCCGGAGACATCTTTAAACGATCACCTAGAAGATTGTATCGGAACCGTATTTAATGACGATTCAACAGTATTAATAGATTGCGATGACAACAAAACGTCGGGCACAACTTCGGAAATATCATTTGACCAAACCGATAAATACCCCTGTCCTGTTTGCATGGAATTAATATTAGAGTCTTCTATGAATCAACATTTGGATGTATGTTTCACAAACACGTGAACGCAATAACATCTTTATTTTATATTTCGTTCAATAAATTACATTAATTTGTAAACGTATAACGTTCTCCAGGAGAACATCAATCTTATTAAAATTTTATTTAATTCTTTGAGTACCCACTTTTCCACAGAATCCCGTAATAGATTACTTAAATATTTAATTAAAGATTATAATGTAATGGTCAGACTGCGGATCTTTATGCATTTATATAGAATAATTTTAAAAATTAAAGATGTCAATATATGATTTCTCCTCTATTAAAATCATTAAGGGAAGAAAAAACATTCGATTTGGTTCCTATTTCTTGCAATCGATGGAGACAATTTTTGTTTTGTATAAAGATCCGCTGTCTAATAATGATATTTCTGTTTTGTGATTGTGTGTTACCATTTCCTTTTCATATATTTATTAAATAAACTATTCTATTTAGATATTTGATGTGGTTTTATTTTTAGTTTTATATAAACCAGTATCCAACTATAAAAAATCCCAAATACAGATACATTCTATTTATTAAGGATAAATGTTACTTTTTAAATAGAAATGTTGCAGTATACTTTGATCGTGTTGATGTTGAACATGCGTAATGAAAGTTCATGAAAATGAAATAATTTTCGTTGTTTTAACTCTATTAAGTACTGACTATAAATAAAACGTGTTATAATTTCTCGTATAAATTGTCGATATCGGAAGATTGTGATGTGCATAAACCACAACTAAATTCTAGCAAATATGTTGGGAAAAACAAAAGAATTTGCTCTTGGGTCCAATGCAGATATAAATACAGATTGGGAACTATCATGTGAATGGTATTCTTATCCAATCTTACTCTGAAACATAATAACAATATATTGAAACATAATTCTTTTAACACTAACCATACCGGGTACAAAATGTGTTGGATATACATTGTTTTATAAAATTTACTGGATTTATTTTACAGATGTTTTACAATTTTTATAATAATTCGTGCTCGAATAAAGAAATTTATTGAATAATTTCTAATGGAATTGGATCTTTATAATTTCAATAAGTAAGAAATAAACAATGTGAAAACGGTCATTTTACCGGTCACGGTACGGTTAGTGTTAAAATACACTAGTATTACAGATACTTTATACAGTGACTCCCACTAATATATTCGGACACTGTTAAAAAGACGATAACATTTTTAAGATTGGACCATACGATTTGAATTTCTTTGAGAAGTTAGAACAATTGGTTTGCTACACAACGTGATTGCAAACTTGCAAAAAATTGCAAGTTGTCGGAATTGCAAAGAAAATACTAAAAGTTTGTATTTTGCAACTTTTTATATGGGCTTATATCAAAAATTCCAACCAATTGCAATTTTTAAAAAAATTTCTTTTCACATCCTGTAGTAGATTAATTGCCCTAGCTTCCCAAAAAAGCTGAGAATGTATAGACCAATATTAAAAAAGTTATCGGTTTTTTGAGAGCGTCCGAATATTAATGGGAGTCACTGTATATTTAAAAGAATCATGATTAGACAGTGGATCTTTATGCAAAATAAACATTTTCTATCTGCATTGCAACAAACTGGAGTGAAATAGAAATTTATCTTCTTTCTTATAATATGTAGTAGGTTGAAAATAATATAACAGCAGCATTCTTAAGTTCTTCTAATGTTTTTACTGTTTTAAATTACACCTACTCATTTTTGTGATAAATGCATAAAATCCACTGTCTAATCATGATAACCTGCTGTAAAATCAGTTATTTTATTATCTTGAAAATATTAATTATAGTTAACCCTTACTTTTTGGAACCCAAAGTGTGGAACATATAGCTCTGCGGTAATGGAATGTATATTGTGTTATTATATAGAGTTCCTCCAATTTCGTTAGGTATAATTCGTACAGTATCCATTTCATCATAGACATTGACATTAACACCGTACAGATCATTGCCCGATGTTATCGCATACATCGGATTTTCATCGTAACACTGACCGAGCAACAAAACTTCATGTTTGTTTTGAAATGAATAATTCATATTGTAAATTGATCGTATAGTTTCCGGTGTTACAACACATGTGCCTAAATTTGGAAGTGATTAAGTCAGTCAGGTAATGTACTGTAACCATAAATAGAATCAATTCTGCAGGTACGAATAATTAACTATCTTTCTGTGAAGGAATGAATACTGACTTACCTAAAAATGCTTTCATGAACGACCAGTCCATGTATTTGTGAATTCTAGTTCTTGTTAAGAAAGTATCAATGAAATTGTAGTTATATTCGATGGCTACTTTATCATTGTTCAGTGATAATTCACCAATTTCCGAGTCCTTCGGAAATGTAGCAGTGACATTAAACTCTTTGGTCATAGAATCTGAACTACTGTTTCCACCGATTAAATCGTAAAACGCGCGGAATCGCCAGGCCAATTTCATTATGTTTTCTGGCATCTAATTGTATATAATTACATAGTTTAATTATTACAGTTCCTTAGTTGAATAAATAAAGTCGTGAACTTACATTTTCATGTTGCGCAATAATTTGATATTTTCGCAAAGTAGATAATTCTCTTGAAGCTTCATAACATGCATCAGTGAATGGCGTGAACTCTTTTCCCTTAAACTGTTCACGACACTCTTTGTAAGGCCATTTTGCTTCTTTAGCTTCTTGCAGTTGATCCTCTGTGACTTCACCAAGTAAATTCAGCGTTACCGAAGATCCGGTACATTTACCTTTTGCCGTATCAGCAAGTCCCCAAGCAGCATTTAATACTACTTTAGCAGGTTCACTTGGTTTAATACTAATGAAGTTCCAATCCCAAGGTATCTCTTTCTCGGCTTCTAAACAGAACTGATACACAACACATACAATGATTCCCATTAATATTAATAATAATAATAAGACGCTCTTAAAAAAAACCATAATATTTTTAATATTGGTCTATACGATTTGAACTTTTTTGGGAAGCTAGAGCAATTAGTTTACTATGGAGTACTAGAGAAAATACTAAAAGTTGCATTTTGTAACATTTTTATGTGTGTGGGCCTATATCGAAAATTTAAAAAATACGTTTTGTAGATTTGTGTCAATTGTATGCATTGTGAAAGTTCCACCGAAATCATTGTGCAAGCAATTTTTATTTTGCATAAAAATTCACAGTCTACTAATCAACACACTATTTGTTCATAGTAAAAAGAACTACAAAACAGAGATGACGATCTCGTAAATGAAGCATGTGAATGACCAAAAAATGCAATGTCTACCATAATACAATCAAGAAACATGTGATTCTTTGATCAATAAGAAATAGCTGCGGTTGTTTAACGTTACTGTTAAAAATCGGACATTTCATATGCAACGACCTAATAACTTATTGCAACGTCGACCGATTTTGACGAAATTCTAGGAATATGTTTAATTAGTACAGATCTACGAAACGTGTTTTCTAAATTTTCCATACAAGCCCACATAATAAAGTTGCAAAATACAACTTTAAAAATATAAATTCGTTTTCACGTTGTGTAGAAAACCAATTGCTCTAACTTCTCAAAAAGATTTAAATCGTATAGTCCAATCTTAAAAAAGTTATCGTCTTTTTAACAGTGTCCGAATATTAGTGGAAGTCACTGTATATTATGACTTATACTCTACACAATTTACCTTAAAAACTTTCTGCCCTGGTACAATTTTAGTTGCTTTGATCTTCATTACATCGGAAACCCAACTTGTAATTTCATACAGTGCAGCTAAATTCCATTGTTGAAGAACTTGCGATGATTCAACACTCCGACGTGTTAAGGACAGCATATGATGGTTCGGGCCTTTAATGTATTCAAATCTCACCTTACAGAAAGTATCCAATATAAAATTTATATCTCAAGCATATCAAATATATAGATAATAAATAAAAGACTAACTTGAGTTCGTTGCGTATCGATTGTACTAATGTAAGCTGCTAATCCACAACTACCTTTCGGCGGAACATACGTGTAGTAATCTAAGAAATGAAGTGCTGTTAAAGCAACCTGCAGGAACGGCCACATACTAAAATAGTTCAAAATTAAGATATAGTTAATAGTACACACGACTAATTTATTGTAATGTAATAAAATGTATTAAATTTGACATACGGATAATTAGCTTGATGCGAAGAAAATACGTCACGAATTAATTTCTCTCGCGATATTGAAGTTTCACAGTCAAATAGTTTTACGCATACTTGGCTCCCCAACTCTGCTAATTCGATTTGAAGCAACGGTACTTGCTGTGGAAAAGTAACAGGTGTAGCATGAGAAATTATTATTGTTTCGAGCGTTGTCTTCGAGCATACTTCGTAAAACAGTAGTTCGTGTAATTTACATCCGTAAAACACACATATCGTTCGTACTTGTATAACATTCAGTACAACTTCAAGGTTCAGGGTTCAAAGTCCAAAGTTCAAAGTTCAGTGTAAAAGTTCAGAGTAAAAGTTCAAGTTCAAGTTCAAATTTAACACTCTTCTAAACGAAGGTTTGTAGCGTCTATGGTTCAGAGAATGCTCTTGTAGAAGGTTCGTACTATTCTCGTCAAAGCATCTTAGAATTCTAACTCCTACTTCTCCTGCAATTCCTTACCAAAGGTTCAGAGTAAAGGTTCAGAGTAAAAGTGCAGAGTAAAAGTTCAAGTTTACAATTCAAGTTCAAGTCCAAATTTAGCACTATTCTAAAACGAAGGTTTGTAGCGTTCTATGGTTCAGAATGCTCTTGTAGAAGGTTCGTACTATTCTCGTCAAAGGATCTTAGAATTCTAACTCCTACTTCTCCTGCAATTTCCTACCAAAGCTTGGGAAGTGATAACAGATATCCTTAGGGTATCCCGTAGGGATAAACAGGAGACAAATCGCCATTTCGGGGCGTAATCCAAAATTTGTGTAACGCCTAATGAATCCGTGATTTCACTTTCTCATGAAAGTCTCGTAAGACGCTGCACAAAGATCCCTTGTTTCAAGGGTCTTTCCCCGAAACTGGTGTTACCTTTCCATTGAGTGTGATCTCGCGATGCATCAATTGTCATCGACTGGGGTACGGTCTGTTTTCCTGATACGAAACAAGACACTTAATTTTCAACCGTACCCAAGTCTGTAACGAATTCTAAGGGCCAAGCATGCCAATAAATAACTCAAAAATGACAATGTTCCACTCGATCGTAGCACAGGCCCAGACACGATGTCTAGACAGTTATCGATAGAAAAAGTAATATACTTACTTCTGGTTTATACGTTGGTGACTTTCGAACTACATGTAATTGGCTGCAGTTGGGACAAATTTTCAGTAACTTTGATTTAACATTTGCTCCTCTTATACTGGTAGCCGTCCTAACATGAACTGTAAGACCCATTTTAACATGTTCTAGGGTAGTAATTAGAAGAAAAGATTATGTTTTTCCTACAGAATATTAGAAATCCTATTTTAAAATCAAATTCAATCAATACGCTTAGTACCTCCTGGAGTATTGTATGAAATAAAAGGACGATCTTCGAAGCCAAGTGTAATATTGATTGGCACGTACGCATGGATAGAATGAGCTCTTTCCGCACTATGCCATACGTCAATTAAAGGATTATAATTTTCAATTATTTCTGATCTATGAATAGATGTACTGAAAATAATAAATTAATAAGATAGAATATTTAAGAAACGTATATTTTATATGCATATTACTCACCGTAGTATGACATGATTATTACGACCGTTTGCGGCGTGTGTAAAGTTTCCTCTCATTGAGAACAATGATGTAGTGGTTACTGCGAGTCTAGCGTTTACCCCTAAATCTGTAACTTGCACTGATTCCATCGATACTGGTACATTAATACGTTGTTGATTAATATGAAATTCTACATTTTGATACATGTGATATATTTTGCTAGGTAAAGATGACAAATCTAAAAGTATAACATAACATACATACAAAACAGTAAATATAGCACATACGTCAATTTTAGCAGAAAATGCCTATAAACTTACATTTAAATCCTGATATAATATTTGATTCATTTAAATGAAGGCATAGAACTGTTTTTTCTTGAATACGAGCGATTACTTCTAAATGTACAGGACCGCTTTCCCTCTGATTTATTTTGAACTGTTTTAATATATCCTTCACTTGTGATGGACCATCGAGATATGTTGATAATGCTTGCAAAAGACCTTCACCTTTTATATACAACTGCAATTAAGTTAATTTAGTCATTAGTAATTTAAAAAAGAACTCCAGAGATAACAGAGTACGATTCTTTTAAATTCTTTAAATTATTACTTACAGATAAATGATTTACATTAATTGCACTGCCATAAGTATTGAGGGTCACGTATAATACTTCAGGTATGTTGGTCAAAGGATTAGCAATGACAATACCATCTATCATTGCACCAAATTTTCTGTATGTATCTTGATAATCAAATAAATAATTACCAGTAACTAAATACTGACTTTTTTGTGATCGGTGAAGTATCCTCGTAAACTGTGCAGCTATTCCACCTCTGTAATTATTATCGTGAAAAAATTATTAGATGTAAAACTATACTAGTATTAGATTGTCCAAATAGACTGCAGATCTTTGTGCATTTATGAAGAAGTTGGTTGGATGAAATATAAAACAGTAAAAGATTAGAAAACTTTAAGAATACTGTAATGTTGTTTTTAATGTAACAAAGTCATTAAGGGATGAAATCAATTTTCATTTTATTCCTGCTTCCCACAATAAATGCAGAACATTTTTATTTTGCATAAAGATCCACAGTCTAGTCCCAAAAGTTCATTTCCCCGATAGAGTGGTCAATTGTTTGTTAACATTTATTTTTATTTCTTAAGCTTATTTAAACGCACCATTTTCTTACCTTTTACCGCTTTAGTTAAAAACGAAACGAACTTTTGGGACCATCTAATATAATAAATCTAGAAATTCTACATTTATACGTACATATGAACAAAACAAGGATACGTTGTTCGCTCCATAGACTTTAAGGCAGTATAAAAATAATTGTACAAATGTTGATTGGGTTCAGTTTGCATATACCAGTATAACGATATCAATCTGCTTTGTGTAGGGGACGATACAATTAACAACGTTAATGCAGCTACTCTCATTTCTAAATGTTCAGTTCCATTTATTAATATTGGCCAGTACACTCGATAAATCTGTAAATGAGGAATCAAAATATTCAACATGTACTTACGCACATAAGAGCTAGATGCGGAAACTTCGGAGAAGGAAATTGGTACTGGTTAGAAGAGGAAAAAAAGGAAATGTTTTTTGTTGTGTATGTCATAGATAGGTACAATAAGGCATCTATTAGAAGACTGCTATAAAGTAGATGGCAGTGAACTAAGAGAGGAGGAAATAGTAGAGGGTAGATCAGGAGAAGGAGTGGTAAACTAGCTGAGAATGATAAAAGCTAAGCGCAGAGGAGTTAGAAATGAGCAATAGACCAAAGGCAGACATGGGAGGATGTATAATTTAGTATAAATGAAATAAAAATGAGTATATAGACAGAATTTTAAATTTGAATTAAAAAATTAAGTGAAATTCTTATAAACATTTAATTTTAAAATTGAGGAAAAATTAGAAAATTTTTAAATTAAAGTGAAAAATGAATAGAAGTTGGAATGAAGAGAAATAGGAGTATTGCCTGCAGTAGTTAAAGCGTAGTCAAGCGTGTGTATGGAAATGAGTGAGTGATAAAGTAGATTGTAAAACCGAGTCCATATTTCTGGGCTGCGAAGCCGAAATAAATAAATTATATACTTACTTATGCATATACACTCCCGCTCAAAAATATGTGGACACTTTGTTACAAGTATAATTTATTCTAATAGTACCAAATTGTACAATTTAATTATTAAAATCTCTTGAATAAATAAAAGTTTCTTCGGTAGGGCTGATACTGTTTCAATCTACGATGATCCATTAGCATGGTTTGCTGTCTTCTCAAGACAATAATAATAATTATTGGTGAGATATCTAATGAATTTATTATTAACTGTGTAAACTAGACCGCATAAAAAATTAAATATGTTGTCCACATACTTTTGAGCAGGAGTGTAGATCGTATACTAAATGTAAGAAAAATACTTACAACGTCAGGTCTTAACGGAGCTGTTGGAAGGGACGCCCAGGCAGCGAGAACTCGAAAATGTCGTGATTCTGCATTATTACCGCTTGCAATGGGTTCTAAAAATTCAACTACTCTTCCTAATTGTATATTAGCTAATCCCTCCAACCAGGTCATTTTCTTCTCGTATTCCTGTGTCTCTATGAATTATTTATTAAAATAATAAAACAGAATGCATCAAACAGAGAATTTACCAAATTATTTAGATATTGCCGATTTTATACCTGTAAACTTATCCAAGTAAAGACGCACGTAGTCATCTAATATTTCATACGGACAATATAATAAACATGTTTTATAAATCAATGTTCCATATGCGAGAATTGCAGTATTTTGAACTTCAATAGAAATTTTTTCTGGCAGGCTCAGAAGTGTTTGAAGATTTAATAGTAATTGGACATCAGGTTTTCGAATATGAAATGGTAATTGAGTAAGAAGTTGAATTGCAGACATGTCCGATACTTTTGCATCTCGAATTAATTCCATAATAAATAGCGCAGCTTCTTTTGTTCCAACTTGGGGAAGAGCTTCGAGGAACATATTCCTACAATATTATAAATATCAATGAATGAAATAATGTATTAAGCAAGAGATATTAAAACCATAAAAATAATGTTAGTGAATACCGGATTGTCTCTTCCTTGTAACTTGTCCCTGAGATTTTAGTGTAGGCAGTGCGTAGATCAGTAATATTCAACATCTCCAAATAATAAAGTAAAACAGAAATTGTAGTGTTATGTAAATTATCAGTTTCTGTGTCCAAACCCGGATTTTCGAGCCTCTGACTCAATCGATCTAATAAAGTCCCTATCTACAATGTACATTGATTACTGTCACATGGTATACATATATTGCTTATAATTAGACTGTGAATCTTCATGCATTTATGGTTTATAAAAATTTAGAAAAAATGCTGGACTATCAGATTCGACAGAATTTGGTACGATTTTTATTTATTTTGGACCTACAAATGTTATTGCCAATGAAAATAGGATTTTATTTGGTACCACTTTCTTGAAATTTGTCTACAAAAATTGAAAATTGCATGAACATCCGCAGTCTACCTATAATAATTGGGTACAATAATTGTTTTGAGTATTAAATTAAATAGAACTTACAGATTTAAAAATAGTCATTTTATCAGGAGTACCTCTACCCTGAGTAAGATCAAGTTCTGGAAGTTCATGATGTAGACCCGTGAAATATAAGTCTCGAGTGGGTATTTTATTTACTGTATCTTCTACTGAAATTAACTTGAAAATTTGTCTACATAACAAAAAATAAATGTTTAAATACAGGCTTATAAGGTACATGAGTTTAGCGGTTGGAAAAGTAAAGAACAATATTTAAATAGTTCTTTTGGAATAAAAAATTGTAAATAAATAACCTTGTGAAATGAAACTGTGCTTCACCAAAACTTTGGAAAGGTTGAACGTATATACCTCCAGACGCATTAATAAATAAGATTTCGTTTATGGTCCCATTTACCTTAACTTTGTATAACCTTTCGCTGGATTTTAATATTG
This sequence comes from Lasioglossum marginatum, assembly GCA_028455795.1. Lineage (NCBI taxonomy): Eukaryota > Metazoa > Arthropoda > Insecta > Hymenoptera > Halictidae > Lasioglossum > Lasioglossum marginatum. The sequence continues at coordinate 4,779,652 of CM052275.1, forward strand.
GATTCTAAGATTGTGTAAAATCTATTTTATTCAATTATTTTATAAAACAATATTTAGCTTTCGTATGTCGATGAATCTATGTACATACTTGATCACCGTTAGGACATAGCATTTTAGGAACATTAGACCAGGTGCGATGAGGATGACCAATACATGTTCGAGGGTCTACAAATTTTCTTATTACCCATTCATTCTCTTCTTGAGAATTAGTAATACATTCGCTGTCACATTGGCCATAATGATTTTTCTAAAATATATAGACAATTATGATGATATTTTCAATGAACATGCATTTTCTGTTTACAACACTTTCTTCTGCTTTAAAGTCTATTTATATTAACTGCAAATTACATCATTATTTTAAGATCTCTTAGATAAGGAAATTAGATTATACTAGTAAAAAAAAAGTTTGAATATTAAGTCTGAAAAGTTTTACAAAATAGAAGAACATTTTCCATATATATTAATATAATATATCTTATTATATACACAATTCTGTCATCAAAACGCAGTAAAGATTAATTTCCTATAGATTTTTACAATAAACATGTGCCAAACTCATCAACAAACTAAGTCCTAAGTGGTTGAAAACTTTCTACCAGCAGTGTCGATATAATACTTACCTCAGTGGAATGAAAGGCTGTATTATTCTCTAAATTAAGAAGATCTAATTGAAAAATTCCAGCTATACTCCTTTTTATATTTATGGACCAGGGGGAGCTAGCTTCTGTGCTAAAATTTTCGATAAGACCATTCCCATATGTAATTTGAAATGGTTTCAGAAGTTCTGCTATGTCATCAGTAATATCTTGATCATTTCCTTTTTCTTGCGCGTTACCATTCGATACAGTCATCTTCAATGATTCCAACTAATTAAAAAAGTTAATATGTATTATGAAATATTATTTTAATAGAATTGACAATTATACCATGGCTGCATATTATTCGAAACAATATATCGCAAATAAAAATATAGCTTTTCATTTTACATTTTTGAATAATAGCCTCATAACTAAACTGCGGATCTTTATGCATTTATGAAGAAATTGGTTGGGTGAAGTATAAAACAGTAAAGGATTAGAAACATTTCAGAGTATTGTAATGTTCTTTTGGATGTAACAAAGTCAGTAAGGGACGAAATCAATTTTTATTTTATTCCTGCTTCCCACAATCAATGCAGCATATTTTTATATTGCATAAAGATCCGCAATCTACTTATAACTATATACCTGCATAGTAGCTATATTTTGTTCTGCTTGAATTAAAAGTTTTCCATGAAATCCCCATGAAGACGATGCTTGATTCGGCAGTAAAACACCAGAACTTGATAATGCTGTATAAGAGTAGGTATACTCTTTTCCTGATTGAAACAAAGTGTATACAACATTGTTGTTGCACCATACAAGGAGAACAAATATAGCTCCCCCCAATTTATGTATTAGTATTTGTAGCATATCATTGCTATCTGTAAAAGAATTTTTCTTAATTAATAATATATGGATAGAATATTCCTTTATTATTCGCACTAAGCTTATTGTCTCATTACTAGATGGCGGATGTTTATGCAATTTTTGGTAAACGAACTTTAAGAAACTCGAATCAAATGAACTCTTATTTTCAGTGGTAATAGCCTTTTTAGATCTGAAATAAATTAAAATCGTACTAAATTCTGTCATATTTTATATCCTAACATTTTTTTTAAATTTTCAGAAGCCGTAATTGCATAAAGATCCACAGTCTACTCATTACTATTATTCATCCAAACTATATTATTCAGAACAGAATAATTTTATAAATTCATATTTTCATAATAATTCGTGTATAACATAATTATAAAAATTATATTAGAAATTTTAAATCATTTTTATGTACAGCTGTAAATATTTATTTTTCGTAATATCAAATATTATGTTAAAATAATGATGCATTTTTAAATAATAATAGTAAGATGTATTAATTAAATATATATATATATAAGTATACAGTGTAATTAAATATTTCTTTGTAATTATGAATAAAAATGTTTAATCTGTACCTGTAAACTTCATGATGTGCAGCAGTAGCTCAACAAAAGTAAACTAAGATCATAAAAGTCAAGAGATGACCCTTACCATCTCTATCTCTGTGACCCATGAACATACTTCTTCATTTGTGTAAGTAAAGCTTATCTCCTCTCTAAATTATCTTCAATCGTATAAATTAGCCTAATATGCTCTCTCTGTATATTTTTATACGCGGATTTTTATACAGCGGATTTTATGCATTTACGGCGAAATACATTACAAAAATTTAAAAATACTGATGTACTATTTTTAACTTATTAAACATATTAGGAACGCATTAGGAATTTATTTTGCATAAAGATCCGCTGTCTAATTATAATATATTATGTGTAAATTCTATTTAACGTCAATAAACAATTCTCTTTATAAAGTTTAATAATATGATCTTACTCATAATAAAGAAAATATTAATAAATAAGTACTAAATAGGTTTAAAGTGCACCCTATAATTGAGACTCAAAGAAAGTAAGGCAAATAATGTTTTAACACTTCAATAAAATTTACAATATAATTACTAGACTCCGGATCTTTATGCAAAATAAAAAATTTGTGCCTCAATTACAAGATACAGGAGCCAAATATAAATCTATGTATCTCACTAATAATTTGAATGCAGTAACAATAATACATTAATGCCCCCTTAAAGTGTTATAATGTTTCCACTGTTTGAAATTGCACTTACTCATTTTTGTCATAAATGCATAGAACCCGGAGTCTAATGATTACCATATTATCAGATGACATAGTAAAAATAAATATCATTGTCCGTGCAACTATCACTACTACTTACAAATAAAATTTAACTTGTGTATTAGTTGTACAATACAAAGACATTTGACGCGAAGCAATTGTTCAGACTTGAGTGGCAATGTAATGGAACCAAATTCATTACAAAATTATTAAATTTATTTCTCCAAGATATAAATAGGAACGCTAAACAGTCTGATATTTACATGTTTATTTTCTTATATTTTCTTCCTTATTTACAACTGTTGGAAAGTGTACCATTATCAGAATCTTACTTAATTTATTTCTATACAAAATTACATTTATATATATATTACACAACTAATTGTACTACAATTCGCCATGTACAAGATCCTTTCAAGTGCGTACAAAACTATAGATAGGCGTATTGATAAATATCGTAAAATACAGTAAAGTCGCGTTTACTGTCCAACAACCTGTGTTCTGCACGGACAGTGATTGCATACCGACATTATCTTTTTATGACTGTGCCGACCGCGCAGAGAGTAGAAAAGAAAGCCGAACGTAGAGAAGGACAACATGACAGTGGGTAGGCACTGGACAGTGATCGCGTACCCGATCGCGGACAGTAAACGCGACTTTAGTGTAAAAGTATCGTAAATTTGTATATGAAATGCGTATACGATTAATAATTTACAAAGGCTTGATTATTTTCAGGATGGACTTCGAGTATTCCCAGGCTTCGCTGTAAAGGTGAACAGTTAGTTTACACACCACGATATATTTTACTTATTAATTTTGTTTTTGAACTGTAAACGGCAAATAAATGTTTTACGATTGAAATTGAGAAATTAAATTTGGAGTATGTACTGTATTATATCTGATGTGCCAATATTTTCCTAAAATTGTGTAAAGTATAAAGTCAAATTGATAAAACTTGGATTAATAAATTGTAAAATGTAAAAGTGAATAGTTAGTTTACACTACGATATATTCTACTTATTAATTTTGTTTTTGGAACTGTAAACAATAAATAAATTTGAGTAAATAAGATTGAAATTGAGAAATTAAACTTGGAGAGAATAATGTATTATATCTGATGTGCCAATATTTTCTTAAAATTGTGTAAAGTATAAAGTCAAATTGATCAAATTTGGATTAATAAATTATACTTACTTATGCGCTGGATTGGCTTGATCTAATTGTTCACTAAGCTGTTGAATAAGGGTAGCGAACATTCTCAGGTGTTCTATTGTTTCACCTTGCAACCATGCGCGAGGCAATGTACTCATTACCTGTTATAAAAACGAAGTACAATTATTAATTCATATCGATGCTTTAACCCTTTGCACTTCGAATTATTTTTCAATTTTGTTGCCAACAATTCCCTACTATTTTAAGCGTTTTATTTGAAATTTACTTCAAAGGACAGTTCCTATACTGCAACTTATTTTAAGAAACAATTTTGTTTACTAATTATATTAAATATATCTCTCAAACTTTGTTGTAATTTATATTTGTGGAACTTATATTTGTTTATAACTAAAAAATAAGACAATTAAATAAGTAAAGGGAAAACCAAATAGATATAAAACCCGTTTTATTTATATTTTTCTTTCTCCAATGTCGAGTCACACTTGACAAAGGAGTGCGAAGGGTTAATAAATGCAAAAATCAGAATTAATAATAATAATTTCAGGAATTAAATTAATAATAACTTACCATATTTGCCTTAAATAAAGCATCAGTTGGAACAGAAACTCTCAAACCAGCCAAAAGATATCTATTTAACAACGAGCCAAGCGCCAGATTTTTTAATTGTGTGTCGCCGAGAAGACCTTGCCAACTCAGTAAATTCCTCAAAAGTTTAACAGCCATTGAAAATTGCCTTTGGAAGAATTGGTGTTTGGTATCCAAAACTCTGAAACGGAAATTTATTGTTAACATTTGCGACTCGTGTTTTCAAAAAAGAATACAATGTATACTCACTGTTTTGGAAAAATTGGTATAAAAACATCATTCTCCACTGCTGCTTTAATTTTTTCTAATATAGCATTAAATAATGCTTCTAATTGTTTACTTGTGTCGTTTAAATTAGGATACTCTCTGATAAGACGATTTACTGTGCCGACGAGTCGTAATGTTTGTGACGTAGACATGGGATCCCATATTTTTTCAACTATAGCTAAAGAGAAATCAATAAATTATTTCTGCACTAATTCACTGATTACACGAGAAAAATTCGTAAGAAAAATTATACTCGAATTATATGTGTTACTGATATACTGAAATATACTGATCACAATAATCTTACATGTTAATTTAGGTAAGACAATTTTTTCCACTGTTGATGGTACTAATCTAACATCCGGATCCCTTTTAAGCGATTCTTCGGTTTCTTTATTATCTAGTGCATATAACAACAATGTGTTGTACCACTTTGTTCTTTCTATATCGGCGCTTTCCTAAAAAAAGGTATGAAATTATTTATTATCAATTTCACTGTAATATAACATAATATAAATATAATATTAACACTAGGTTTACAGAGCTCTAGAAATAAACTATTTCACATTATTATATAAAAATAACAAGTATGAGTCTATCCAAATTTTTCGCCATTTTTCCAATAATACATATATACCCAAAAGAATTAAATTTGGTAAATAATTCCTCAGGGAAGCATCTTTACGGTCTTAATAATTGCAAATTAAAAATATTAGAATCCGTCATTTTGACGGATCCCGTAAACCTAGTGTTAATATAATATAAATATAATATTGATATAATATAATATAATATTAATGTAATGTAATATAATATATGAAATTTCTAAAAACAAATACCATAATTGGATTCCATGTGAGCAATTGCCATCTAATAATAGGAGATATGGCTTTAGGTATACATAAAGAAACGTAAGCCTCCTTGTAAGCATCTCTATCTCTTTCTCTCCAAGATTCCAACTTCGATAGTATTCCTCGTAAGGTACAGTACTCGTCCCTTACATCATGGAAAATCTCTTTGCTTTCATTGTCGATTTCGTCTAAATTGAAAATATAAAATAAATGTTATATAAAAATACATCGGAATAAGTGCGAAATTTGAAAGAATTTAAGAAGTTCCGCTGATTCGTTTCTTTTGACTAAACTTTATGGAATTCAATAAGATATAATACAACCTTTCGTTTGTTTAAAAGCAAGATTTTGCTGTTCTGTAACTTCATCGTCACTAGACATTCCGTCAATATGTTTCGGCAATGTAGAAGCTAATTCTCTAGCTCTTCTTCGACGAGCTCTTCTACCTTCTCTTTCAGTTGCTCGACGATTACGAGCTTCAACTTCTGGTCCCCTCCGCATAGGCTGGCCTCCTAAAATTTGTAAAGTAGTTTGTGTTAATAGTGAATCATCGACTAAAAGTATATTTTTTTTTTGTGCATAAAAATCGTAATACGATGTTCAATATTGTATTGATAATTTTAATGTATTCGCTGAAAATTATTAAGTACAAATATACTAAAATAACTGACTTGCAGCTGTTGTAATTTCTTCCGCTTGATCTCTTGTGTCTTGCCGCCTTCTCTCCATTAGTTCAGTCGCGCGTTCACTATAAAGATCTAACCAACGTTGCTCCAATCCAACAACCAGAGGCAGCTAACAAAAAAGTTACATATTAACATTCACACAATGTATTAACTCAATGACTTTGGGAATTATTTTTATTCCAGAAAATGACTTGTAATTTTTTATAGCTAATGAAATATGTAATTTTTCGTATATATAAACAAGTGATTTATAAGTAGTAACATTTGCTAGAACTCAATATGTAATTCCACAGTCATTGGATATCTGTTGCTTATGGACAAGTTGAAAATCAATATCAATTTACTTACCACTCATATTGATTTTTTCAATTTTTAATAAATACTTAAAAGTAACTTTTATACTATTACAAACAATTTTTTTCATACAGAGAAGATATAGACCCCCGGCAATATAACAATGTACGATCAATTTTTTCAAATATTTTGATATACATTTTTCTTTATTATAAACAAAATACGTATAACAGAAACGTACTGAAAGGTAGTCATAATTATAGAAACGTAACAGTATCTTTTACAACATTTGAAATGAATTAATTAACAATTTTACTTGCATCTAATAACACACAAATTGACATTACACAAAAATGATTATATCAATTTGATATCACAATAAAAGAGTTATTTATATTTTATCCAAAATATAATATAGCAAAAGATAATTCCGATGTTAAAACATAATTGAAATGACATCAAAGAAAAATGCATTGTTTCTAATGTGGCTGGATGATTTACGCAGCCAACAAATTGCATGGAAAACCCCAGTGCACATAAAAAAAACGTGACAGCGTATAAACCCACCTTCTCATCAAGACACTCTACCAAGTCAGTGACATACCCACGCAACTCTTGGTAATATGTGAAGCGCTGTGCAAGCTGCGGTGCGCGAATTTCGCCATCGTCCAGTTCTTTACTAGTTTGTCCTAATTCTTGTTCTAAATGGTCCAGATCTGATCGGTGACGCCGATGTACTTCTTTTAAACTCTCCAATCTACAAATTATATTTTTCATTCCCGATTTTTCAGGTCGTAATGATTAACACATACATTAAAAAGAGAAATACATAAACGTGTACTGTCAACGACAGATATTTGATTCTGAATAATTTACCACCTTGCACGTATCTTATTGACAACTTCCTGAGGAGTAACTGGTACTATTTTTGTTGGATCTGGTGGCTGAATTGTTGGCGGAGGTGGTGGAGCTGGCATTACCATTTCTAAAGGTACCCCACTTCCCATTATCTGATTCACATTCATACCCAGTGAGAACTGCTGCTGCATCATGGAATCCTGTTGTACCGCTGCAATCTACAATTTTTTTTCACAATAAAATACAACGGAAAAATAATCACTCAATCGAATAAAACAAAATTTGTATAATGTTACCTGTGCGCCTGTTACACCTTTCCTTATTTGCTGAGCTTCCCATTCTTCTTCCTCAATTTCATGTTCGCTTTCGTCGTCCGAAACTGAGGAGAAAAGATACACAATATATCATTTCATCATGTCATTTATTAAACTGTTCAACAAATTTCAACGTCTCTTTTGTACTGTGGTAATCAATAGATCATTCCCATAGATTTTAATGAACACAAATTTGAGAGTCGTTTTCTCTCCATTACCTTTAATTTTTGAGAGATTTAATTTCAAAAAGATATAGATTATCAATTTTAAAAATTTATTCTGCTTTAACCGCTAAAGCTATACGCATGTTTCTTTCTTTAAGAGCCAGCTCAGGCGCGTACCGTATGAACTGCGCGTGGCGCATTAAGGCTACACCCGTATCACTAGATTTCCACATTACCGAGGAAATACTATTGTCAATGCGTTTTTTTTTTGTGTGGTATCTCCTGTAGGCCTATTCCACTATGTATATTACCAGTAATTCTCAGAAATATTCTATTTGTCGTAAATATTGAAAATTGATGTTAGAGAGTGTTATTATTTTATGGGAACACGAAGAAACTCACGTTTTATTGGTGCTTGTGATGCAAGAAATGCTTCTCTTCTTTTTTCTTTATCTCGAGCTTCAGTATTAACAGTCATATCAATACGATCTTGAGAATCATCGTCATCACTTCTGTCATGATCTTCTTCCCTAATAAGTCTTGACTTCCCCTTATCATCGCTGTAACAATTACATTATCCTAGTTAATTTGTATTTGTGTTTCAGTAACCAGTAAGCGATTCTCTTATAAATTTTGATGTGTTTCTTTGAGAAATTTTACATGCACACACTTTAGACAGCATTCTTAAATGTTATACATAAAAAATTATTACTGAAACCATTAAGACTAAGGACAGCATTAGACTTGTCAGGTCTAACAGTAAAGAAGCTTCGACTCTTCGAAGATTCGAAGTGTACGAAGCTTCGAAGCCTTCGAATTGTCAGAAGTTTCGAAGTCTTTGAATCGTATGAAGTTATAACTTAATCAATCTTTTAGCTGTGGTGGCGTATTTTTTTCGAAATGTAGGGGTGTCTGTAATTGTATCAAATATAACTTAGCAGCGAAATTTCGAAGTTCAAAGCTTCGAAACTCTGTTTATTTTAATCCTCTAATAATTTACTACGGAGGTTCGAATATCGAAGCTTCGAAAATTCGATTCTCATCATCTTCGAAGTTTCAAAATCTTCGACCTTCGAAGGAATGTAACAGCCCTACTAGACAGTGGATCTTTATGCAAAATAAAAATTGTCTACCTGAATTACAACAAACAGGAGTGAAATAATATAATAGTATTTTTAAACTCTTACAATGGATTTTACTGATATAAATTTTGTCATAAATGCATAAAATCCGCTATCTAATTATTACCTTTGCTCTTCTATAGGAATGTAATCAGTCCCCAGCTCTCTTGCCTTCTGTCTACGCTTTCTAGCTGCATGAATCATTGCCGCATCAGGTATACAACCACCTGCAAATCAGTATACAATTAGTATTGTATCTTTTATAACTCGTTTAGCTAATTGAACATTTACTATAAAAATAAATGAAAGAAATAGATTACATACTTTCAAGAAGAATTTTCATTGTGTCAGCTTTGTCTGTATTTCTAATGAATTTATGACCATGTAGTTTATCATCTTCTTCATCCGACATATAGTCATCTTTTCCAGCTGCCAGCGCAGCTCGTCCATTTAAGATTAAAGGTCCTGTATTTTTTATTTTAACCTAATAAAAATTAATATTAATCATTAAATGCAAATGGTAATCATTATATTAATATTACATGATATTAAAAATAATATTTGATATACACATACTTTTCAAATATTTTTGTGTGATAATAAAATAAAAAATTAATAAATATTTAATAATCTCTTGTAAAACAAGATTTAACTTGCAATGCGTAAAACATATAATGTATATAATTTAATATAGATAAAATATTAATCATTGATATGTCATTCTTTACCTACTATATGAACACATCGTCATATTTACAACCAATAAATTATCCAAACTTTATATTTGAAATGCAACAATTTTAAAAAATCAATTTTATGAGGAAGATATACTTGACGGTCCAGATGGATAATGAAAAAAGCAAGTCCTGATTTAAATATGATATAAGCGATATAAGTTGAAGAAATCCTAATACTAATAAAACATCATAGAGATAGCTTACTACTAGATCATCTGTCTTTATTTCTAAATCATTTTCCTGTTTAATGGACATGTTTGCTTGCTCAGAGTCCACTTGCATTTTCTCTTCACCTTTCTTTTTTCTCCTCTCGTGATCTAGCTGTTTCATCAATTTTTTGCTCCGTGATGATTTTTTCACTTTGAAGACTTCACCATCATCCGCTGTAAAACGTATTTTCAATATATTTATAAGTAAAGCATAGTTTTTATGGAAAGATCGTAATAGAAACCATACACTGTCATACTGAAATTAAAATTTTATTGCCTAAGTAAGCTAAGTAATCTAAGCAATAATCCATTATCATATATTATACAGTCCAACCTCGATAACTCGAAAACCTCTGTAAGATGAAAATTTTGTTCATTCCCTTCCGCTGCACATTAAAAACCTCTATAAATCGAAATAAAACTTCTGTTAAAGGGATAGACTCGTTTCATTTTCGACATGGAATAATAAGCTTCAACCACTATGCTTAAGGGAAATACGTGTTTCTAAATGCGTTATTACATCAAATACTCAAAATTATTGCTCCCCGCTTGTCTACAAAGATCAATCATGTTTGAGTAACTCTCTACAGCTCTTATAGCTAACTGTAGCTGAGAATACAGATGACTTATGATTTTACACATACGCATCTCCATTTCCATGAATGTGGAAGAAATGCTGCAGAAACTCCAAGGACATTAAGGGGGTAGACTCGTTTTCCCAGGATTGCAAGGATACAGGATGCGCCTTCACATTTCTTGATAACGCAAAGATGGATAATGGACCCAAAAATCCTAGTTTTTTACGTTTACAAGGCCTAATTTGTATTATTCAGCAGCATGTAGCTGTCACAGCTTTATAAAAATAGCTACATGCGCAGCTGCATGCTTCAGAATAATGCAAACTATACTGACGAATGATGTAAGCTACGCCTTATAAACATAAAAATAGGACTTTTGCGCTTTTGATTACTGAAAAACCCCATCATATTATCGAGAAATGAGAAGACACATCCTGCACCCTTGCAATGCTGGAAACGAGGATCTATCCCCTTAACTAGAATTATTTTCCACAAGTGAGGAAGCTAAACAAGCCAAAACAGCAGTAAATATTGAAGAAAATGTATTCTCTACTTTGATTACCGTTGAAAATATCATTGATCAACAATCTGTTCATTCATTAATGCAGAGTAAAATCTCAGATTTCTTTAATATGTAATAGTAACATGTAAGAGCCTAGTATATAATAAATAACTCATCTCCAGACATTGAACTTTTCTTTCTTTAAAACTATTACAATCAGCAAATTATTAACTCTTGTACAAACCCCCTGTAAGTCGAATTTTCATAGGATAAACCTCTCTTACTCGAAGACTTCGATAAGTCTACGACTTCATAACTCGAAGATTTTAGTTCTTCCCTTGAGATTCGAGTTATCGAGGTTTGACTGTATAAAAAATCTTATAATTTATAACAATCAAATATCTAAATTCAAAATGAAACTTTTGCTAATTCCATAGTGTACGAGTTCTGTGTACACTAATATTTTACTTGATATGAAAATTTATTCAAACAAATATCTGAATTTAATGTGGAGAATAATATTTCAAGAAATAACTTTTCAAATAAAATTTCCATAGAAATACACAGGTTGTTTAGTTGTTATAATTAAAAAACAGAGTTATGAAAGATTTTTACGGCTATGTACGTGTATGTGTGTGTGTACATATATCTAGAATTCACCTTCTTCCAGCTCCTCTCCAAAACTAAGGAGCGTCTGCTTCGGCTTATCCTTCTTCTTTGTTTTAGATTTGACTGGTTGTGCATCCTCAACTTCCATCCTGTTTTCATTATCTTCGTCATCGTCGTTGAAATGTCGACGACGGATATTCCTTTTCGGTTTATTGAATAATGACATTGTCCCTAACATGAACCAATCCGTTTTGAAATTTCATCCATGCACTTCCCCGATATTATTTCTTCAACTATTAATGATCAAAATATATAGACTTTACTGAACACTTGAAAAGATAAATAGGAAAATTTCTTGAAATACCGTGCTTCGTATCGTCACACGATGTATTTTCAACTGATAAATACACGATGGAGACGAGAAAAACGCGACACTTTCATGAAATTGTAATATGGATTATCCGTTGGATAAGCATCATTGTAGAAGTAACTTCGACTATGTGTTTTGACATTTATAGTAGCCACCAATAGAGGGCTACAACCAATAGCAAATTGTAGGAATATTGTCGCTGCTGCATCTTTTCCCTAGACTCGCGCCTAGAGAATATTACACTATGAGGTTGACATTAGGTTAAATTACCTTGTGACGTGACTTGTGGGCACCAGATACTCCGTTATCTTGGAACACTGCGCATATAAAATTATAAATATGTATGTACATATTCATATTGTTTGTAAGGTAATGTTTTCAGTGTATGCTATGATAATCTATTTGTAACATATTTGTAATATATAAACATTATTGTGATATCTCCATTTCTTCTTTCCTAACTTTTGAATCTTGTAAAATTAATGTAAATACTTCGAAAACTAATGTTAATAAATATTACATTCTAAATTAAAATAAATAAATTTCTAATTTCTAGACACTGACACGAAATAAGGATAGTAAATCCAGTGGATTTAAACTTCCCGCTTGCCTATACCGAGAGCGACATCAAAATCGAAGATGCCGCTCGGAGTGTCGCCTCTTGTTCTATCCCTACTCTTTATCAGTGACCAAAAGACGAATAAGAGAGAATTGAAGGAGAAAACTTCAGGCTATATTGGGCTATATGGACCGGGAGAGTTCAAGAAAAATATAATTTACATTACATTGTAAAATGTAATGTAAATTTACAACAAATTTTCCTCCTCTGGTAGTGGTAATACCTGCTAATATCAGGCAATATTACCTATATAGTACTTATTTATTTATATCAGTCTAAACATTTTCAGCCAAATTCACACGATATCGAAAATCGCAATGATATTGTAAAAAGTTTATTCTATAAAACAAAATTGTTAGAAATAGCGAACGCACATGAACGGATTAAAATGTAAGTGCGTGAACGATTAATGAATTGAACAAAATTGAATATCGAATCACATTATCGTGCGCGATTTAAAAATAATGTGTCTAATGTATTTATAATGTGATGTAAATATGTATATATAATGCTAGAAAATATTGTAATTTTATATATTTAAAATATTACTTGCAGATAACTACAAACGATAAAATATGAAGAATTATGCTTGTTCCATTGTAATCAATGGTGATCATACAGATATTGCTGTGAAGGTCTATAGGTAACAAAATAAAACATTATAAACGTACTTAACACTAAACCTACCACCACCGGTCAAAATGACCGGTTCCAGACTTTTTATTTTACAATTATCGAAATAATAAAAATGATTTCATAAGAAATAGTTGTATAGATATCTTTAGTAGAGCACGTATTACAATAGGAGCCGCACAAAGTCTAAATAAAATGAATCTTGTCATTTTTATAAGGGAACATGTACCAGTTACTCTTTTAAGGCTCCGTAGGTTTAGTGTTAATTAAGCATTGAAAAAAAGGAATTTGAACAAATGTGTTTCATTCATAACTATTTAAAAATATTTATTTATATTATTTATTTTTCCAGCAATCGCATTTTATTAATAGTAACACAGTTTAAGAAGTTCGGGTCATTGGTATCAGTAACTAGAGGACCTATAATACATCAGTTGACTAATAGTGTATATTCTACAAAGTAAGTAATTAATGAATATTTTAGAATATGTGATATACCTGATATCATAATTTATAATCTATTTTATGTAATATAAAATGTGAATGTACATTGCAGAGTTTTATTTGGCAAGGACGATATCGAAGTTATAGCAGCTGCTCGATTCATAGCAGAACAGATTAATGTAGATAAATCATTATTAGTATCGATATCTTTAAAAGATTATGATTCAGACACAATGAAAGCTATTGCTGCAGCTATAAATAAAATAAAATCGTGGTAATGTTATAAAATCATATAATTATGAGTTTAATTTTCGGTCAATTGGTTATTGGCCCGCCTGGGAGTGGGAAAACTACCTATTGCCATGCTATGTCAAAGTTTTTGGAGAAACTCGGTAGAAAAGTTGCTGTAATCAATATCGGTAAAAATACATATATACATTGTTAACATATACATATAACAGCAAAAGAAGTTTTTATCGCTGTTGCTTTTGTTTGTAGATCCAGCGAATGAAAACATGGAATACAAACCAGTAGTAGACATATCTCAATTAATCAAACATGAAGATGTAATGTCACATTACGGCCTTGGGCCAAATGGTGCTTTGGTTTATTGTATGGAATTCTTAGAAGCGAATGTGAAATGGTTAATTACAAAAGTGTTAGACTTAAAGGGCTACTACATCATTATTGATTGCCCAGGACAAGTACATATATGTATACACGATATATACATAGTGTTACATTTAAACACGAGTTGTAAGGAATTAAGAAGCTACCAAAAAGAATTCCTATAAAAGTCATTTGGTATAAAAGGGCACATTATGTGTGGGTAAGGTAGTACAGGAGATTTGGAAGCCAAAATAATTTTTTTAAATGGCACCCTATATTTTTATGTAACCTGTATTTAGATATGATAAATATTGACTTTTTAAAAGTGTTTCTTAAGTTGATTCTCATATTTCAAACAACCCGTTTAGCACGAGTGTGTAACAAGTCAAAAAGTCAAGGAAGTATTAATTTCAGTTGTAGTAATTTAGTGTAAGATTATTTGTTTTTTCATTATTAGTAAATTTTATCATTATTGTTATAGCAGGTCTTTTTTCTAAAATGGTGTTAACTATTCACGATAACATAAAACCAACTCCTCTGTGGAGCGATGTCA
>CM052275.1:4794680-5082546 GCA_028455795.1 Lasioglossum marginatum
CTATGAATAAATATCTGAATTTTAGCTTTCAATTTTAATTTACAAACTCTACGAACTTTCAATCTTTAATATAATTATTGTAAAAGCATATATATACCCAAAACTTTGAGGTAAGACCATGAATTGTCCTACAGTAAGCGTTTCCATTCCTTGTAAAGCAGTACAATCATTTTTGAGTTCATTATTTAATGTATTGCCAGGAAGATCTGCCGAGTCACAAGTTACAACAATTGGACTTGCAAGAGCAGGTCGAGTTAATCTCATCACTGAAAAAAGTATACTAAATATTTTTAATGAATACATACAAATAACAAACAACAAATATGGTGTACTCAGATCAATGTTGCTCCTCATTGTGCATGCATCTTTTAAAATATAATATTATTAACATATTGTTTTATTACCTTTCAATGCTAGTAAATGTTCATTTTTTGGTTTAGCTTCCATTTCAACTATGAACTGTTAGCAGCGACTGTATTTGGAGAAGATTTCCTTATTAAAATGTAATAATAGTATCTGTCAAACGACACTTATAACCTATAATTTAACATACTATTTGAAAAACATTGGTACATTGGTAGCAGGTGTCACACAACTGCAAATAAAGCAAATAGATATTCAAAAGATATTTTAAATTATCAATATATTTAGAAATAACGTTAAATTAAATTTTTATGGAAGATTGACTTTAATCTTATTGCAAACAATATTGCAAATATTTATTTCATTCAAATGTACAAAAACATTTGACTAAAAACACTGAATACCACAATACACGGTCTTCGAATGCAAACTACTGACAGAGAGATTCTCTGCTACTGATTACTGAATACTAGAGAAGAAGACTCACTGATATATATAGTTATTAACAAAAACGCGAACCGATTAGAGCGTGGCTAGAGTCACCGAAACAGAATTCCTTCGGTGTGGCCGTACTCTAATTAAAAAACATTTTCGGGAAAAGTTACTTCAAATGATATGAGGAATCACTTCTTTTTCAAGCAAACATAATATTTTTGGGACACCCTGTATACATAACTATGTATCTGGTGTGACATTTATGTTTTGCTGTTCGCATTCTTCAATACGTAAACAAATATAAATTTAATTACATATATGACACGATAACAACAATTTTTGAAGTCATGTTTTATTTTAAAAAATGTGTATATTTTTTAAATACTGCATTCAATCACTCAAATATTGCCCGTCCATTCCAATTTCTCACATGCAGTGCAGGCATCTACAATATATGTGAAATGTGAATGAATATTGTAATTGTAGTTACCTGTGCCAGCCTGTGCATAATGTATAATGCATCTTTATGGCAAAGATTATTGTGAATGTGTTTTTTCTTGACTGTTGCTTCGAAGCTATAATTTATAAATATATATAGCGAAAACTTTAAAGAAAACAGTATCATTATGACGATGATACTATTTACATTTGTGAACGTTATCATCAATTGTGTTAAAAAATGCAATGTCAATAATTGAGACAATATATAATTGAATGCGTTACGTATAGTTTTACGATAACCGAAATAAAATAATATGATTCTATGGAATGGCCGAATTGCATATAATTGGTAAAATATCGTCTGCAGTGAATTTTAAACAATCGCGGCTGTTATGCAAGTGGAGTTTTCATGCCGGTAATGTAATTTGTTATTATTGTATAGATAATAATTTATTAATTTATGTATTTTCATACAATATAAAAATTTCTTTTTGTAGGCAATGGTTGGAAAACTTTAAATGGTTGTGAAGAAGGACAGACACAAGAAAGTTGTGATTTATATACAAACGAACCATTTTGGGATCACCCTGTAGATATACATTATACAACGCAATCCCTTCATAATTCACCGAAACTTTTGCTTCAAATATTTTGTAGGGATACACATGAAAGAATATTATTTACATCTTATGGTGTTTGTAATGTCCCTCTATCCCCTGGCTTACATTCAATAGAATGCCATACATGGAAACCAATCGGTAAGTTACGTATATTTTCAAAGAAGCTTATACATTGCTTTATCATTTTACATGTATTGTACTTCTAATATAAATATTTATATAGGTAACTGGAAAGACCGACTTAGAGACAAATTCTTAGGGATAACATTACAATTAAAGTCACCAAATGTTTTAGTTAACTCTTTGGATAGATTTGAGTTACTTACAGAAAGTATGGGGACGGTTAAGATAGAATTGCAGATACTCGCACGAAATTTTGAAAAGTACGGATGTCATATGTAAACATGTATATGGATATTGCTTGTTATTAACAAAATTTAATACAAAAGTATCAATATGGTTGAAAAGCCATTTGTACTAATGTTTGTTTATCTTGTTTGTAATGAAATAATACATGCAAAAAAAATTGAAGAAATATTTACCTGTGTAAATGAAACAGAATGTAATGATCTACTTGAAAAGGATGAAACAGATTCATTATCTACTACAGTTAAAAGTACTTATATTTCAACTACTGACGATACCAATAATCCTGTAGACTCAACAGAGAGTGTGAGAATTCGTATAACACCAACTGCACAAGCACCTCATAAAATAAAAACCAATAATGAGATAAGAAATCATTCTATACATAAAATACAATCTGATACGTGTGAATGCAATTTAGTAGTAAGTTGATACGCTTCCTTATAACTTATGTTCATTGTACAAAAGAGCGTTTAGTGTTTATCGATTTCAATCATTTTCTTTACATAAAAGGTATCATCTTGTGACATCAATTGCTGTTGCGATAAAGATTGCAGTGATTTTCATTTAACAGTATTTTCGCATTGTAAATACAATCAAGCAGAGTTGTATGATAAACGTTACTGTTACGGTAGAAATTTTATACAACGGAATAACACACCATTTGTGATCGAAAAACTAGCGAGCAATCTTTTCTGCATTCTATACGACAATCTTCCACCTACATACAGTGTTACTAATGACTTGGTAAGTTTTCAATACGAATTAAGCAGAACATTTTGTTATTTATGACTTCTGAAATGTTTAATTCTACATAGGACATAAAAACTGAAAAAGATTTACGAGCTGCAATGAAACCAAATAGACTGAAATGGAAATGGGAAGACCAAGTACGTGTACCTGAATATAATGCCGATAATCCTTACCAGGATGGTGAGATTTTGTGGATAATACAAAACGCATCTATTCAACCTTTTGGTATGTACATATACACATAATTTAGTACAATTATTATTAAGAGTTTGTATAAAAAATGTTATTTATGTTGCATTTCAGAAATTTTACAATCTGGATTTATCGATACATGTACATTTAAGAAAACTTTGATGTACCTTCGTCAATGGAAGGATCAGTGTTTGCAAACTGAATTAAGTAATGCAAACAAGTTTCTTTTTCCAATGGCATTTAACAATTTTACTGTTATTGTTTCACCAGATTTATTCAACAAAACTTATATTGAGATGTCAGAACAGGTGGTTCTACAATTATAATATTTTTCGAATTAAATATATTAATAAAATGATTTATTCATTTTACTTTTAAAAAGAATTACTACGATGTTTTATTTGCAGATTTGTCCGAGGAATATATGTTTAACATTAAATAATTATTATTGCAAACATCCTTGGAAAGAATGTAACAAAACCCTTACATCAGGGTCTTGTATGAATGGATCATGTTACAATATTGTTACTGGTGTGAAATACTTGATTCTTCATAATGGTTCAATGGGAGTCCACAATATTAGTGTATATTTTACCATAGCTAACGTTTCTCAAAGTTTTTACCAACAGTTTGAGGTAGTTTATGAGTGGGCTGATCTGGATAAAGAAAAGAGTTTCGCTCTTAGCGGTAATCCGGGCTACATGTTTGGAAAACCATTAATCATCGGTACTTTAAACAAGACAGGCAACACTAAAACTGTCATTTTTAATAAAACCGATAATTTTTTAACATTGCCTATAGCTATGAGAAACGGTCAGTGTAACGAAATAAATAGATATATTATTAACTTTGGAGAAGATATTAAATTACGGTGTTCTGTGTCTTTAAGTACTGATAATTTCAATACGTCATCTTGTATAGAATTACAAAATCGGACTTTGCACTTCCTGCTGAAGGATTCTATGTTTAATATTACCGAAACAGACCAATATAGCATTTACGTTTCAAAAACAGGCAATATTACGAACAGTAATACGGATGATTGGGCGCAAATTTTACTTGATAGGATACCTCAAAACATTGTGTGGGCACAGATAGTCAATAATCGATTGTATTGTTCTGGACTGATAACTTCTATCCACTTACATATTTTGTACTCTACTGTAGCAAATTCCGAGACATTGACTAATTATAATATACAAGGGATAGGCATTTATTTTTCTAATGAATCTGATGTATCATGGTCGACCTGTTGGACAGAGAATTGTACACACGTATTAAAAGCAGATATCGTTAGTTATGTTACATTCCACGATGTCTCGAAACCATCGCGATATTATTTTGTAGGAGGTCCTAATTTAGATCTTACCTTGCCATATGATTTCTTTTATCCATTTTTAAGTAACTCGCGATGCATCGAATCACGTATACTTTTAATATTTAGCGCGGCGTTCATTATAATTTTGCACAATTCTATTTATTAATTTCATGTAATCTTTGCATCAATATAATATTTAATTATTCGAATATACATATTTGCAACATAAACCAAACTGCAATGTACCAAAGATAATTTCATGTTCATATATAAAATAAAAAGTTTAACAAAGTACAATTACTATTTTATGAAAATGTTTCATCAATACAATATGCATTTGAAATAAAAATATTAAACTGAAGAGTTTCGAATATATCTGACACATGACACTTTTTTTCTCTATACATCTAAATTATAATTTTACAGTGCCTTAATTATTCTTTTTAATATTTTATACGGTGCAGTATAATATTTCTACAATTATTATTAACGCCTTTAGTACTGCCGGCGGATATATCCTATCGTATACTTATACTGGAAATTTCGGTAGCATTAAAGCAGTTGTCGGTATAATCCAACTTTGATGATACTGAAACGGTGTTCATCGAAGCATGTAAGTGGTATGGCAACCGATTTACGCCGATGTCGTTTATCGTCGGTAATCTAACGCTAATGCTCTCTCTCTCTCTCTCTCTTACATCTTCTCAATTTCATTCGGATCATTGTGGAAATTTGTAGAAATTATTACAAAAAGTGATAGTAAAGAAGAATTTGTTATTTCTGAATTACGCAGATACACCAAAATCTTCTATATACGTCTACACGAGTGAAAAGAGACCTTGCAAAAATGTAAATAAAACGGGCTTTTATGTCTGTTTGGTTCTTCTTTCATTTATTTAATTGTATTACTTTTTATTTAAAAACAAAGTTTGAGAGATATATTTGATATAATTAGTAAACAAAATTGTTTAAAATAAGTAATAGCACAGGAACTGTTCTATGAAGTGAATTTCAAATAAAACGCTTGAAATAGTAGGGAATTGTTGGCAACAAAATCGAAAAATTATTCGGATTGCAAAGGGTTAACGAGATTATTAGAAGACTCAGTAAATATTAATAAAAGCTAGAACTATTTCTACTAATTGTAAGTGACAAAAATAGTCCGACTAGTTGAACCGCATCGAAAGGATTAAAAATTAAATAAGAATTGTTTAGTATCTATTGTATTCTTTGTTATTGTTGTACTTTCGAAATTTAATTTGTTTAAGTTGCGCGAATATAATTATTTGCTTACGGAGTTCCTATATAATTAACTAAGAACATGAATTTGAATTACTTCGAAACATCTAAGAAAATATTTTAATTACTAATTGGCTAAACTTTCATTGATTTTTCGAATTTCTACAATCGTACTTGAAAATTTGATTCAATTGGATGTGTTGAATGCATTTCAAACGAATCACGATGATACGAATGAAAATTCACCAATAGATTGTTGACCAATGAGAAAAATCTTTTGAAATTGTAGGCCAATCGTGTGCAGCTATGCTCTTCTTTAAAATCTCGCTAGTGTAAACTTGGGACAAACTCTTGTAGCCGTCGTGATGCACTATGGGACGTTGGGTTGTGCTTCGCTCCAATACAAGATGGCTGACACTTGTTAGTAGTGTATTTTCGTTTGATCGAATGTGCATTTTTATAAAAAAAGTTAGTGCCTTCGTACGAACGTATTGTGCACGCTCGTTTGCATAACGAACACAAAATAGGCCTTCCTTTTTTACCAAATAGTTCTCTTATCATGTATGATCAGGGGACAGCAAAATGTGCCGTGAAAGTGCTAGAGGCAGAATAATTACCCGTCACCAGCCATGTTCATATGTGTTCTTTTGTTATGACAATTGTGATATAATTCTCGTGGAATATAGTGCCAAGGTGAAGTGATATCTTGCTTTGTTGCGCTTCTACTCCGTCGCTAGTGTGTCACACAAGAATCGTTTCACTACGATATAGATTAAATGAAAGGTACGTATTCATGTTGGTCGGTACGCCTATCCGCGAGTCATTCTTGAAACCTTATATCCGTGTATTTCCTCTTTTTTTAATTGTCTTTTTTTTCATCTGTTCATATACTTACAATCCACGAGAGCCAACTGACCTATTAACCTGCTATATCGGTTAACACGATGTCATGTACGGTTCCTCAGTTCCTCTTTGACATATTCTTCGAATTTGCCTCGCTGTCATATACTGTTTTACGTTTTCTTCGAATCAGCGGACAGTTTCCATTTGCATGTTTTGTAACGTGCAAAATGGGAATCGGTTTGTCGTCGGCGAGACAGAACGACCCATCGAAACTGTGTCTCGATTTCTAATATCAGTAATTCACCGTCAAGTAATTTGCCATCGAGCACAAGTCGGTTTATTTATGCTGCTTAACAAGGAAAAATCCCCGAATTCACGATAGAAACGAGTAAATCAAATGTAACGGTAACATTGATAATGAAATTTAATCATAATACGTTATTAGATGAAAGTTATTCCATCTTAATTCAACTCATCCTACAAACGTTGTTTATTCTTCAAGTATTTCTTATGCCAGATTACCGTACAAATAAACTTGCGATATTATTACAGAAATATGGAAATACAGAAAATCTCATCGTTTATCACGTTGGAACAGATTACAATTATAATTTCAAATATGTCATAGTCATAATTTTAACACCGTTCATTACGATAGCGTGTGTATAATTTTTCTTGAACTAATATGTTATTTCGTTAAACAAGACCAATTATGACAAGCCTTATCTATCACTATTTAGAAAAATAGTGTGTAATGTCAAACGTATTGTTTCTAGTATTAGTAACCTAAATGCGAAGCTGGTTAGAATAGTATTTTTAATAGTAAATAAATAGTAGAGGTGTGCGGGACCGGGACGGAATCTTGAATCGGGTTCCCGAAAATATTCAGGAAACCCGAAAAATGTTCGGGAATTCTTAAAATGCTGATATTCGAAAGCGTGTCTTGTTTCCTTGAATATGACAATAGTGTTAGATTTATCTAAATAAAACATGAAGTTTTATTTAACTTGATAATTTATAACTAGACAGCGGATGTTTATGCAAATGCATATTTTTATAGAAAGTAGGTGAAGTTATGGGGCCTGGACAGAAATTTACGTTGTCCGTAGAAGATTTTGAAAATATAGTTCTTATTTTGCATATTGCATATACAGTAGCGGACAAAAGTTTAAGACGCTCTAAAAAAGACGATAACTATTTTAATATTGTTCGAACTTTTTTGGGAAGGTAGAGCAATTAGTTTACTACAGGATGCGAAAAGAAATTTTCTGAAAATTTGCAATTGATCGGAATTGTTGAAAAAATACTAAAAGTTGCATTTTCAACTTTTTTATGTTGTCCTATATCGAAAATCTAAAAAGTACGTTTTGTCGATCTGCGTTAATTAGACATATTCTGAAAATTTCGTCAAAATCGGTCGGCGTTGCAATGAGCTCCGAAGTTTAAAGATGGTAAAAATTGCAGATTTTCACGATTTTCGGCCTTTATCTAAGAATTCTTACATCTTTCAATGTAAGCCTATCGTTTTTTCCCGCACCAACCGATCTCGATGAAACTCGCACAGTGCACATAATTGACACAGATCTACAAAACGTATTTTTTAAATTTTCAATATAGGCCCACATAAAAAATTGTAGAATGCAACTTTTAATATTTTTTCTACAATTCCGATCAATTGCAATTTTTGAAAAAATTTCTTTTCACATCCTGTAGTAAACTAATTGCTCTAGCTTCCCAAAACAGTTCAAATCGTATAGTACAACATTAAAAAAGTTATCGTCTTTTTTATAGCGTCCGAATATTAATCCGGTTCCATTGTACATAGTTTTATTTTAAATTCTCGTGTAAAAAAGTTAATTTTTCTACATGTGTCGGCTTGATTCTCTTGGTGGTAACAATATTTCCAGTTACATCCTTATACTAGGTATAGCGATGTAACGTTTCGCAGCAACTGATAATATAGGATATCTTTCGATAATATAGGATATAATATTAGTATTCCTATCTACTGTAGTTTCTTCGAAATATACTTTTATCTCTGTGTCTTTATCTATGGTAAAGATGCCTGTTGCAGGTTGTATATCAATTTTCGTATTATCGAACATCTTGTAGAAAAACCTAAATAATTTTAGTTTCGATTCTCCTGCAAAATTTTAATAATCGTCGTAATTTAAAGATTATGAATCATTTTATAGACCTACCTTTATCATCATATTTTGATTGATAATTATTGTTATTATTATGTTAATTTTCTACTGCACATAAAATACTTTCTTCCAAGCAATTAATTGCTTGATTTCTTTCTTCATATTTTAAAAGCCTGTCTTTATATATAGGATTCAATAACATTGATTGCATAAATAAAGACTAAAAAACAATATTGAAAGATTCCGTACAGTATCAGAAATGCCGAAAAAATTCACCCGAACACCCCGGGAATCCCAAATATTCTCGAGAAAACCCGAACATGCTCGGGATCCCGTCCCGACATGATACGAGGCTTCCCATCCCGTTCCCGACGTCGGGATTCGGGAATTCCCGGTTTCCCGCACACCTCTAGTAAATAGTAAATAATATTTTATTTGCTGCAATAAGTCTTTAAAATGGTATTTCAAAATACATAGTATTTTATTTGAAGAATATTAAAAATATTTGGATGTCATCTTTCGAGATACTTTGTTATTTTTATTTTAAATATTTTGCGTTAAATATTTTAAAAAATTAATACGAATTGCATAGAGGAATGTCTTCTATCATACATGGAATTGGCAATTTTA
Organism: Lasioglossum marginatum; assembly: GCA_028455795.1. NCBI lineage: Eukaryota > Metazoa > Arthropoda > Insecta > Hymenoptera > Halictidae > Lasioglossum > Lasioglossum marginatum. The sequence goes on from CM052275.1 coordinate 4,804,028, forward strand.
CCGGCGCAAAAAATGAATAAGTTTCGAGATTTAACAAAGACTTAATAAGTGTTTAAAACAACACAATCGATTATAGTTTATAAAACTGCGCACACAAATCATTTACATCGACTGTATTAATACCTTGCAGCGCAAAAATTAATTATCACTTAATTGTAAATAATGTTTCGTCTCTTCATGTTCTGCCAAAATGACTTTCTTGCAAACTATAATGCAAGATATAAATTTTGTAGAAGTTTTAATTATTATCTAATACATAAATCAGAACATAAATGAATAACTAGTAACTATTACTATAAGTTACAAAATATTAGAACTGTGTTTTGAGTATTTTCTATTATTTCGCTCTTGTACAATATTTGAAAAAGATAATTGTTTACTGCTTATGTCTTCAAGATTGGTATTGGAGAACCGTTTGTAGATTAAGAAGTATATTATTTCAGAAAAAGCACCGACAATACATGATCGTGTACGTGATCGTTATTTTTAAAATTTAGAAATCTAGTTTGCCAGGGTTATTGTTAATTGCAATCTTTATTTTCTTCTATATATTTTATAATGAGAGGACTGAAGTTTCTAAAATTAATTATGTGCAATTTCTTCTTTATCCACTTGGGGTAAGAAAAATGGAACAGTGATAAAATTCTTTCTGTGGATAGGGGTTAATTCTATGTATATGCAGCAGCACTATTATAATATATAGCATATAGTGTGCTTCTTACAGACCAGTCCTGTTCTATCTCAAGAATAGAAGAACTAATAAGTACACTATCGCATTAATATAAACACATAAAATACAAAAAAAAAGTAGTGGGTTTGTGTTCTTTTGTTTGTGACGTTGCGGGCACGATAAATGCTTCGATGTCTGAACTTGTTTTCGACGAATTATGATACGGAGATTGCGAACTGTTAACTCTTACTAATCGCGTCGCATAGATGGTCGAACGTGATTTTTGTTATCGGGATGTGACTTCGTCGAATAATTTATTTATTTATTTTATTTGATATCTTATTGCTACTCAAATTATTAATAGTATACAAGCTGTATTGCTATCAGTTATTTAAACATCACTGATGGTGTTGGTAACATTGTTAGTTTTAAAACTGTTGATACGAAAAAGATAAATGTATCGTACTACGACTGCTATCGGTAATCATGCACTAATATACTCATTATCGCATTAATAATAGTAACTAATGTTATTATTAGGCCATTTCATAAGTCGCGCTGTTTCTCAACGCTTATTTTTACTGTGAAACAATAACAATTATATTAATTTTTAGACTATCCCTCAGTACACTTTTTGGTTGTATTTGTGAAGTTTATCGGAGTTTTGAATTAAAAAACTGAGTAGACTTGTCGAAGTGCTATCTCTTCTCCGATTTCAATGAGCTTTAGATATGTTGTCAGGACCATGATTCTGAACAACATTTTCTTTTAAAGTTTTTGCCAGTCGGCTTTAGTTTACGAGATATTCGGGAAAAAACTTCACTTGTAAATCCATAGGTGTTCTTGACAGAGTCGCCAGATTCAGAGCTGGGGAGAATAGTATTTTAAATAGTAAATAATAAATAATCCTATTTATTTGAAAGTATGTGTATACAACATTGAAAATAAAATATTTTATTTGATGCAGTAATTTTTGAAAATAGTATTTTATTTGAAAAATATTGAAAATATCTGTATTGTGTCTTTTTATTTTCAATTTCAATTGTGAATATTACTTGCTGGAAATAATGGTTCGATCACGTGCTGCGGTTCGTCTCCGTCGTGCATGCGTTTAAAAATTACCATTTTTTAAATTAAAAGGCAAGAGATTTTATCATACCGAAATAGGTATCTAAATAATAATAAAACTTTCCCCTATGCAATTTAAAGCAATATAAAGAATGTACAATCATGTAAACAACAGTCCTTTGGTGATCGAGATAGAAGAAAAGTAGTCTTATTTTTACCTTTTATAAAGAATGTTTTTTCTAATCCTGAGATTATAAAAATATGAGAGCGATTGACAGTTTTGTTTGCCTCGCCAATGAGAATACATTCTCATTGAATTTTTACGTATTTTAATGTTATTGGGAAAATATACCGCAATAAAACGTACACCCGTAGTAATAGGTATGTACATTTATCCTATGGTTTTAGTAATATGTGCTGAATGATGAAATAATCAGGATAGAGTTAACTTTACTTTTTAATTAGCTCACTTCAACGATGTGATATGTTTATTTTAAATAAAAATCTTTAAATATGAATCATACGCGTATATTCGTATTATTAGTAGATAAATGTGCTTGAAACAAGACCGAAGTTAATCATTCTTTCATATAGTTGAGAAGTAGTAATTTGTTACAGTTCGTTAACTATCTATCTTATCTTAAAATGATTAACTATGAATATAAGCAACAGCCTGTAGTACACTAAATTAGGTGTGATACACATATCGTTCTTTGCAATGAAATAATTAGACGTTAATGGAGTAAATAATAATTAAGCTAGGGGCTTATGAAAGTAAATAGCAAATAACAGAGACAACCCCAGCGGCAGTAGGACATAATTATTTATTAGCTCGGTACATAGTACACGATCAAACATCCTGTGCTTATTAGGACGCGGTTACTCTTCAAATTGTGACAATTATGTTATATTGAATCAATTGTTGTCTAACAATTTAGAAATTTAAATTCGAAATCCTACGAAAGGCTTCCTTATCTTAGTTTAGATCACTTTAGACTATAAATTTCTATGCAAATTTGAGTTTTTAGATTGTTCTTGAAAAGCAGAGATTAAACGAAATAATAAATTATACAAGATGAATCACGAATCGTGACCAGTAGAGATTACTCTGTTATTAGCTGTCCGATCGAAAATGTTTTTATCACATACACATGTTTTCAAAAGAACTTTCACGTGATTATAGCAAGTTTTTTGTAAAAAAAGAATTAAAAAAGCAATTTTCTGCAATCTCGTTTTTGCAATTTTTTAAATGTTATGATACGTTTCCGGATTCGCCTTGAGATCCTCTAACAAATAGGCGTAACAAAATTATAGGTGTATTTGCAAAAAATTGAAGGAGATCTTGAAAAATCATAAAAAAAAGAGTTGACGAAAAATTTGCTATAATCACGTGAAAGCTTTCTTGAAACAATGTTACCACCTATATCTGATAAAAACATTTTCGATCGGACTGCTAATAACGGAGTAATCTTTAGAAATCGCAAGAGACCATAGAACAAAATGTCAGAAAACTTGTTCGAAATGGTAAAAAATTGGCTTTCATTTTCTCTTAAGAAAACGAAATGACTTTCCGAACGACCCAATAGATTACTAGTAATTCAGTAGATCATGTCATACAAGTCTTGCATCTCCTTTCTTACATCAAAATTAATTGGATATTTATTTATTTTGGCTATAAAAACGGGATAATAAATTATCTAATCATAACACAATATTTTCCCTTTTACAAAAGATCTTGGTTGAAGTGGTAATTGAAATCGATTAAAAGACATGCAAAGACTAAAAAGTAGAAAATAAAATATACATAAAAAGCTTTTTAAAAACCACCCTTATATTAAAATGCACTAAAAAGGAGAAAATAATTTTTATAGGCATTAGTGACTATAAATAAAAGCGTGGAGCGCCCACGAAGATTACGTCAATATAGTTTAGCGCTCCACGCTTTTATTTATAGTCATTAATGCCTATAAAAATTATTTTCTCCTTTTTAGTGCATTTTAATATAAGCGTGGTTTTTAAAAGGTTTTTTTATATATTTTTTTACAGTAGGACCTCGATTAACCGCATCCCGATTATAAACAAATATGCGTTTCGAGAAAATTTTATATGGTTCATTTCTCAAATAATGCGTCCAGCACATTTTTAACCAATTTATTGTTTCTCCATTAGAATTCTTTACCCTTTTAAAAATTGCATTCTTCAAAAATCTTGTTGATACGAAATCCTCTTGTTTCATTTCATTTAAAATAAAGTTATTACCTCTTTCCGGCACTTCTTGTAAATTATGTTTCTTTAATGACATTTCTACCCAAAATTATTGTATACTCTGAATATACTTAACCGCAAAATGTTTTTTACGACAGCTAACTTCAAGTGGTACATGTATGTTACAAATGGACATAGGCCACTTTCAAAATAAAAATTTGTATCATTCTTAACCAGCTAATTTCCTTTTTACAAAATCTTTGTGATTTTAAGTATATTAATTACAATTTGCTTCAGAATGGAAAGATAACGTAGAAGTGTAAATATTAAAATTGCTAGCTTGATTTTTCTCGAAAATGGACTCGGGCCACTTTCAAAATAAACGGCTCATATGCATGGTATTTGCATCGTTGACGTCGATTTTATTTGTTTTACAGGTGAAACGGTTGTACTGCAGCCGGCGCAGAGGTGAGGGGAGGCCAGGCGGAGATCGAAGAAGGGATGAATGGAACGGCGGCGTTGCGACGCAGCGTCGGTGGCGGCGTGGGCGCCGCCGGGGGTGGAACCGTCGAACCAGCACCCGTCGCCACCCTCGTCGTCTACAAGGACGAGGCCGGATACGGGATGAAAGTCTCTGGTGATAACCCCGTCTATGTTCAATCTGTGAAGGAAGGTACGTTGCTCTGTGCAATCGAAATTTCAACGTCTCGTTTTAGTGCGGAACTTGCGGAATAGCGTTGCTTTACAGCCCGGTGGAAAAATTCAGTTGTCCGAACGATTCTACCGTGTATATATTCGGGCAGTTTACGGTGTGGTTGGCCATAGCGAAAGCGAGCACAAAAAGAACGTTTGCACACTCGGCACTTTTATATCTCGTTATTACCAGACTGCGGATGTTTATGCGAGTTCCTTTCAGTATTGTGTAATTCACGGAAGAGCAAGTATTCAATAATTGTTTATACTTTACATAATTTTCAATATATATACATGGATGATAACATGTAGACCGGCCACGCGAATTTTCTGTATTTCCTTCATATTTGTATATATTATTTATTTTATTTCTATTTAGAGGTGTACCTGGTTAGATTAGATGTTCCTATCGGATTTGTTGATCAACTGTGGACAGTCGTGCATTAATAGGACATAAGAGTGTCTATAAATTAATGAAATTTGAGTCTATTAATACAGGAAATAGGATTTTATTTTGCTTCACCCTCCAGAATCCATTTAGAAAAATGTGAATGTGCATATGTATCCGCAGTTGTGAGTTACAATTTTTTAGTTATACATTATTCAATAACGAACTTTGCGTAAAATTATTATTTAAGTTTTACGTTACTGAAATATTTTTGTGTCACGTTATTCGTTTCTTATTTATCGCTTTTGACAACTCGATATCCTCGGTCATCAGTTATCGACCTGACAGTTAACGTGTTAATCGTATGAATTAGCCGAAAATTAACTAAAAAAACTATTATTATGTATTGTTCAAGTGTTTTAAGTTTACTGTATCATGGTTACTGCAACCAGCACGCAAAATTCGGAATCTCCTGATTAAATTTGAGTAGCTAAAAAGTATGTCGTTTATGAAATTGTTGAGTACACTTGGTAATTTTTGCGGATTGATTTTGTGTTAAGGTTAGTTGTCTTAGAAGTATGACTGCGCTAGTTTTATTTCAATTATGAATTTATAGTCGAATTAATGTTTTTTAACTACACTATCATATACATATTGTAACTGTAAAAATAATTTTCTTCAATTTTTTGTGGGATGATTTTGATTAATAAAAAACTGTTATTCGTATTAACAACGTGTACAGTTGCTGGTGAATTGAAACAGTTCGAGTTTCATTAGAGCTGTAATTTGCTGTAAATCATTTATACACTCATACAACTACATGGCATCGGAAAGTTTATGTTTATAACCAAAATCAGTTCACGAAACACATTTTTCTTGTTTCATTTTTAACCTAATGAATTTCTCATTATATGAAATGAATTTTCTATATGATTTGTTTCCCAGAATTTATACAAATTATTTGTTAACCTTAGTCTATTCCCAGGAATTTTCAAGATTTGTACAGTTAATATTAATAACATTATGCAGTAGCATTGTTTACTACATATACTACATATATGCCGCGCCGCACAGTGGGAACATTCGATCAAACTCGATTCAAAATCAAAGAACTTTCGATAGAAATGAGGTAGAGCGATGAAATTTTTTTTTAAATTAAAGCTGAAACTTCGCAGAATATGGGAAAAATAGGGAGATTATGGTACGAACGTTTTTTAACGTCGATAAAATTCGTTAAACTTGTAGAATTGAAGAAAATGTGGTTTCTTCGTTACTACGCGCGGAAAAATTTTTTTTTAACATGCTATATATCATTTCCCGTAGATTTCTTCATTTTATTATTATTATTTTTATTGTGTTTTATATATTAGATTACGATGTATGTACCTTCAAATTAGTGTGTCATAAAATCATTTCAACGAAAAAATGATTTCATTAATTTCTTGTCACAAAAATCGATTTGTTGAAAAAACCAAAAGCCGTAGACAAATTTTGAGACCAGATTTGAAATCAGCGTGAAAAAATCTACGGGAAATGATATATAGCATGTTGAAAAAAAATTTTTTACAAAAAATATTTGTTAAATTTTCAATATAGACCCACATAAAAAAGTTATAAAATGCAACTTTTAGTATTTTTTCTACAATTCCGATCAATTGCTATTTTTGAAAAATTCTTTTTTGACATCCTGTAGCAAACTAATTGCTCTAGCTTCCCAAAAAAGTTCAAATCGTATAATATAATATTAAAAAAGTTATCGTCTTTTTAAGAGTGTCCGAATATTAGTGTGAGTCACTGTATATCCCACTGATAATTTGTACTAGAAGGGTATCTCAAAATCTGTCAGTACGCACCTCTAATCAAATGATTTTTAAAAGAAAAAAATTTTCTTCCCCCTTGTCGGCAGAAGAAATTACCTGATCAGTCATTGGCAAATTACTAGTTAATGCTTCCTTCACTTTCAGGTGTTTTAACACCCGGAAGATTCGCGAAGAATTCGTAGAAAAACAGTATAATGAAGGAACAAGAAATTATGGTTAGAATAAACAGTTTCTCTTGAATTGTTTCAAGAGTGCTCATTCTAATAGGCGAATGTCTCGTAACAAGTTTAAAAATTCTGATGCATTGTAGGCGGTGCAGCCGCGAGAGCTGGCCTTCACGCAGGCGACAAAATAATCAAGGTGAGTTTTACAACTATTATTATCGCAGAATAGCAGTACACGAAATCTGTAGACGCTAATATCCAACCAGAGTCGCCAGATCAGGGAATACTCGAATGGAGGTTTATAAACCGAGAGAGAGAGAGAGAGAGAGAAGTTAAAGGGTTAAGATTGTAAAGATGCTTCCTTGAGGAATTATTTACCAAATTTATTTCTTTGGATATATACTATTGGAAAAAGGGCCAAAAATTTGGATAGATAGATACTTGTTATGTTAATAATGTGGAATAATTATTTCTAAACCTCCATAAACCAAGTATTAAGAGGATATGCTGATTTCACCACGTTTTTATTAGCTCGCTTTCTTGTCTGTCTGTCTGTTTGTTCCGTACAAATTTTGCAATTGATTTTAAACTAACTTCCCGATGAGCTAGAGACTTGAAACTTTAAACATAGCTCGAAAAGCTAGAAAAGATAGCTAGAAAAATATTATTTAAATAGAAAAAATAAATTCTTTTTTTAAATACCACGTTTTTAAGACGGACTAAAAAGTATAAAATAATTTTTCCCAGCCCCATTCAGATTCCTAACCCCATACAGATAATCCTGAAAATATGTGATTGTGAATTTTTAATAGCTATGAAAATACTTGTAAGATTTAAAGCGGAAAACGTGGGGCGCGAGACTTAAATGAACTATTCATGCATCAATTATCTATTGCACGCGCTCCACGGTTTTCGTTTTAAATCTTACAAGTGTTTTCATAGCTATTCAAAATTCACAATCTCAAATTTTCAGGACTATCTGCATGCGGTTAGGAATCTGAATGGGCCTAGGAAATGTTATTTTATACTTTTTAGTCCGTCTTAAAAACGTGGTATTTCGAAAAAAAATTTATTTTTTTTATTTAAATAATTTCGTTTTCAAAAAATCGCCGGACCAGGGGAATTGACTCGAATGGAGGGGGTTACAAACAGTTACCCTCTCTCTTTTTTGATTAGTCACGTGATCCATGCACGGCAGAGACGAAACGCGTCATGTGACCGGGCCGCGGTGGAAGCGTGGGGGAATAGCGTCGTAGAAGGGGAAGATAGAGTGGGGACACAAGTCTTAATCTGGCGACTCTGTATCCAATGATAATGTTTTGAAATTCATATTACTGCAGCGTAAGAATTGTTGAGTTCATAAATATAAGTTACGAGTTTCATTGACTTCTACTTCACAAACAGTATATTTTGCTGTGCATCTATAATAGTTTCAAATGTTCCTGGTATTTCCAGGTTAACGGCGTGAATGTAATGCAGTCCACGCACACGGATGTTGTACAGCTCATAAAGTGTAAGTTTACATACTTTCTTTTCTTTCTACGACCTCTTTCTTTCTATTTTCATTGTTGATCGCAAAATGCTTGAACACATTACTTTATCAATCACGTTTTCACCCGAACACCCACTTTTTCGTGTTTTTCCTTCGAATTTTTACTTCGGTTGCTAACAGGTTCGAATATCTAGCTAAAGTATAACTGTAACATGTTAAATTATAGACTATAATAAGTATCTCAGAATTTTTCAGATTTCACAAAATTTTATAACAATAAAAAATCAAGCCCGGAAAGAGGAAATTGCTGGCGGAGAATTAAATATAGGAATTATTTACTTATATAGACTTCACATTAATAATACTTACCATTCATTACTGAATGGCGGCACAACATTTTCAGATAAAGATTCGTAAAAGATAGTTTGTCAATTACTCGATATTCTGAATTTCCTGTATATTTCCAAACACTAGGTTCAGAACGAGTCGGACTCAGATTACGCCTTAAAACTGGTTAGTTTGACATAGAAGTTTAGTTGTTTAGAAGTAATTTGATCCTACTACAGTAAAGCCTAAGAAAACGGAAACCGTAGGATCTATGAAAAACGAATATCCCCTCCACTGCGGGGCATACCCTGCGAGGAGACCAGAACACGAGCTACCTCGGTCACCGAGTAGTATAAAGTGTGAACATGCCGCATAATTCAATACAGGGTCGGGTATATCGATGAACCACTGCTAATCCAATTACAAAGCTTCTTCATTTTTCATTATTTTTTTTTGGGCTTTCGCCAACTTATTTGTGGCATTTTTCTGATTGAAATGACACTAAACACGATACAAGTTGAACTGTATTCAATAGTTTAATTGACCACTAAAACAAAACCACCCTTGAAAATAAATAATTTTTTTCGACCCTTAATAATTGATTTACAGTTCTGAAAAATATAATAGCGCTAGTTCGTAGTTTCATTTTCGCTTTTATTTAATTTGGATATCTTAGATGATAAGTGAGAATATAAAAAGTGAAGTTCAAGCTTTTCACCCCCATATTCTTTTTTTATTTTTATTCTTTCACTGTTGTTTTTATTTAATTTGGATATCTTAAATAATAAGAGAAGTTTAAGCTTCTCACCCCCATATTGCTCTTAAACGAAGGGGTAGAGATCTGAAATTTTACAGAGAGAATACAACAGTATTTTACAGTACATATAATAGCATTTTAGATATTATTCTTCGGAATACAAAAAAATATAAAAATCGGCCTGGTGCCGATTATCCTGCCGCTTCTTGCAATTTTTATGACGATATGTGGTTGAATGAAGAAATATATTTAACAATGTATAATGGAAGCATCTTTGTAGTTTCAATAATTGTAAAATAAAAAATGTGAAACTGATTATTTGACCGGTCGTGGTACGCAGAGTTGGGCAAAAATTTTATTTAAATAGAAATTTCGAATAAAGTGGGTTTTTTCCAAGTGGGTTTTAAACCCACTTTATTCGAACTTTTTGTTTGAATAAAATTTTTGCACAATTCTGGTGGTACGGTTAGTGTTAATTCATCAAAGTGTCGAGGAACAATTGTATGAAAGTAGTTACGTGGTTCGTTTAATTTGTTAGTTCTTATTTTCATGTGGCTCGTTTAAATGGCTTATTTACAGATTACTCAAATACTTCCAATCATCTTAATCGGTATGTTCAGGTGAATACGACGAGGGATGAACACTTCTTTCTTTCGCGATCGGATTTTCCGGTCAATTGAGCATTTTCACGTAACTCGGATAGGAAGCCAACAAGTTCGCATGGGGTGATACTTCACTTTGCAAGTTATTCTTACGAGTCATTGATTTTTAATCACCTGGGGCGTAATCTAATGTAGCATGTTGTGTGGGACATTAACCCGTAATTTTATAAAAATAGGTGGAAAACTGAGGACTCTACCTACATGTATGCTGATTACTATTTGTAAATTGCTAATTATAAGGAGAGGTTTGCAAATTCATCGTACACAAAGTAATTAGTAGATTTCATGTGGTATACTTAATCTTCAGTTCCATTTTCGATTATAATCTTGTTTACACACAAGTCTAGTAAATCTATTTTATAATCAAACAAAGAATTAATATCAGATTCCTGCAGTTATTCGTCCAATAATAAAATCATGTTAGATTGCAGATTGTATGGAAAATTCAGCGTAAAGAAGAAAACAGACAAACAAAAATTTGTTGTAAATTAGTTTTACGTAATTTACGTAACCACCCACAATTTAATAGTAATCAAGTTATAAATACATGAAGACCGGTGCTTGTAAACACTAAACCTACCACGACCAATCGAATGACCGGTTCTAGACTTTTGATTTTGAAATTATTGAAATGATAAAGATGCTTTCATAAGAAATAATTTAGTAAATATCTTTATTAGAGCACATATTACAATAAGAGCCGCGCAAAGTCTAAATAAATCAAATCTTTTCAGTTTTATAAGGCAACATGTGCCTGTTGCTTTTATAGTTCTGTACGTTTACTGTTAAATGTGGTTGATAAATCACTTAAGGAAAATAAAAAATGAAGAAACTTCAATGCGTGAGTAATCGATGATAACAGAAGAGTGAATAATTGGAATTTTAGCTTCATTGTATCTACACATGTACTGTTATATTGGGTTGGCAAGAAAGCAATTTCGGTATTTTAAGGTGAAATAAAACCGAATTTCTTTATTCAAGCGATGAACTTTAATCAATAAAATTTTTCTTGTTTATTCTTTTTGGCAAAAGATCACCGAACTAAAGGGAAAATATCTTATTCATCAAAATTCATTGCTTGAATGAAAAAATTGGGCTCCATTTCACATTGAAATACCGAAATTACTTTCTTGCCAAATCAATAGTTGAATATTTTAATTACATAGAGAATATATTGCGATTGTGGCGACAAAAAAAGCAAGAAAATGATAATTCACCATTGTTAACCCCCATACGTTCCTTAGGGTCAAAATTCACCCATTTACGTTATTGCAGATGTGTTTTCTTTAAAATATGACGTTACGAATGAAACATGACTTGTTAAGGAGGTAGACTCTTGTCTTAAGGGGGTTTTCAGTAGTCAAAAGCGCTAGATAAAAGATCAATCTACGCCGCAATCGCCCTCAAAAGTCCTATTTTTACGTTTACGAGGTGATTTGCATTATTCGGCATGTAGCTGTCGCAGCTTTATGACAAATAGCTACATGCGCAGCTTTATGCTCCGGAATAATGCAAATTGCTTCTCGTAAACGTAAAAATAGGACGTTTGAGGGCGATTGCGGCCTAAATTGATCTTTTATCTAGCGCTTTTGACTACTGAAAAACCCCATCTTTGCATTATCGAAAAATGAGCAGCCGCATCCCGCATCCCGCACCCTTGCAATCCTGGAAACGAGAGTCTAACTGCCACATAAAGAGCATAAATAAATAATAGCAATATCTTATGTTAAGTTTAACAATATATAAATATAATTAACGTTCAAAATAAAAAATACTACTCCTATTTTATTTCTTGTTATTATTTATAAACAAAATTGGATTAACACAAAATATATTTTAAGTGATATTTAATTTTTCATAATTGAAATTGAATGATTTTTACAATTGACTAATTATGAAAATGATGTAAATCCATTTACAGCCCGTAAATATATATTATTTTAGTTAAATTCGCCTAAAAGAAATTAATAGAATCAAATTACATATTGATAAATTAGTAGAAACATTGCCAGACTTGACATAATTAATTTATATTTTTGAATTGACTAATGTACTAACTATACTAACCTTTAATCTTCTCGAAACAACGAAAAATGGACTTGTACCACTCTTTCAGAATAAACGGTCCAATTGATACTATTAACCCTTTGCACTCTCGGAGCTATTTTATCTCGAAAAGTAAACATTTCTTCCGACCTAGAATAATTCCATTCTATATGATTTTTGTTTATTTTATGGATATGAAATTGAGATAGAACACCTCACACAATACTTAAATGTTTAGTAATTGATTAGATACCAACTTACTTGATAATGGAGAAACAATATTTTGAATAATGGTATAGCAATTTCTGTGTTGACTCTGAGTCACCACTCGAGTGCTAAGGGTTAATATTGATATTAAATGATGCTTGCCCACGAAATTTGATTTGCACCCAACGCGTTAACGGTTACATGTAAGCCTTATGTAAAATATTGGATAAAAAGATAAGTATTTAAAATGATTGCGAACGACTGTTTCATATTTTATGCTTCGGCCACTTCGACATAAACGAAGTTTCTGTGGCGACGTTACCAGTGATGTAAGCATGCGAGTTTATAGCGGTGACCGTGCATAGAATCTGTCTTCCTCTTTCTAACAGATCAGGTGAGGCACAATGGGCGACTGACACTCGCCTTAAACGTTGTTAATCCACAAAATTGTGTAATTGGTTTAATTCTCGCCTAATTTGCGACTTCTGTGGCTCGTTCGACTGATCAGTTTGATTGCGGTTTTTTGTTTGACTAGTTCGAGATTTTCAAGCTCATTTGAAAGGTGCATAATAAAAGTCTACTACATTTTCCACAATCTTACCAAACCCGAACCCTAAAGTAAGAACTTTGTTAATTGTTATGAATCGATTTGGTATGGAAAAATGTTTCCGATTACGTAAAATTTAAAATTTCTTAAGGAGAATCTGATAAAATTCTGTTATCATGCGCAGTGTATCGAAAAGCATCAGAAAACAGTCTAATTTTTCTTTGAAATTTCGGGACAGTGCTCATCACAGTGGTTTTTTAGTCATGAATCACAGACACATAATATTGGGTTGGAACGAAAGTTCGTAGCGTTTGTAAATTAAAATTGAAAGCTGAAATTCAGATATTTATTCATAGATTTATTCAATAACATTCTTTCCATTCTGTTCTATTACTTTTCGCCATTTTCGAGGTAACTTCTCGTGTTATTGAATAGTATGGATAAATACCTTAATTTTATCTTCGATTCTTAATTTGGAAACGCTACGAAGTTTCTTTCCAACCCGATAGTAGTACGTTCATCGCTAACATTTAATATTTTGAGGAAAGCAATTCTTCTTCTACGAGTGATTAATTCGATTTTCATATTTTGTAATCGTTAAGCTTCTTTGTTTGCGTCAAGTGCTGTGAACCGATGCATTAAATGTCCTTCGATGCGAAACAAATTGTTAAATCAATTGACGGGTTTTTAAGTGGTTTCACGTCTCTGTGAAATACTCTTACGCCTCTAAATCTAATAACTTTCTGAAGCATGGTAGCCGTCCTACTTAATCATTTCTTAACGCGGTAGCTCTCGTACGCATCCAGATTTCGCCAGAATTCATGAATATTTAAAATCGATACTATGACTTGAAGATTTCACGATTTTAAAACGTACCACGCTTTCCTTAAGAAAATTTTAAGATATCTCGAGGAGAAAAGAAAGGAAGGAGATTGCATGTCTAAAATTATTTTGGTCTTGCCGATTCGAAGAAATTTAGTGTGTTACGAATACGTAGTAATTGGAACTAGATTATCGCGAATGCTATAGCAGGGATTAATCGCGTTAGAACTGTAGGCTTCTTAAAACAAATATAGTTTTACGAGGAAAGGTAGAATACGAGTAGGTTCACAGCTGACCGCTAAGTCAGTTTACAGCTGACTCAATCGTTCATTCCGGGCTTTCCGCAAACCCGAGTCTTCAATCTTTTTATCTTGAGATCCGCGCTAACGTAAGAATTTCTGGCGCAGCAAGGCGGACGTTGAGATATTTTCCGTTACAGGAAAATTCGCTATATTCGAATATTGGTTTCGAGAAATATCCTCTAGCAGTATTACATAATTGAGCCGTTTATTTTGAAAGCGGCCTAAGTCCATTTACGAGAAAAATCAAGCTAGCAATTTTAATATCTACATTTCTACATTGTCTTTTCATTCTGAAGCAAATTGTAACTAATATATTTGAAATCGCAAAGATTTTGTAAAAAGGAAATTAGCTGGTTAATAGAATGATACTAATTTTTATTTTGAAAGTGGTCAAGTCCATTTGTAACGTGTACCACTTTCTAGTTTAAAATAAAGTTTCACGATTTAAATCAAGAGTGTTGCTAGATAACCTGTACTATGTATATCGGTATCGATAATCACCTCAGCGGTGTAGCAGTGATAAGCGCTTTTTCCATGATGGGATTCGAAGGTTAATATTAGAGATATCAGTAAAAATGTGTTAGATAATTCTTACCTTTTCTTAGGATATTTTATTTCCTTTTTACAAAATCTTTGCGATTTTAAATATGTTAATATAAAAAAATATAAATGTAAATATTAAAATTGCTAGCTTGATTTTTCTCGAAAATGGACGTAGGCCACTTTCAAAATAAACGGCTCAAATGTTTATCAATTCGCTGCGTTTTGACTGAACTGTTTTGACGAATTGATCGATATATAAATGCGGATCCAGGTAATGATTGCGGTGTAGCAGTGATAAAAGCTTTTCCCATGATGGGATTAGAAGGTGGACGATAATATTAGAGATATCAGTAAAAATGTGTTAATTCTTACCTGTTCTTAGAATATTTTAAATTAGAATATTTTAAAACAAAGGAAAAAACACATTCCTTGTTCGCTGCTGTTGTGTTAATTCCACAGTTGAATCGAGAAACAGGGTTGATCATAAATATGGATCGAAATTCGTTTCCTGGTTGATAAGTGAACAAAAGTGTTCACACTGTTTTGTTCATTCGGAAACTCGTGTGAAACGAACAAATGAGCCGTTTATTTTGAAAGCGGCCTAAGTCCATTTAAGTTTAAATTGAGATATTTAAGAGTTTGCGTTCCAATGAAATTAAAAATATACGTATAGGACACCAATGTATATCCTTAAGTATATCTAAGACAGTTAAATTTACAATTCCTATTAAAATAATAGCAATTATTACGTGAATAATATGTCTTCTTACAAAGAATGGACTCGAGCCACAAAATTAACAACTAGATTCGTCATAAAATTTGAAACAGCCCAAGTTTATTCGATAGAATTTAATATGCTTCAAATTGAAAAAACAATATTCAATTTATTTTATTGGGTGTACAAATTAGTTCGGTCCGTTTTCAAAAGATGGCTCTGGCTGTTATGAATGTTCATAGTCACAGCTGATTTCAGTGGTTTCAGAGAGCTTAGACATCTACCAATAATATTAATAAAACTTTTGTTTTGGTAAATATTTACATTAGGGGCTTCCTCACCGATTTTGATGACTTTGAAATATGTTGTCGAGGTCATCATTCTGAACAACTTTTTCCTATACATGTTACCGCCGCTCAGCTTTAGTTTCCGAGATATTCGCAAAAAAGTTTCAACATCTCGAAAAGTGATCGGAGTAGGTCTGGGTCAGATTTCTTAGCAGGGATGGGATTTGGGGGACCCTCAATATAATAGACGTTTCTATTTGAAGTGGTGTATATTTTATTATTAATCTTATATAACAGGAAATATTCCGGCCATCATTTCAAAAAATGCTGTTATTCTATTGTCAAAACTATGGCATCGACGAAATAAAAATTCTGCAATGTATCCAACATAATGTTGTTTCCGTGTTCCGTAACGGGGCATATTAGCCCTTGTTTCTCACCAAATACGCTCTATATTTCAAATCTAACCCAGATCTACTCCGATCACTTTTTGAGATGTTGAAACATATTACTTGTCAATAAATAATTACCCATAAAATGGACTTAGGCCACTTTCAAAACAAACGGCTCAAATGTTTATCGATTCGCTGCGTTTTGACTGAACTGTTTTGACGAATTGATCGATATAAATGCGGATCCAGGTAATGATTGCGGTGTAGCGGTGATAAGCGTTTTTTCCATGGTGGGATTGGAAGGTGGACGATAATATTAGAGACACGGAATTGCCAAGGTGTTGCAGCAGAGTCACACGGGCCTGGTCATATATCGGAGATTAGTCGTACGCGCGTGTAAACATAAGAATCTCGTCATTCATATTAATACACACACCTGGGGCCAAGTTTCTCGGTACGAGTGTTGCCCGTTCCTCGGATCGCATCGACTCGCTCGGGGATCATTTTACGCAGTTTCGTGGACGACACCGCGCTCAGTGCGCGTACACCAATCCGGCGAATGTTAGCTCCGATCGGCGACACGAAATCGCTCGAAAATCGATCCATTTCGAACGCGTCTATTTTCATTTGTGTCTATATGAAGACGCGAACCACGTACGACCTGAAGCAGGCTTGGAAGAAAGCTCGTGCAAAGCCGTACTCCGGTATTTTCCGTCGTCTCAATCCGATCATTTCATAAACGTTCGCATATTTTTTTTTCCTGTGCTTTTCATTTCGACGCAGCTCTTACGCAAAGTGTGCAATGTAGATAGGAGATGTTCAACCAATACCTAGCTGGTCGGTTTATTTGCAGTTCAATGTTCGTGCAACGGTCGTTGGGTTGTTTCTAGATCCACACCAGCACTGCTTATCGTCTCGATTCCCAGAAACTACGTTTTCCCTATTAAAAAGACGATGAATTAACGGAAGTAACAAATTCTCTGAAATTTACTTTTTCGTGCAACGACTAGACTGCGAATGTTTATGCAGTTTTTAATTTTTGCAGATCAATTTTAGGAAAACGGAATCAAGTACAATCTTATTGTTGGTGGCAATAGTCGTTGTAGATACAAAATTAATAAGAGTCGTACCAAATTCTATTGAATTTCGTGTTTTAACATTTTTCGAACATTTTCGTATGCCATAAATGCATAAAGATCCGCAGTCTAGTAATGACCGACATGTACAAATTAAATTTCTCAACCATTGTTGAGTATTAAATTTATTAAATATCTTGAAAATTTGAATATAATCTAATTTATTAAATAGTTCCATTGAACTAGAGATTCTATATTGGGATCAGAATGCCGCACTAGCTGATTTTTCCATTGCCACATGAGCAATGAATTGTTTTTACATCTTCTTCTAAATTTAACAAAATGCAACATATACGCTCTCTTGCTAGAATCCACTCAATTATAATCTTTCCGTGACGCTTTTTCAAAGATTCTTGTATTCATTTTACTAATGACGTTCTTAGACGGAATACACTCAAGTTTAAAACAAGAAGTGCATTGTAACATTAAAAATAGAATATGCAGTTGCTATTGAAAGTTATAGGGTATTAAGATGTATTTGCGTTTATCATATTTTCATTGATAACGAGAACGATGTGCGAGCAAAAATTAATCAAACGAGTGACCCGACAATTATGAACTGTAGGCGTTAAATTTTGTCACCTGAAAGCTCTTTTTACCACTTATCCAAAACCAATCAATACAATATTTTCTTATTTATTCTTTTTGGCGAACGATCATCGAACAAAAGGGAAAATATCTCGTTCATTAAAGTTCATTGCTTGAATAAAAAAATTCGGCTCTCTGTTTCACTTTAAAATACCGAAATTACTTTCTTGCCAACCCAATAGTAGTTTAATACACGATCTATGTAGGAGCACGGACCCGAGGATCCGGCTCTTAGATTTTACTACATTTGGTTCGAAAGAAAACAGTTTCCTCAACATTATTCTTCACAGAATTGATATTCTACGTGTTAGATATTGAACTACGAATATAGCAGCATGTTTAACCTGACGAAACAAAGTAAATTACAATAATGTTTCTTACAATTTTGACATAATTTGGAATTCGGAAAATTTTTCTTCCAAAAACTAAGAATTACATAAACAGTCGTAGTCTCGTGACCATCGTAGATAATTTTGTTCGTAATGGACATTTTTGCATCACATAGTACAGTTCAATGAGGCTTTTAAGATAATTACATGACGTATTCATTAGTCTCCGTAATGACCCACAGTTTTTCCTCGAAACAAGAGCAAATTAAGAATATTGTAAAGTAAAATGATAAAAGCCAAAAGAGTATAAAATGTATAAGGTGTATTAAAAAATGGAAAAGAAATGTTGACATTGGGAAAGTATTTGGACACCCTTTAAAAACGAGTGACGTTTTCAAAATAAGACTAAACAGCTAGAGTTTTTGGAGATGTTAGAAGGATTAGTCTACCAGGAAACTGGAAATTAATTTTTTTAAAGAAAAAAGTAAAGGGTTGGATTTTTGAACTTTTTTATCTGTAAATTTAAGTAGATTCTATGCACGTGAAAAGTTTCATCGAAATCAGTTGACGCACGAAAAAGCTATAAGCATTATAAGGTGTAGAAATGTTTGAATTTAGGATTTGCAATTCTTCTTACAATTTTTGCCATTTTTAATCTCCTATAATTCATGGCAATCTTGACCAGTCCCAACAAAACTGCGCATGCATATAACTCATGTAGATCTACAAAAGCCATTAAATTTTCGTTACAGCTACAAATAAAAAAAAGTTTAAAATCGTAGCCTTCATTCTCGCTTCGTCGCTTCTGAAAAGAAATTCTTTTCATTAGACTGCGGATCTCTTTATGCAAAATAAAAATTGTCTGTATCGATTGCAAGAAATAGAAACTAAATTGAATGTTATTTCTTCCCTTAACACTAGGTTTACGGGACCCGTCAAGATGACGGGTTCTAATATTCTTAATTTGCAATTATTAAGATTGTAAAGATGGTTCCCTGAGGAATTATTTAGCAAATTTATTTCTTTGGGTATATATTATTGGAAAAATGGCCAAAAATTTGTATAGACACATGCTTGTTATGTTTATAAAATAATATGAAATAGGTATTTCTAGAGCTCCGTAAACCTAGTGTTAATAATTTTGCTATATTTACTATATTTTATAGTAAACACCCCTAGAGGGGCGTGAGACCGGGACGGGATGGGAAAGGAATGATGTTCGGGATCTTGAAACTTTCGAGTTTCCCGAAAATGTTCGGGATTTCTTACTAAAAAACAAGAAAAAGAAGAGATTCCCGGGAATCCCGAATATTCTTGGAAATCCCGAATATTCTTGGAAATCCCGAACATTTTCCCGTCCCGACCTGATACGAGTCTTCCCATCCCATCCCAAGCATCGGGTTTCGGAAATTCTGGGGATCTCGCAGACCTCTAATAAATGCATAAAGATCCGCAGTCTGGTTTTGATATTACCTAGTAAACGTTCTAACGTCTCAGAAAAACGTAAGTCGTTTGGTGTAATCTTGAAAAAGTGTTTCGTTTTTAAAGGGTGTGCGAATACCTTTCCAGCGACTATGTAGGTTGTTGTAACAACAGTAATGACGACAACAAGAGCAAGAACAATAGAAGTAAATGATGTAGATTGATAGATAGTGGCTAGAACGATGTTCGCGTTAAAGTCGGAAAGAGTCTGTTCGCAACGGAGAGCAGACGAGACGATTATTCGCGAGTAGTTCTCAAAAGAAAGACGGTGGGTCAAACGCGGGGGAAGAACCGGCAGAGGTATGCGAAAGGTGACTAATCATCGTCCTTGAACTCTTGTTGCAGCTTCGACGCAGGTGGTACTGACGGTGCAGCAGAAGCCAGTTGCGACGAGCAGCGCGGCGACGACGGCCACAGGGCTACAGGTTGGTCTGGCGGGCGGACAACATCAACGGCCAGTCAGTCTGTCAGCCGGTACTACGATGGTATCACCCTCGCAGCCAGCGACTTCTTTGCACAGGGCGTCCACTGCTCCAGCCGGCGCGCAATGTAATGCACGCATCACAGGCCCTCAACCGGTTGACGTAAGTTACACAATTACTCTCAAAAATTAGAACCGCTTCTATTCGACCACTTCGCTTCTAATCCTATTGCTTATTCCTTTCACAGACCAAACACATCGCATTATGTTTCGGGTTTCATTATCGGGATTCTTTTCTTTTCTAGGTGCAAGGCTACTTAACCCTAGCACTCCTACGGGGGGAGGGGGGGCTCCTCGAGCCCACAGGTTGGAAAAATTGAGATTAGGACTATTTTTCTTGGGTGAAAAATTTTGGAAAAATTATTTATTGTCGTTTATACATTATAGTCCAATATCCAGAAGGTTCTGCTGGTATAGAAAAAAACATTACAGTGCATAGAAAAGAAAAACACTGACGCAAGCGGACCCGAACGCTCCTCTTATAGCGGCAGATCCGTTTCCAGGATTGCAAGGGTGTGGGATTCGCGTTCTCATTTCTCGATAATACAAACATGGGGTTTTTCAGTAGTCAAAAACGCTAGATAAGAGATCGATCTAGGGCGCCATCTCCCTCGAAAATCCTATTTTTTCGTTTACGAGGCATAATTTGCATTATTCGGCAGCATGCAGCTATGAAAATAGCTACATGTCTTTTAGGATAAAACAATTTCTATTACAATTATATTACAATACGAGATTGTAATGATTGAATTGAACATCGAGGCAAACCTTAATATTGTCTGATCTATAAGATTTAATTTTCAAATATTTTTCTTACATCATGGGGGAACTTCCTGGAAATAGATTTATTTTATATTTCGGATTATTTACAGTTCTCTCTTTTATAAGAATAATGTTTATACTTTCCACACTTTTCCCCTTTTATAGAATTGATGATTCTAACGATTTATTTTGTTACATATTTTAGCACGAGAAAAAACGGCAGCTGGAAACACAGCGCGTTCATACATTCCAGCTTATGTTGGAGAACGAACAAAGTTACGTTGACAAGCTCCGAAACGAACTTGCAAAGACTGCAAGCAATGGTGGTAATGTCAACGCAGGACTACAAGCTGAATTAGCAGGCGCCGAAAGGAGAGTACGCACATTACAGGAACAGCTAGCTGCGATTACCACTCATGAACAGGTATGACTTTGTTGTTTTTATAGAGTGCTTTATCCATTTTTCAAATAAATTTTTAGATTTCTATTCATTCCACTAATGTAGTGCACAAATTTTATACTAGTAAATTAGACAATCATGTACATATATACATATATTGTATACATATATATATATACATATATATAACATAAATATTATAGTACGACACATTATTTTGTTCATAAAATACGAGGTCGTTTTAATGCTTATTCCATTAACATTTATTCTTGCCTTGCTTTTATATCAATATTACGACAATTCAAACGATGCTGTTCAATGTATCAAATATTTGCTCGGCATGATGTTACTAGAGTGTTCATTTTTAAAATAGATAGCATAATGATCGGAGCATTATTATTATAATATTCATTTTTAAAATAGATAGCATAATGATCGGAGCATTATTATTATAATATTTGATTATTGATTTTGTAGTATTGAATTATTTTTATCACTATATTAATAGCTAATATTGTTTGATGGTTAATAACAAAAAATGATAGATCGTACGTTGCTTCTGTACATGTCCCTATTTAAGCTGCATAAGTGTAATTTTTATATATGGTGTGCTTGCATTATACATATAATTGAAATTTTCAAGTTCAGTCACGTAGGGATGTATTTAAGCTTTTGCTAACTTTATCTAACCAGCTTTTGTTGTGTCTTACAGCTTTGCTCGTTGGTAACAAACACTTCGTGTTCCCCGGGCTATTATCCACCCTTGAGCAGTAGCAGTGGTGATGTACCACCACCTCTACCGTCTCGTAAATCCTTGTCCATGCAAAGCCTATCTCCGCCACCATTGCCTCCTAGACCTCCTCCCACAAATACACACAACGTAGCCCAGTTGGAGCTGGAGCGTCATCTGTTGACTCATTTAACGCCCTCAACCACCAGTCATGGCATCCCTAACTCTGTAAGTAGTCTAATCACTAAGTCATTCAATAAGTACTGTATACAAATGCATGGTAACGACGAAAGTGTCAAACGATAATGTATACATGTACTGCGATTAACTCGTATTTATCCATTGAACAGTTACATAGTTTTATATGCCTACGTTTTCGAAATTATTCCATTACATATTATTCTCTTAAGCGCAATCGTGTCACTTGATATTTAAGATTACATTTATCAAAGAACTGGAGTTCTCATTTATAATAACTATTACATTCAGTATGAAGAACTTCTATTTCGAATAACCGTTATGAAAGCCTGGAAATTTCGGTTCTTCGTAATTCTTCTTAATAACTCATAAACATTCTTCGTAATTGTTTTAATCAGAATCTTTATGTAACAGTTTTGAACAGATATTTTCGGAGCCATTTCAAGCCCTGTTGTACAGACATTGTATCAAATGTATATCCAAAGGAAACTACGTTCATTGTTCATTGATGTTTTACTGCTTGAATAATACGTAACATTATTGAGTAATGTCTTTTCGAGTATGATTGTATAATGCATTGATGTATAGTTTTTGTTACTTGTTCAACATGTATGGTTTCTCTGTGCACACTTTTAATACTCTATGGAATCTTTCATTTTAATTATTAGCATTTACTAGGTACGGTTTATGAAATCTATTTAGCGGTTATGTACATATTGTGTATTTTACTGCTGTCTTGCATAATGAATTGTGTTCTAATTATTTCCTTTCTATGCTTATGCCTTGCCGTTGGCGGTGTAATACTTTAGTTATTATATTGAACTTTATTGTAGTTTTCGCAGGGGGCAAATTTGGGTTCCTCAAACTCACTCAATAAACACCAACGAACAAAGTCCAGTCCCGAACAACTAGGAACTACTACAATTTCTCCAGCAGAAGCCAGTAGACGTTTAATAGCATCGGAGTCGATGAATGATCTGTCTCCTCCAAGGCATGTGAGGCATAGTGACATTGATTTAGATGAAATACCTCATATCACTCCTCCAGGAACTCCACCGCCTCCGTATCCAGTCGCTAGTCCAGGGAATGATACCTCCAATTCTACTATAAACGATGTAAGTCTCTTTTAGGAATTTAATGTGGAGATTTATATGTATCACAGATAATTTAATCATTTTTTAATGTGCAGACGACTTTAAATGAAAGCATTCCTGGATTACCAACGTTACAACAGCCGATCATGTCAATGGAAGATGACGATATGAGTGACCAGGAAGTTGTAAGTTTTGTGGGAAATACTTCATTTTTATTATTTTTCTGGTTTGATTTGATATTGATCATTATTTCAGGGACAGTTGGAAGATCATGGCCCATTCAAATCTTTGACACGATTATGGGGACATTACGCGCACCTTGCTGTATTTATTAATTATGTTTTATCAAATAGTGATCCCTCCAGTCTGGTGAGTAGTCTGTTATTCAGATATACAGGTAATATATTTGGAAATATGAATATTAGACTGCATTATCGAAAACAATTTGTTTTATTGCAGTTGTTCTATTTAGTAACAGACCTGTACAAAGAAGGCAATGCAAAGGAAATGAGGAAATGGGCATATGAAATTCATTCTAGTTTTTTAGTACCTGGTGCAGTAAGTATTTAGAGACAAATAAACTTTTGAAAGATATAAGATTTAGAGAATCTTATTTGATTAAGAACTTTTTCCGTTTAGCCCCTTCGTCTACACAATGTAGACGAAAATGTAGCACACGAAATAGATGATGTTCTTTTAAAAGAATCTGATAAAGAAGAGATATTACGAAAGGTATGTATTTTATTATGTGCTTACAAATTTATGTGAGAGATAGTTCTTGGAAAAAATATTTGACACGTATTAATTTTTATCGCAACGCTGGAAAAAATGAAAAGACTTTTACGGCTCGCCTGTATATTTGAACTGACTCATGGTCGCAAGACATTCAAGAATCGATCGAGAAAGAACTGTATAATTCTTCACATTGTTAATTATTTGGAACCTCTAAACAGAGCTAATGTTATCATGCGACTTTAATAGTTTTTCCATTGTGAAATGAGAAAGTTGAAAAATTTAAATAAAAGAAAATTATTTTATTTGTGAAACATAAAACTTCTTGGCACCAATTTTTCAGCGCAGCGCGGTGTGGCGGTATTTTTAGCGCACAGTATTTGTACCTTTTCTGACTGTTAAAGAGATAATTAATGATATTATAGTATAGAATAACTACCAAAGACACATTATAAGACATTATAAAACATACCAATATATGTGATCATTTTTGTTACATGCAGAGAAGAAAATTTCAAAAACACTTATTCGCTATTTTGACTCGTACAACACACGTACGAGATTTCCTGATAATAGATTAATATTTATGACATAAACTGCAAAAAAATTCAATTTCTCAATATATTTTTTAAACAAATGATTTCACAAACACTCTTTTACATGGTTAGATTTGTAATTTAGAGACCACGATTTGAAAAAAATTTTCTGCACCCTCTAGTTGTCGAGATATTTAAAAAAATGTACTATTGATCTTCAACCTTGGGGGTTGATTTCGTCCCTTCAACATGGATGGTTGCGGATAAAAAAGAATTGTCAAATATTTTTTCGAGAACTACCTTCCACATAAATCATAATGATTATTAAAAATATCTTCATTTACAGATCTTCTGGAAATCACGAACCCGTGCAAAGGAAGAGCTAAACGAACAACTTGCAGATTTTCAACAAAAAAGAACTGCAGGTTTGGGTACATTATTTGGTCCAAGCGATGCACTATTAGATGAAAGTGCACTAGACAAAGCACGAGAGACAAAAATCATAGAAACATACCTGTTACCTAAGATGGAGCCTTATCTGTAAGATTGTTGATTTAAATTTATTTAATAACAACATTTGTTATGTCGTATTGGTGTTTGATGTTACATAGTCGTTTTACGGAATGTTTCAGAGAAGATATAGAAAAAGAAAACGTAGATTTGCGACAATTTACAACAGCAGCAGGTCTGGCAACGATATTAACGAAGATTTTCCAAGTGCGAACTGTCGCTCTAGATCGAGTACCTACTTTTGTTGCGAAAGATAAGTCAAACATAAAAGCGCGTTTGCTTACGGGGAAAACAAGGAAAATGACAATCAGAGGGCATCATTTTATAGCTCATCAGTACTTTACTATTACTTACTGTAATCATTGTCAACTTATCATTGGCGGAATCGGACCTCAAGGATATTTATGTAGCGGTACGTAATGTACACGTATAATATTAAGTTTATTACTACACTGCGGATCTTTATGCATTTATAGCAAAATTGAGTAGACGAAATTCAAAATTGTTGAAAAATTTTCAAAATTGTTGAAAAATTTTCAAAATTGAAGATGTCAATACATGATTTCTCCTCTGTTAAAATCATGAACCCCTTACGATTTATTTTAGGGTTTTGAATGATTAGAACCTTTTTGTAGATCATAATTATCTAAAAAAGGAAATTTATATCTATTGTATGTCTATACATTCTCCAATAACTGTACATCAACAAAACCAAAATAGAATTTTATTTCGGTTTAAAGAAAATTATTAACATACATTTTCATCAGTCAGAGTCAGGCATGATATTGTAAGGCAAGGGGTTAAGGGAAGAAATAACAATCAATTTAGTTTTTCTTTCTTGCAATCGATGCAGACAATTTTTACTTTGCATAAAGATCTGTAATCTATTTATTAATGTAGCTCTTGTTGCGATTGAAATCTTTTATTCAAAATAAAATTTAAAAAATTAATACAAAATAAATAAATGCTTTTCGTTACAGATTGTTCTTTGAGTGTACATCGTCAGTGTGTTCGTGTAGTAGAGGAAAATTGTCCAGGGCCACTGGTTAGAAAGGAAAGAGGCAACGATCGTATAAGCAAATTGATGGAACGTATTAGGCCCGAGAGGAAACCTCCATCGTCACATCACCACCACCACTCTCAAAATCATATGTTGCATGGTACATATACGACTACTACTACCAGGGACCATAACTGTTATAACCAAAAAGAAAAAAAATCATGGAATAACAAGTATTTCATCGACTAAAATCGTATTGGTTACAAATAAGGATTATAAGTAACCGAAAAATTTTTCTCTTGTTGGTAAATGTTATCGTTGAGAGAAATTCATTTCGATCACTCATAACAGTTATCAATCAGAGAAATTCATTTCTTCATCATTATCAGTTATCGAGGAGGATTCAGCTTTTTGGACACTAATAACTGTTATTTGTAACCAAAGAGTATAAAAATCGATATTTCTTAATCATTTACTTCTTCGAAATTTTTTCTTTATATTTTGTGTACATTATTTTAAATTTCAATAATAATTAACTTTTTATTGATGATTTTTGTCGTAGAAAATTTTAGAATAACTGTTATTTTTGGTCCCTGTGATTATTGCTATCCTTCATTGATGGGATTACAATGAATGTGAAATTGTTTTCCATGGAATTTTAATATAAAATATTTTATCATTGCAGTGGATAAACTTAAAAAGAGCGAAGAAGATGCTGGTGCACTGACGGATGGAGAAAACGGTGAGCAAGTTGTTTATTTCAAATTATTTAATCAAATAAAACTAACAATAATATCTAAATTAAATATGAAAATCGTTTTTCATACAAGGTACTTGTGCACAATTTCAGACTGTTAGCGAATTGTTAGTATACAGGATAATAAAGAAAGGGTTTCAAACTTTTCGAGTACATAGTTACTTGCTAAATGGATGAAAAAGATTATAAACAATTTTTCACTTCTATTACCGAAACATAAAGTTGTTTATAACTTTAAAAATACTAGTTTTTCATGTCTATTGGAGCTTTTTTAACCATAAAACGAGTATTATCTCCTTGTATACTATTTGCATAAAAAGTTCAATTCCTTATATTTTATTTTGGCAAGAAACTTCAATACTTCCTACATAAAATGTAGAAAAAACTTCGGCGATTAAAAATACAATTTCTGCGATACGTTTAGTACTATATTGTTCATATAATTTGTGGGATCAGAGAAAGGTCAGATCAGAAAGAACGCATTCAACGACTAATCGTTAATAACTTGAAAATGAAGTTGTTGCAGCAAAATCCTCATTCTTGATTTTCGTCTTAGATTGACTTGTAAAGTCACGCCTTAAAATATTTGACATACGTAATCGAACACCCTGTACTATAATTGAATATAATTTTATCATTATCTCCTTTAAGGTTTGAGTACACACCATAAAGATTATTGTAGATAAATACTAAGAAAAAGATCGAGTAAGCAAATGTTGACTTTATTAATATATTGACGTAATAATTGATAAATAGATGTATACAAGGTGTCATACATAATTGTGAATGGCGGAATATCTCGTGAGGAATTAAAGCTATTAAAAAAGTGTTTCCACAAAAGTTGTTCGGTATCAAAGGGCACATTATATGGTACAAATGATTTTTGTGTAGCTGAAGTAGCGGAGGAGATTTGGAAGCTAAAATAATTTTTTGAAACGACATCCTATATTTTTGTACTTATAATTTAATGAAATTCGAGTAACATCATGGATCGACATCATGTAACTCTCTACAAACAAATGACATTATCTAATTATTAGTTTCTCATCTCCATTCCTTCACCCACAGACATTCATTTACATCAACGTGTCCTTTCGTACCAAATAACTTTTGCAAGAATTTTTTTTAATAGCTTCAATCTCATATGAGATGTTCGTCTCAAATGTAATGCCTTGTACACAATCGCGGATAAGTTATGTATATAGTTATTGAGAAATAATCTGAAATAAATTGTAAGTTTAACACTTGTAAATGATATTATAGATACTTCAAGTACAAAGTTCTGGTTTATTTTATAACATGATAACGAGTTCAAGTGACTTGTTCAGACGTAATCTTTTAAATACAGGGGTATTATTATCAATCTACAGTGATTGTATAGTTTTATATTAAATTGGTATGTAGCATTGGCATACACTCATTGAGCGACGCAAATATAATGTACACATCATTTTTTCCTCTTATTCGCATTATCCGCTATCGTAAAGTTTATTGGCTTTATTTCGCGTGAGTCTTGAAGAACGCAAGTCATATCAGTCATTGCTGAAGTTTTAGTTTAGCTAGAACCTTCCCTTTCATTAGCAATCAGTGGTTAAATTTATTATCTTTATGAAAATGTATCTTCAAGTGCATATCCTTGGTGGCAGAAATTTTGCAATTTCCATATAGAATTTGTAATAGTGATACTATTCGTGACAATGTTAAATGGTTGCTTACGACATATATTTTCTTGGTTTCTTTCTAGGCTGATATATCTGTTCGATAAAGTTTGTTTTTTATAAAACAGTGTATAATATATATACACGGTCTGTCCAAGGTCTGGTAGTCAAGGTCGACTAGTACCGAATCTGTTCGTGCACTGTGATACCTTTTCTGGCCAAAAAATCGCGTATGATCTTGGATTTGTGCGCTGGTGCATTATCGTGCAGAAGAGACCAAGATCCTTGCTCTCGGTATTGAGGTCGAACTCGAAGAATCCTGTTCCATAAGCGATTTAGAACACCGACATAATATTCAGCGTGAATTGAAGGATAAAAATAGTCGTACCCCTGAAAACGTGCAAAATTCAACCACCTATTGCACGTTTTCAGGGCGACTCGTTTTTCTGCGGTGGTATTCCAAGAGCGTCTGCGATATTTTCCTTGCCGTCACGAAATCGAGCATACCATTTAAAAACATTGGCACGATCCATGCAATCACTACCGTACACGCTCTTCATCATTCCGTACGTTCCGCTTGCTGTTTTATTTAACTTAAAGCAACATTTACTTTGCTCCATATTGTTTTTCGACGAGCGCTAAGAAAGTTTGTCACATATAACCTCAACGATTAATGACGTAGAGGTGCTAGCGCCTTGAAATTGTGCGTGGTCTTTGTTGAAATGTCAAACTTCATAATGCATTTAGTTATAACGAAATGGTGTTACAAATAAAAATAATTGACAGGCTCAGTCGCACCAGAGTGTATACTTATTCACGGAGATAACAATAGCAGTGATAATATTGAAGGCTTAAGTAATTTTTGGTTGTTATAGGTTCTCAAGAAGACATTATACATTACAAATAGAATATATTTTCCAATACTACGTACATAGCATTGACGAGATTAATTATATTGAGTTTATTTTGATGATTGCAATGAACAGACATTTGACATCTCTAAAATATTCTTTCCAATGGAAAAAAATAAGAATATTTAGATGTGTAATCGATTGTACGCGTTTGATATCAAAGTAGCGAGTGTGGGTGGTTCCTATCGAGCGGTACTGTTATAGTAATCACAGCCTGATAAGAAAGTTTCGCCAAACGTTTTGTGTCGGTTGTCTGCCATTCTTTCCTACAGAATATAAGAGAGGGAAAGAGGAAGGCAGGAAGGAAGAGAAGAGAGGAGGAAACCGCGTAAACCGGACTAGAATCTCGGTGACGCTGATTTTATATACAGGGCGTGAACATAATCTAACATCGACAAGAAGATTTTTTGAATCTTTATAAAAGAACATATTGTGGAAAAATATTAGTTTTTCGATTTTGAAATTGTTTGTAGATACACGTCACGTTACTTATATTTTGCTATTTTACTTTAAAGATTAGGATAGAGCAAACGTGATATTGATGCAATGTACGCAGAGTTACAATCGAGAAAATGTTTCTACTCAAAGCTTAGTTTCCATAATAATTTAAATTAGACTTGAGAAATTAAACCTTTATACCATTAAAAATTGAACATGATGCAATGAGGGATTTTGCTAAGGCTCTAATGCATCAATTATTTTATAAATGGATTTTTCTACAAGAATCTCTTACTCTACAGCATTCCTATCAAACAAAATGTTGAATTCTGTCTTATGTCATTGTTTCATGACGTTCTATGTATGGAAATAAGGATTGAGCAAGGGACAAACGTATAAATTTCTAATATTTGTAATATTTATATATATTTTAGGAAAGATTCATTTTATATTTAGATGAATTTGCATTTTAAATTTCAAGTTATTTATCAGGAATATTAATAATATGACCACGTTGGTCATGTATTAAATAATATCAATGGAAAACTTGATTGTTTAACTTCATCTTTATTTGAATGACGAACAAGACTTAATTATCCAAAAGATACTCCGAATGCACCACATATATATTATTAAGTTTCTACATTTAGAACAAAGGAATGAAATGTTCTTTAATTATGGAAGATTTTTTAAATTATATGATCTGGACTAATTTAAAGTTATAATCAAAAATATATTAAAGTATAACTACTATAGATTGTAACACACATTGCCGGTTCAAAATTTATGGTACTGTTCTGTCTGTAGAATATCTTTCCCTGTATAATGTTACTCATTTCTAGTTTCTAAATTTGATACGCAACATTTTCGTTTACTAAGCATATCAATGCAAAAAGGCTTTAATTGTTTAAAAAACAAAATTTTTTATTCATTTTTACACGACACAGTATACTGTATATGTAAATAATTCAAACAAATATATAATTCAAATAATTCAAATAATTCAAATAATTCAAATAATTCAAATAATTCAAATATATTGTTAATAGATAGCGATAGGAGACGCGTAGTGATGGGAATAGACCCTGATAATTACGGTAAATAGAATAAGAGTTTATTGAGAACGAATGATGTACATTGGTGGAGCCTCGCGACACGATGTTTCGGCTATAACGTCTGTCGAAGAACTGAATAAATGAAAGGCGCGATGCTCGGCCAGAGGACGGCCCGAAACAAACGAACGATCGTCCGAACAGAACGATCAAAGGATCCCGTCTCGCGATACGACGTATGACGGTCTCCTGTTACAACACTTCCCCTCGAGACGGAACGTTTGGCGGTCTCACCTTATGTCGGGAAGTCTAATCCAAGCCTTTTGGATAACTCTTTATGTTTCGGACCCGGTAGTCTTTTTGTAAACACGTCGGCTATCATTTCGCCAGTTGGAATGTATTTCAATTTTATCTCTGTTTGTATAACATTTACAAACATTTACATCTGTACACAACAAACTGAATTTCTGTTTTTTAAAAACCTTGGCAGGTACATGCTTCAAAGCATTTTATTATTGTTGCATACGAGAGTATCGTTTCATGTAGTAAAGTTGTGCAAATATTTATTGATAAAACAAATGTTTGAGAAAGTTCTTCCCATGGTGCCATTATTTGAAAATTTCTATTTTTAAAATAAACTGTTTGACCTTCTAAATAATTACTAAATAATCATTGAAAAGGAGAACTGTACTTTTCTTAGAGTTTTACAATATCTTATAGCACTGTCATTATTGCAAAGCAATGGTTTCAGTGACTAGAACTTTTTTTGTAGATCGTAATTTCCTAAAACAGGAGGATATTGATATAAATTGTATGCCTACTTCCAATAGCGGTATATTAACAGAAGTTATTAACAGAAATGATTAACATACATTTTTATCAGAATGTGTGCAGAATCTTCATCACGTATCAGACACGATATTGTAAGGCAAGGGGCTAGCGACTATTATTTTGTCCTTACGTTAAACAAAGGAGCTTTCACGCCACGCGCGATCAGTAATTGTATACAGCTTAATCCAATTGCCGGCGTGAAATCGTTTCTCGCGAAATGACGGTATCTGACGTGTTTGATGTCTTCGAAATACGTGAATGTCAACAACTGAAGATTACTTAATCATTAAATTATTACTCGATATATGATACAATTAAATTCGAAAGCAGGCGATTGCGGGGGAACTTGATTTACAGAGCGAATTGAGCGTGAGAATAATCTGGTCGAAGAAGTGAGTGCACATCGAGGAGCTTCTGCGGAACGCGAGTGCGTTAAGTAATCGATAAACAGGCGAAAATTGAAGTTTGCCCAGCAAGTCGGGGTTGAAAGAAAGGTGGAGAAGCAGGGTGGTTCCACCCTCTAAGACAGACTTGAACCGCATCAATACCTTGGACGCGAAGATCGTCCCAGATCTGTCCCCTAAGGGGTTAATCTGGAGGGTCTCGAAGATCGGGATCACGCACACCCTGTAGATCACCGTGCACGGTCTTAGGGACACGCACAGACACGCGAGCGTAGTTGTAAAACGAGCGGGGGAGCGGTCTGGTGGGGTCTGACCGGAAACCAACGGCAGTCTCCGTGGAAAAGAAGCGTGAGCAGCTTCGAGGGAAATTAGTGTCAGCTCGGTTGTTGCCGCGAGAAGTAGAGAAACCGCCCCGATCATTTCCTCGACAGTGCAGAGAACTGAAAGTTGTGCACATGGTCGAGGTGCAACAGTTGCGCGACCCCTTGGAGGGGGAACCGGACTGCAACCCTTACCCGGCGACCACCAACCCCTCGCCCCTGATCGCCGGCTTTGCTAGCTTCAGGCTCTCCTCGGAGAGATACAGGAACAGATTGAATCGCAAGCTGAAGGGTAACGGTAAAGATCGTGCGAATAACCATATAGTCCACTTCGAACCAATCATCACCGATAGGCATTCCGACTTTCTAACAGCTCAATTATTTTCCATGCAATTAGAGCGTGGTCGCGTTCTTCGGGTATTCAGTTCTTATTTTCTTCTCGCGATTTCAGTGCCGCACTCGTGCGTTTATCAGTTTCTCATAAGATAAAAGGAAACTCGTTTTGCACCTTGGTATCTGAAGAATGTCGTTATTGCTGGCGAGTCTGTTGACCAGTACTTGAAATATTTACCGGTGATTATGAAAGTGATCTAGTCAAATATTTCCTATTTTCATAAATTCTATATAATTGTGCGTTTCAACTCAACTTCGCTTGAAAATGGTATCGCGCCTTTGCAATGTAGATTTTCATAACATTATGCGAAATATTATCGCATTATAGTTTTCTATCATTACTAAGAAATATTCTTTGAAAATTACGTGTTAAGTCTACGCTTTTTGTGACTAAGATCTTTCCTTTAACGGATCATACTGTTTTCGTATGTCTTAGCTTTTTGAGGCACACGATTTTAAAGAAACTAAAAATCCACAGAATTTTTTTTAATATCAATGTAACTTCAACTTTTCGAGGTGGGTTAAAATATATCCCACTATGCATAAATTTTAATCCACCCAACCCCAAAGAATTAATCGAAAGTTTCTAGAGGATTATAATATAATAATTAAAAACATTCATCCTAATGGCGAGATAATGGTTCTAAGTGGACTAGGATCGGTCGAACCATAGAACGTTTAGACAACTATATCGATCAAATTAGGTTCGTCGGTGGTGCTAGAGAAAGTTAGCAAAGACAAAGTTACAAAGAAGCCGAAGCTGAAAACGATCAAGCAGAGGACCGTGATCCCTCACACGAGCAGCAAAGGCTCGATCGCCGGAAAAGTATGGGAAACGTTTTCCGCAGTGAGGAAAACCCGCGAACCGAGCGACATCATAGAGACAGCTTTAATCGTCGGTTTGGATCATTTGAATGTGTCATCGTGTTGTGAGAATTCGAACGACAGTGCACTCTATGACGAGACCGATTCATTGAACAAATCAGATGAGACCGACGCGAGGGAAGTCATTACCGTTCAGAAGGATTCAGGTTTGTCCAAAAACTATTCTCACTGTTCGTCATCGAATTCAAAATGTCTGTTTATGTTTTCAATCTATTCCATTTATAAAATCATTTGAGAAAATGCATAGAGAAAAAGTTGCACGAATTAAGTTACTCGAATTAATATTCGGACGCTCTAAAAAAGACGATAACTTTGTTAATATTGTGCTATACGATTTGAACTTTTTTGGGAAGCTAGAGCAATTAGTTTACTTAGGATGTGAAAAGAAATTTTTTCAAAAATTGCAATTGATCGGAATTGTAGAAAAAAATACTAAAAGTTTTACAACTTTTTTATGTGTTCCTATATTGAAAAATTAAAAAATACGTTTTGTAGATCTTTCACACGTTCACACATTTTAACCCTTTGTACTCGAAGTTATTTTAGCTTCAGAATTCAACAACTTTCCCAGGCTCCATTATAAATAAGAAAAGCTAAAATTAACTTATTCTATACAAATCAATTTAGTAATGGCGAAAATTGTTTAAAATTATGGTGTACTAATGTTTAGTGCTGTCTCAAAATCGTCACTTGAGGTCACTGATGTTACTTTAGATTTATTATGACAATATCTATATTGAAATGACCTAGAAACGACCTCCGGAACCTTTTGTTTAAATGATGTATAGTTCTCGAATAATTAGTTAAGACATATCTGCACAAATTTAATGAAATTTATGTATTAAAAAGGGGAAACAATATTATCTCGTATCGCGTTATACAACAATCTTCTTTCATTAATTATAAATTCTGGTCTCGTGTTTACGTACACACTAGTACGTACGTATGTATTCTGTAAGCAATAAAATAACATATGGATTTTTTCATCGAAATTTATCGAATGGCTTCTAAGTTTAAATATTAGATTAAATTCGTCATTTTATTTATCACTAATTAGTTATATCACTGTGTCTTGTGTCTTTCATACTACAAACTTTTTATATGTTGACAATAAATTAGAATTTCGGTAAATCGTTCTTGGAATTTACATTTCATCGTATTAATGTGTAAACGTTCTCGCAAGTATTTTACTGCGTTCTTGCATTCAATTAATATTTACCTTTGAAGTCAGTAACCTGCGCCATCCTCAAACTATTCGCTGCTATTTTCCAACACAGTACGCCATTTTGTAGCAGGAAGATGCGAAGGAGCTATTTTGAACTTAAACCGTGGTAGATTACTTCTAGGAACGCGTAATATAAATGCCAAACATCTACATTTTAATTGTTACGTAATTATTGTGTATAGAAATGATTTGCTAGCGGTTAGATCAGGATTAATCCGTCAAATGTTTGTAAAACGGACTAATCACCTCTGAGACTGGGATTTTTAAATGAATATTATATCACACAGTGACCCGAATTAATATTCGGACGCTCTAAAAAAGACGATAACCTTTTTAATATTGTGTTATACGATTTGAACTTTTTTGGGAGGCTAGAGCAATTAGTTTACTACAGGATGTGAAAAGAAATTTTTTCAAAAATTGCAAGTGATCGGAATTGTAGAAGAGATACTAAAAGTTGCATTTTACAACTTTTTTATTTAAAAAATTTAAAAAATACGTTTTGTAGATCGGTGATAGATAGAGTGATTTTTATCTTGTATGGAATAATCATAAAAATGGATACATCAAATGCAAGAGTGAAAATATTCAAGGAATTTAAAAATAGTCTGTTGTATAATTTTCAACCCATTAAAATTATTGAGGAAAGAAATAAATACCTAAATATATTTTTATCTTGCATAAAAACCCGCAGTCTAGTCATAAATGTACATTATACAATCGAAAGTGATTAATCCAGTGAATTCAATAACTAATATTGGGTTGGGGAAAAAGTTTCTTCGTATCCTCCCGATAGATGGTCGTAGCTCTGTTAATATTAATCGGATCTGGCATTACTTGAGTGCGTCTGAAAGGTGATATATCATAGAGTAATTAGAAACAAGAAATTGCGATATTTGTTTATTTAGTCAAAAGTTATTACGTCTTGAAAATGAGTGAAAACAAAGAAGAGATTCGATACATTTTGAAATTTCATTACAAAAAAGGAAAGAATGCGACTCAAGCAGCTAAAAAAATTTGTGATGTTTGTGGACGTGATAGGTTCAAGCATTTGAATCTGGAAATTTTTATGTCAAAGATACACCTCGTTCTGGTCGAACAGTCACTGAAAAAGTCGATGAAATCATGCAAACTGTCGAGCAAGACCGGCACATTAGCAGTCGTGATATCGGTAAGGAACTAAACATCGACCACAAAACAGTTCCAGACCATTTAAGGAAAGCTGGATACAAAAAGAGCTCGATGTTTGGCCTCATGAGTTAACATTGCAAAATTTAATGGATCGACGTCTTTGGCGACCCGTCAAAAATTAAGAGAGCTTGCTTGGGAAGTTTTGATGCATCCACCGTATAGTCCTGACATTGCACTAACAGACTAGCATTTGTTTCGGTATCTACAGAACTCTCTTAAGTGAAGTTGACTTGGAAAGGGGCCTGTGAAAATCACGTGTCGCAGTTTTTCGGCCAGAAATCACAGAAATGGCAAAAGGAGGTCGATCAGAACGGCACATACTTGATTTAATAAACTTCATTTAAAATATGGAAAAAACTTGATTCATTTCTGCATTAAAATACGAGGAAACTTGTCCCCAACCCAATATTTAGGTGAACGAATTGCAGTTTATGTTTTCCTTGAAATTTTCTCGTCTGTATTCGATGACGTCAACTGTCGTCAGTGTATTAAAATTTTGACGAACACTTTCGACTGCTTATCGCTTCCGGCAAAAGAATGCGTTTCCGACACAGAGAGAAGTCTAGACCCTGCAGAAGTTTGGAACGGGATCTGCGAAGTTTTAACAAGCCGCTCAATGGAAATTACTCGTGGCGCGTTACCAGACGCGTCCATAAATTCTCGCGCATCTATAAAAGCCGAACAAGGTGCACGGCATGTCTTCATAAAGTTTATAGGCGAGGCTCTCTGCACCATCGACGTTCCTCCAATACATCTCGTGCAACCGGACCGTTGCAACCGTACAAATACGCGCGAAAGACGAAATTAGATCAGTATTCCGTGGAAATTGCACGCAACTACATATGTAGACGAATTAAACGCCTAATTGACGTGAGTCCATTGCGTATGCTCGTGCGAATTCGCATATCCGACTAATTCGCAAAAACCACAATCATGCGTATAAATAAAACTGAACATCGGGCGGAACAATTCTGTGCAATTGTTAAACTGCTAGTTTAACACTAAACCTACCAAGCATTAAAAGTATCTGGCAAATATTGCCTTAGAAAAATGGCAACACTAAATTTATTGAGATTGTCTGTAATTTTATTCCATTATTTTCCATAAATGAATCTTTATCATTTCGATAATTGGGAACTATAAAACCGGTCATTTGACCGTGGCAGGTTTAGTGTTAAAATTTCATCCCATTTATACTAAAAAAAGTGAACCTATTTCTTTTTTCATTTTATTATTCGATTTTGAACGAAAGTTCGTAGCGTTTGTAAATTAAAGTTGAAAGCTAAAATTCAGATATTTATTCATACATTTATTCAATAACATATTTTTCATTCTATTCTGTTCTATTACTTTTTGCTATTTTCGAGGTAACTTCTCGTGTTATTGAATAAACAGATGAATGAATACCTTAATTTTATCTTCGATTCTTAATTTGAAAACGCTACGAACTTTCCTTCCAGCCCAACATTTATGTTTCGTTTATATATACGTTTGCTCCCTAAAATGATTGCTCCCTTTTTATCTGTGTTATGAGACGTATTTCTCTAAAATGTGACATGATAAATGAGGCAAAGTTTATTAGTTTAACGTGTGAAGCAAAAATGGGTGAGAAAGTATCATAGAATCTTTTATGGGGGGCTAAGTGTGTTCGCTCGAATTTTCGTTCAGTTTTTCTTATTATCTTTCTATTCATAGTAATTGATTTAATTCATGGTAATTACTTTTATATGAGTGTGTAAAAGAAATATACTGTGTCAAAAGTTACATTGGGATGCCTTGTTTTAAATATATTTTGTATATTTTCGATAAACGGTGGTCGAATACTTATGGACGTGTAGATACGCGTTGGAATAGGTGGAAGGAAAATAAGAGTGGTCTTGCGCGGCACGAGCGCAGACGGCAACGACAACTACGACGAAGAAAACGGGAAGGAGGGGCCCAGAAAACGGTTTCCGGCCTCCGTGACACGCGCCTATATCGCCCTATCTAAAAATACACGAGACTTAAGCTTTTCCTTCGCTGCACCCCTGCAGCATACCAACCCCTGCAGATCTATAACTATCTGTCTGCTTACGGGGTTCAAGAGCATCGAATTTTTTAACCATGATATTTTTAGGCGATACCGTAACTTCATTGCACATCCATTTATCGTGCTACTCAACACTAGAAAGACTGCTGGACTGGTCAAAAAGACTCATTCGCGACTTAATGGAAACTTCACGGTTTCTATTTTTAAACCAAGAGTTTTCAGAATGTTCGCAAAATTTTTGTTAGGTGTTGGGTGGGCAAGAAAGTAATTTCGGTATTTTAAGGTGAAATAAAACCGAATTTTTTTACTCAAGCTGAACTTCAAGATGAACTTTAATCAATAAAATACTTTCCATTCTTTTCGATGATCTTTCCCCATCTGTCCGGTACCTTTATAATTCCGCGCTCATAAAACTTTTGGCCCTTATCGGCAAAAATCTGATGCAAATGCCATGATAACGCTAGGTCATACACACCATTGGCAACACGTGAAAAATGATTGAAGCTTGATTGGGAAGTGATGTTACATTGTAAATTTAACTGTCTTAGATACACTTAAGGAGTGTGATACATTGGTATCCTATACGTATGTTCTTAATTTCATTGAAACGTAAACTTTTAAATATATCTCAATTTAAACTTAAATGGACTTAGGCCACTTTGAAAATAAACGGCTCATATATTGAATATTATGCGTTGCAATATTATGCGTTGCAATTTTCAATAACGACTAGCACAAAGTAAATTTGATTTTGTTCATTCAATTTTTCAAATCGTGGTGGTCACAAGCGAGTGACACTGAGAGCGAATTAATATTACAACTAATGTCGTGCATGGCTATTTGCGATGGCACGTGCACGTAGAGAATTTCACGGTTACATATTACCGATTTTAAATGGATATTGACGTAATAAATCGGGTTTGATTTGGATGTTTGTCTAACGGGAGATTAATGTAGCAATCCTATCCGCGCGCACTGTCATGATCTGCTTTTACCACGAGCCGCATTCCTTACCTGATAAGCCTCCGCATAAGGCTGGATACTTGGAGAAATGCCAGACAGTGTGGCTCGTGCTAATGCGATGCCCGCGGGCATTAAACAGACAACTTAAATTGAAATGTTCGTTTGAAATTCTCGTTATCACGTTGGCGTGATAACGTCGTCGTGATCGTCATTCATAGTCTTCAAACGAAGCCATACGGTCTGCGATTTCTGGTCTTACGCGCTCCAGAGATTAGATAACTGGGTCGTATCTGACCCGTTCGTAAAATCTCGTACGAACGGTTCTCGCAGTTAATTTTCATTGTTTGGGCATCGTTTTAATCTATCGTCTCTCTACTACAGTTAGGAGCATAACTGATCTCACACACACACATTATATCAGAATAATTTTTTTATGAATGGACCAAACGACTTTAATTTCTCTGTAACGCTAGAAGAATTAGTTTAGTAAATGACGTCTAAGAAGTATGTTGAAAAAATGCATTTGGTCGGGATTGTGAAAGAGAATAGTAGAAATTGTTTTTTTTTCAACCTTTTTAGCTGGGCCAAAACGAAAATTTGGAAGATGTGTTTGGTCAGCTCGTACAAATTTCATACGTTCTGGAAATTTCATTGAAATTGATTAATTGGTTTACGAGTTACAAACGATCAAAAGTGGTAAAAATTGCAAGTTCTCAAGACTTTTGGCCTTTATTTTTATTTTATTCTTTTTTATTATGAAGCTATCAGGAAGAAAGCAAAATGTCATCGAACAAAATGGAAAATATTTTATTGGTTAAAGTTAATTGTGCTTGAGTAAAAAAGAGCCGGTTCTATTTCGAAATTACTTTCTTGCCAACCCAATATATATCCCAAGAAATAAATTTGGTAAATAATTCCTCAGGGAAGCATCTATAGAATCTTAATAATCGCAAATTAAGAATATTAGAACCCATTATTTTGACGGGACCCGTAAACCCTAGTGTTAAATATGTCAGATTTTTTCTGAAATCAGCTAATGGGATATTTTGGGCCTCTCATGCTCTTCTTGGTGTGTTCCCATTCAAGTTCTCGCAACAGAATATAACATTTGTAAGCTGAAAGTATTGCGAACAGTGAGGAACAATTTTCTGTAAAGTAAATTAGAATAAAAAAAAAACACAAAAGAGAAAGTTGGAGAACAAAAACTATCAGGACGAACGTAATGACGTATAATTTCATCAACAATGAATAAGGTTAATGCACGCGCACTAAAAGATGAAATTGCCGTCGAGCGCTAAAGTAGAAAAAATATTCATGCAAAGGATGCGACGGTGAACTGAGTTTTACGCTAGCAATTACTCGAATGTGTGTTAGAGCGGCGAGCGTATTAATGAGCGTAATTAATGAACGCGTTTCTCGTTTGTTTCATGTTTTCAGGAGAACTTCGCGGGGGCGGCGTAGCCGGAAACGCGCGTAGTAGCAGCGAAAGAGGACGCATTTCCGCTTACAGCGGTGCCTCCGATCACGCTGATAGCATGGACAATCCTTCCTCGCGAGAAGATATTTCAGAAATGTATGTTCTCTGCTTTATTTATCTTGCAAAACACAAAGTCACCCTCGGAAACTGTGTTGTAACACGCCCGTTGTGGTTCACGTCACTCTGCATTTACGAACGATATGTGCACGTCGGCTTGGACTTGTGAATTGTTTTAATCGTTTTCATCTTTGTTCGTTCAAGTAATTATTACCGTTTAACCCTCGGACAACGGACGATTTTTACAGCTACTGTGACGCGATTTAATATTCGGACGCTCTAAAAAAGACGATAACTTTGTTAATATTGTACTATACGAATTGAACTTTTTTGGGAAGCTGGAGCAATTAATTAAACATGCTATATTTCTTTACAAAATTTGGACAAGCTTGGGGATAATTCCTCTGTAGAGTACTTTAATGAAAGTATTATTTAATTTTCTATTTCTTATTGTAATTTTCAAGGTATATAACAAATAGAATTAATTAAAAAGGTCAATTGCTTTGGATCATCAGAATTATGCCTTCAGAAAGCCTACAGATTTATACTTAATTATTATACCACACATTAATTAAAGTTCTGATTACTTTAAACTTCTTCTAAGAGCTTTCTTTCTGAAACCACTGCCAAGAAACTAATCCAGATACGTGGAGCAGGCTCTTTCATAGAAAAAAAGATTATTCATAGTTTTGTTTCGTCTCTTTTTAACAAGTATGCTTAGTTAAACAAACTCATCCACAAGAGATTCAAGACACTCACTATATTCGTTTCACGAATATACAGACACTCCACTCGTATTGTACTTTCATCCATAGATTCGTACAGTTTGTATTATTCTAATTGCAGTCGTTAATCTCGTTTACGTTATAAATATAAATTTACGCTTAATTAATTACGATTACATAGGGTGCAGCAAAATATTTCCAGTAAGCCAAAGACGTCGAACATAAACAGGTCTGAAAGTTACAAAGAGCGGATACATCACAAGGTAAGAATCCAAATTTTATATCGTTATCAATTTATATTAAACTTCCATGACGCGTATACGTCGAGTTTCTTGAGACTGTATTTATAAATTATTTTTCGAGAACACGGTCAAATGAAATTTTGTTAGAATTACAATTTGCCTTGGATCCGTTCGCTAGACTGCATTTCTAAAGAATCTTGTGACTTTTCGTTGCAGCGACAGCTACGGGAAAAACGGAAGACCAGTGATCCGAATCTTTCCAAAACAAAGTAAGTACCTTTTCTTTGAATTACGTGATATTTGAATAGTAGATTGATCAACAAATATTTTTGGGCGAAGTATACTCGTACACGGTTGGCGACGAACTAGAACCAGATTTCTATTACCACACCTAGAAATTTGAGTTGTTTCAAAATATTAATTAATACGTTACATACGTGCAAATGAAGCAATATCCAGTATAAAGAAAGAAACTGTTGTCTCAATGTAAATCATTGAATAACGTCGATGTATTCCGAGATTACACAATTCAACAGGATTAACGGAGTTAATATCCTTAGTTTACATCAGTAGTTTCTGTATTGTTTAAATATTATACGTACATCTGGCGAAAGTAAACGACAAGTACCGACAAATTACAGAGTTGGTTAAATACAACTTAAAAGCCAAACTTCGGCAATTACTACATATTTCATTTTACGCGACAGTAGCCCGGTGCAAACATTCTCATTTAGCTCTCCGTATCTTACGGCACAAAGTTGTTGATTTTCGAGATTCTAGCCTGAAATTATCATCGACACAGATTCACTCTAATGGTACGAACATTTCTTTTCTCGTTTTTTGATCGCGTTATACGGGAGTTTACTGTATCTCGGAAGCTAGAAAATGTAGGACAGTATTTAAAACAAAATAGTGTATTATCGAATGGAGAATTTATTATTACAGGAAAAATGCTAGAAAAGGTAGTTTATTTCAATAATATTGAATATTATAGTTCTTTTTGTAAGCTTTCTTGTTAACTTTTAATCGATTTTATGCACATTTGTATGAATTCGTGAGATACATATTTTCGGATTTTTTGTTTTTTGCCGTTTGACAATAATTATTAAATTCATACTTTAATATGACGGTGTACGTAATCTCTCGACATGTATGTTTTACGGTTAACTACATTTTAGCGGTGTAAATTCTACATAAATTTATGTTCGAGATATGGCACGGATCATTTCTCAAAGTATTTCGACCATTCAGTCGAACTTCCTTGCGTAATTGTATAATTGCCAAAACAGAATCGTCACGCAAATTGTCTCAATTTCAAACGAATTTGAATTTCAGAATAAATGTTTATTTATTGGGATGAGTAAACGATTTCTCAGTTGAAGTCGAGAGAGTTCATTGTGCAAGTTATTTCTATCATAATCGTGAAGACATTAATAATTCTGAGTCACGCGGAGGATGTA
Source organism: Lasioglossum marginatum (assembly GCA_028455795.1). Classification (NCBI taxonomy): domain Eukaryota; kingdom Metazoa; phylum Arthropoda; class Insecta; order Hymenoptera; family Halictidae; genus Lasioglossum; species Lasioglossum marginatum. The sequence continues at coordinate 4,847,131 of CM052275.1, forward strand.
GATTCTTCTACTGAAATTGTGATTTAGATCAATCGCTATTTACTTCTAACAAGTGTTCAAAGCAGAGTCGCCAGATTAAGACTTGTGTCCCCACTCTACCTTCCCGTTTTACGACGCTATTCCCCTACGCTTCCGCCCAGTGTCGCCAGAAACGACAGAGACGGGTCGGTTTTACCTCCCCTTCTTTTCCCCTTCCACTATCCCATTCCACCACGATAAGCACACTCCATCGTCCCCCACTAAGACCGTAGACTGGTCACGTGAAGTGCCACGTGGTGCCGGTGCCCGTCGCGCACGCGCAACGTGTCACATATTACTCTGGTCATCAGAGAGGGGGTAAATTGTATTTCCCTCGATTTTCTCGATCTGGCGACTGCTTCCGCCACGACCCGGCCACGTGACGCGTTTCGTCTCTGTCGTGCATGTGCCGCAATGTCACGCGACTAATCCGGTACTGGCAGAGGAAGAGAACTTTTTCCCCTAAATTTGTGTTCCCTCCCCTCATCTGGCTTGTTGGTATGAAAAATACACAGTGCGTACCACGAACTCTGCCCACCTGAAATATCTCCATTATTTTAAACACCACACGAAAATGTTTCAAGTAAAAGTTATAGAATTTAACCCTTTAACTGCGGGTACTTTTATCAGAGCCGCAGTTCTAATTTTAGATTATATTACTGAAGTGATATTCTACTTTAAAAGATTTTTTTTATTGCATTTATTCATTTTATTTTTATTTTAGTGGTATATAAGCCCCAGCCGCTATTTCATATCAGCAAAAATTAATATGTTGTTTATATCCCACACCCACCTTTGGCTATAATTTTAGTATGTGGTTTATAAACCACACCCGCAGTTAAAGGATTAAAGCAATTAATAATATGACTGACTTATTTTGTATGCTTGATTTCGATGGAATGGTAAATTCTGAATAAAAAAGTACTGAAGCACAGTTTGTCTTAAAACTTACCGTTTCTGCGATAATTTGATTTTATTCATCATATCACTTATTAAATTAATTACTTTTTAAGTTTTATAGTAAATAAATAATAGCACACTATATATATTATTTTTCAGAGGATAGCCAGTCAATTTTCAGAAATTTTATAGCAAATAAATAATAGCACACTATAAACGTAATATTCTCGTAATATAGCATACATTGTAAATACATACAATACCGAATTTAGGAACATTGAATTGGACCTTTTTATCGTGCAAAATTATTTATATAATTTTAGTAGTAAAGATTCGTTATTTCAGAGAACAGCTAGGCAATTTTCAGAGATATGTTTGCACAGGTTGGCGACGCATAAGCCCGCATAGTTTCTTAGTAAAAATATCAGAACGATGGAATTGCATGTATACATGACTTTACTGGCAGCCTTGAAGCATCATCATTTGGTGTTTTGCTTTTCCGGCACCGGCTGGAGATGGATAAATCCAGAATAAAAGTTCTAGAGCAATGTAACTGGATAAACAAATAGTATTAATACATACGCAGTCGCGATCAGTTCCGGTTGCACGTGTCCGTCTCAGTAAATAGAAACCGTTCCTTCGCGGTTCGTTTCTGCTCGAATGTTGAATCAAACTGTTATAGATATTATAACAAATATATTTCGAATAGAAAGGGGGGGTGGAATATTCTTCGAGATTAATGTCGTCGTAGACGTGATCAAGATAAATAAAATTTATACATACGGCGGACAGTTTCAGAATGCTTTAGCTTATAACTGCGTAGGCAAAGTCTCAGATGTTCCATGACATTAACGAAAGATAGTTTGAGTGTGTACGTGGTATATTAAAAACTTAACGAATCCACTTATTTTAACATACAGACATTGAGTTCATTTTTCGGATCCACTGTAATGTTTCGAGTCCGAATATCGAAAACGGGTCTTCATTTCCCCACCTGCTATATTATATAAAAATGAACACTGCCTCGCCAAAATAGAGGCTTCAAGCTTCAAAATGAGTCCTCGCTCGTGTATATCCTATTTGTTTTCACGAAATGATCACGATTGATCATTTCATCAGCAATTTCATCGACAATTGTTCGCGAAATGTAGTATTTGAATGCTTTTTGGATCCACTGTAGTGTTCCGAGTCCGAATACTGAACTGTATTTTTTAGGGAAAATGGGTCTCCATTTCTCCACCTGCTATTAGGTTGGAACGAAAGTTCATAGCGTTTTTAAATTAAAACTGAAAGATATAATTAGGATATTTATACATATATTTGTTCAATAAAATATTTTCCATTCTCTTCTATTACTTTTTGCCATTTTTTAGGTATCATGTTATTCACTAAACCTATCGATAAATATCTTAATCTTATCTTTGAATTTTGATTTAAAAACGCTACGAACTTTCGTTCCAACCTAATACATTATGTAAAAATGAACACTACTTCGCGAAAAAGGAGGCTTCAAGCTTCAAAATGAGTCCTCACGTACGTCCTACCTGTTTTCACGAAATGATCACGATCGAAATATCAACAATTTTTCGGATCCACTGTAGTGCTGCGAGTCCGAATACCGAACCGAAGCCGTAGCTATCGGAAACAGAAACTAAATCACACGAGTCGGTTCGATCATTTTATTTGTACACGAGTGTTAGCAATGAACGAGGAAAGACTAGCCACGCCGCGCCGATTCCGGCTTCAATTCCGAAACCACACTCGGAACGTCTATTCCCGGCTTTTACTCGACCCTGGAATTTTTCCGGCACATCGTGTATAGATTTTTGGCAGAGTTCTCCGGCTGGTCTTCTTCCCGGCAACTTTTCGTTTCTTCGACGGTCTAGATCGCCGTGTTTCCCACGTGCGAACGGCGCAGACTCGATTCCGTCTCTTCCTCTGGCCGAAGGTGTCTTTGCCAGGCCAGGAGGCCTTCAGTCTGACGTTAAACGTTCAATTCCGCGGATGGCTATTGCGCCGCTTCGACGGTACCGTACACCCACGCGTTCGCCCGTATCGTTTACCCGCAACGGCAGAGTTTCGATCGGCATCGACGCGTTTCGCGATTTCCGTCGGACCGCCGCCGCCGCCGCCATCGAAGTCCTCTACCGTTGATCCTTCTCCTGTCCCTAGTGAGAAAGGATATCGACCGTCGGAAACATCGAACGGACCTGTAGAATCGTTCGGTCGGTCGCGTGTTCGACAAGCCATTATTGATCCAACGAATTAACGATTGTTCTTTCGTTGGTGTTTTCTTTCTTCTTCATTTTAAATACGTTCATTGTCGCGACGCGACGCTCGCCAGTGCTCGTTACGGTTGACCAATTCTTCATGTACGTTGAATTGTTCCAAATATTGTGATCATCGACTTGCTTCTGGAAGATACGAGATCCCCTATAGTTGTTCCATGATATTTTTCAATGATTCTTTGTGCTCGGTTGATCTGTCGGAATAATTGTGTTAAGCTCTGAAAGACAAACTCGCTGAAGCTCAATTAGGAATGGTTTCCTAGGCACGCTAGGACCTCCTATAAATGTAATTCGGATACTATATTCTTAAAGAAAATAGGCTAAGTGTTACCCATAGAACTATCGAGTCCAGTCAGATATTTTGTTCAGTAAATACGGAAATTGTTTATCGGAAATGATCAAATGGATTCATTCATTTACACGTGACACACTAATTGTCACGCGGCATCTTTAAACAATATTCTACTTGTGTTAACGCTAACGATTAATAAAAATGGGCTAAGCATTACCCATAGAACTATCGAGTCCAATCAGATATTTTGTTCAGTAAATACGGAAATTGTTTATCGGAAATGATCAAATGAATTCATTCATTTACACGTGACACGTTGTGTTAACGCTAACCGTACAACAACTGGTTTCACATCTTTTATTTTATAATTATTGAAATCACATATCGCTACTTTGGAAGAAAACCGGCACTACTCGGAAACCACTAATTTGGAGAAAATCTCATTTAAAGATTTAACCAAAGTTCAACTGGATATCACTTATCTCCATAAAATCACATCAGCAATACCTTCTACTTTGTTTAAAGTACACGCTTACAATTAGAGCTAACTATTGTATAGTTTGTTTTTCTTCCAACCGAAACGTTAACCCTAAGGGTTTAGACATGTGACACTTTTCTTAAAAAAACAATTTTAGCTAAAGAGCTTAGCTAACTAATTTTAGCGACACTCTTTTTTAGCGACAACTAATTTTGTGACACTCTTCCACATTGTTATAAAAATAAACTAATGGTACTTGTGTTGATGCTAACCGTACCACGAACGGTTTCATATTTTTCATTTTATAATAGTTAAAATTACAAGTGTTGCAGTAGGTATTATTAAATAAATTTCGTCATTCAAACACACATTCTTACAAAAATAGCGAGAAATTTAAATGGATTCATTCTTGTGATTTTTATAGAACAAAGTATACCAGTCACATTTGGTGCTCGGTACAGTCAGTGTTAATGAAAGTTTTAAATCTTCGTTGCGCGACGGTTCACACTGGTTTGTTATGAGTAAACTGCGGGTCTTTATGCAATTATGACTTTCGAAAATTTTCAAAAAAATGCTAGGATATAAAATACGACAGAATTTAGTACGATTTTAATTTATCTCAATGTCAGATCTAAAAAGGCTACTACCACGGAAAATAAGATTCCATTTTATTCCACTTTCTTAAAATTCGTCTACAAAAATTGAAAATTGCATAAACATCCGCAGATGAGGCAAGACGGCTCGAATCGTGTGTACTCACTTTGATTTCTTTGCGTAAACATAAATTCATAGTGACAAATGATTGAAACCGAGGTGACGAGAATGCTATCAAACGCAATGCAAATCGATTACGTAAACATAAATATTACAAACAAAGCCACGTGCAAAAATAATTGCCTAACAAATAAGGAAATGAAGAGTGGCCTAATGGTGAGGTCGCACGCAGGTGATCTGAAGTTAAAATATTTAAATTGGTCTTTTACGGTGAACAGGTTAATTGTGCTTACGTGAGCATCGAGGTTCGATAAGCTATTAGACCAACAGGTCGATTGAAGTATGTCCGACAGGTGTTAGAATTTCAGAATGAGAATTTGTATTTAGAACGACATTGTATCTGGAGGGTGGGCCACGTTAATGGCTTCCCGTAAATATACTCGATATTTATGGGTATCCGAAAATGCTTTTTAGAGCATTGGAGATTATTCTATTTATCACACAGGATTCTATTTATTATACAGGATGAACTAGTAAATACAAAACATTATTTAGAACATATATACCAATTACTTTTTCATGCAAATGCAACAATTTCATACAATTCATACATTAAATACTACAGAGACTGAAAAATAAACTTATCTACAGTCAGTGTGAAAAGTATTTGTACCTTCAGAAACGAATAACTTTTTTAAAATTCCACCAAATGGCTTAAACTTTTTTGAGATGTTAAAAGGATTGACTGCGAAGAAAAAGTAAAGGTCACAATTCTTTTATTTTTTATGTCTGTATCAAAAATTTAGAAGCTGCCTTTCGTAGATCTAAGTAAGTTGTGTACAAAGTTCCATCGACATTGATCAAGATTGCTATGAAATATGATTGATTGCAAACAGAAATACTATAATTTTAATTATTATAATTTACGTCTTACAACGCCTATAGCTTTTTATGCGTCAACCGATTTTTATGAAACATCATACATGTGTATATATTACTTAGATTTACAAAAGGAAGGTTTTAAATTTTCGTTATAGGCAGAGACAAAAATTGACCTTTTCTTTTATGTGGGCAATTGTGACCAATAGCAATTTTTATGAAAAGTATTTTCACATTAGCTAGTAAACTAATCCTCCTTTAAAAAATTCAAGCTGTTTGGTCCATTTTTAAAAAAGTTATACGTTTTTAAAGTGTGCACGAATACTTTGTACACTGACTTGACTATACATTGAATAATTAATATTACGAAATTGGTGGACATAAAATTTTTGTTTCGCGTCAATTTTGTTTTCTATTTAACTATTTCGTTTAAACATAAAGATTTTCATTAACGGAGAGGAGTTTCAATGAAATGAATGTCAACTTCCGAATTATTGTATTTAAAGAAAATAATTTCCAATACGTTCTATATATCTGCTCCATTTCTGTACTATCTAACCCTTAAAATATTACATAAAGTTCTATTAAATGCAAATCTGTTCGACATAAATTCAGCGAATAGGCTTCAAGACTTTAATTCATACGTCTTTTGTGGGCTGTCACAAAATAAGATTTACTACCTATTATTATGCAATCGAAACACTGCCCACTGTTTACAGTCCAGCGAGGCTGGCTGTACATTTTACAGAATGCACGTGTATCTCTCTCTCTCTCTATAGTTTTCCATCTACTATCTACAATTATTAACAAATAATAAATAATTACAGTCTACTCTAAACAAATCGACAATTTGATGTGCACCAATATACATATATGAGCTAAAATGACGCTAGAAAGCTAGAATGAAATAAACGGCTCATTTATTTATTGTGATTATTTAATTCGCATGTAATAATATCACTCATAGTTGATGTAAAATACTTTCGAGGGGCTTTTGGTAAATTATTAAGGAATTCGGATATGATTCGAAGAGATTATTTATTTTTGTTTGAAAATGTTTGTCCACAATCAAATTGTCAAACGTGGTTTTGCTTTTGCTCGAATGAATTTACAAATTTACTCGGCAGGATGTAGACGAGTACTGTTCGAACAATAAAATAAAATGCGCACAATTTTTATGGTCATTCGGTACAATACACACACGAACACGTCGGTTCTAAATTCAAGCGAGGTGCATGTAGTCAATTACTCTTTTACGGCTTTGCCTCTCTTCAACAACGGTACAACGGTTTTTGTGTATCTCTGCAACAGCTTTTTCTTTAATATTCTCTGCCAAAATAAAACGATCGATGACACGTAACGCGGATGCTCGAAATTTCATGCACGCTATGACACAGCACTAGTATTTTTCTCGTGTAAACCCATTGTTCTCTTCGATAAATCTAATGATAATTGGAAACAAAAGCTCCGCGGTGTAGATGGAACAATAGTAAGCAGACACTCGATTCGGGGACAATTAGTTCATTGGAAGATATTAACTCGAGACACGCGCGTTTCGGATAATAGGGCAATAGATTTCTGCGAAGAGCAGAAGGATGTCACGTCTATTATAATTAAAATCAATAGGCAGCGATTGCAAAATGACCACGGTAAATTTTGACAGGAAAAACTACGAATATTGGTAGAAAACATCTTCGTTAACACTAAACCTATCACGAGGGGTCAAATGACCCGTTTCAGATTTTTTATTTGACAATTATTGAAATTGTAAAGGTGTTTTCATGGGAATTTATTGAATATATTTTTTGACTCCAGTATATATTATAGTAAAAATCGCACAAATTAATTTAATCTTGTTATTTTTATAATACTGTACATATCAGTCACTTTTGATGGCCTTTTAGTGTTAATATTATACGTTAGTTGCCATCGTGACGCCATTAAATAATATTAAAAAGCAGGACTTCAATTCTTAACCATAACTGGATCGTTTTCTGAAATGTAACTATAATGGGTCCAATAATAATAATTAAACTGCGGCTCTTTATGCATTTATGGCTTATGAAAATTTTCAGAAAAGGCTGTAATATAAAATTCGATAGAATTTTGTACAATTTTTATTCGTTTTAGATCTACAAAGGCTGTTCTCATTAACAATAGGATTTCATTTCATTCCATTTTCTTGAAAGTCTACAAAAATTGGAAAATGCATGAACATCCGCAGTCTAATAATAATATAGACTAACATATAAATCCTTTTTACTTCGAACAGTATAATACTTTCAGTAACAGACAAATGTAGTTTTATCAGGACGATTATCCTACTAGTTAGAATTTATATTTAAAAACTATGATATTTTGTAAGGCATTAAACGCTATTGTGTACATTATAGAGAGAGACATTTCAGTATAAGAAATATTTCATTCCCAACGATTACGTACGCAGCATAATATACGTACATATGAAATTGATGCGTTCAGGTAGCGGCCATTTATAGCGAAGTTTCGTTAATATCCAATGACCGCCGATATTATGCGCAGGAATTAGCTAGCTAATGCATCTAGGTTTAAAAAAGATCGATGTGCATAAATGGGGGAGAAGAAAGAAAGTGATCCGCTGTTATCGATCTGGTCATAGTACGTGTGCACACCTCTAAACGGAGGCCAAAGTGATATCGGGTCACAGATAGATGTCTTGGCCTTTATTTTTGAAGCAATCGATAGTTTCGAATCGATACACCGCCCGTAGTAGGCTCAGATTCCTTGCAGACTCCCTATCGGGAAACCATTTTGCACACCTCCACTCCATTTTTTGTCTTGTCAAAATACGCAGTCCGTTCATTTCACTTGAATTCCTAATTGTCTTCTTCATTGGAGCTACGTTCCAATCGCTTAGAGACTGTACAAAGAAATATTCACACGTCCATAAAACGATGATAACAGATTAATCCACGTGATTAGTCATCAATAGACAGCAGATCTTTATGCAAAATAACAATTTCGTAACTGATTTGCAACAAACTGGAGTGAAATAGAAATCTATTTTCTTTCTTAATATGTCCAACCTCTTGCCTTACAATATCGTGTCAGACTCGTGATGAAGATTTTGAACGAAGTCTAATAAATATGTATATTATTAATTTCCTTTAAACCGAGATGAAATTCTATTTTGGTTTCGTTAACGTAAATCTATTTTCTTTTTTAAAGAAATTCTGATTCTAAAATTAGGATTGAACACATTTTCAATTTCTCTTTTTACGAAGTAATTGATGAAACCTTGAATTTTCATAAACATGTGTAGTTACAGTTATCTAATGAATAGAGCAGAGCTTTTACAGATTTTTGTTCCTGTAAACATTCAAGTGGAAAAGCATTGTGTCTGACTCGTGATGAATTTTCTGAATAAATTCTAATAAAAATATATGTTAATAATTTCCTTTAAAACGGAATGAAATTGTATTTTGGTTTTGTTAATGTACAGCTATTGGAGAATATATAGGCATACAATAGATATAAATTTTCTCCTTTTTTGGGAAATTACGAACTACAAAGAAAGTTCTAATCACTGAAACCATAAAATAAATCGTAGGGCAGGGATTAATAGGTTGAAAATACTACAACAGTAATTCCAAATCCCCCTAATGTTTTTACTGTGTTTTAAATTATCCCTCCCCTCATCTGGCGGCTCTGTGTGAAATACAAAAGTGATTGTACGTGTAACAGATTGTATGCATTGTTACATGTCTTGATAAAATGCGTACCGACTATTGAAATTACTCCTTCGTACACTTACGATTTAATCAATTCAAATTTGGAAATGTATGTCCCTTTGGACGACCTAAAAATTCCAAAAAAATTAAAGACGAATGGTTGAACGTAACAAACGTTGTTGGAAAATTTGAAATATTGAGTTGGAACGAAAGTTCGTAGCGTTCGTAAATTAAAATTGAAAGCCAAAATTCAGATATTTATTCAACAACATATTTTCCATTCCGTTCTATTACCTTTTGCCATTTTCGAGGTAACTTCTCGTGTTATGGAATAAACATATGAATAATTAACCTTAATTTTATCTTCGATTCTTAATTTGGAAACGCTACGAACTTTCTTTCCTAATATTTGCTGCATTTGTCACAATAAAATTCCATTGGGTAGTCAGACACGTAAGAACTCTATTCATAGTTTTCTCAGTCGCAATTTTCCCTATGCTCGGGAGATTAGGTTCGACGGCCCCAGGAGACACTGTCTTCGAGCCAAAAAGTGAACAGTGGCGACAGGATTTGAACTTTTCGTCGTATCAGTTGGCGAGGAAGGAACTTCATTGAGCAAACGTTTGTTAAAGGAGGTGTCAGCGTACGAGGCAAAGAATACAGGTACTCGTCGGAAGAATACAGGTACCATTGATGCCTACGTACAATAATTGTATGCACAAGGCAGCGTATCGGCCGCACTCGATGTCGCTTCTATATCTGGGGCGAGAGGGGGTGGGGGTTGATTAAAGTGATGAAGGAGCGGCTTCGATAAGGCTTAGTTTGATCGACGTCGATTAAGTTCTCGTTTATACTCGGTACACCTTGCCAGTCGCTATTCAATTATTCCAGATAAATGAAAAACCCGGGAAATACAGGCGAAATCTTCCCGATTATATTGTCGAAATGGAAATGGACCGAGACCGGGAAAAACGATGACGACCAAGTCAATTGAATTAAATTATTATTGGGTCAACCCCTTGCCCTACGATTTATTTTACGGAATATTTTACGAATTTTACGGAATTTATTTTACGTGAATTGATAATTTACAATTCACTTTAATAAAACACATTACTTGAATATTTGATGACTAATCACGTGGATTTTATGCATTTATGACAAAATCAGTAGGCATAATTTAAAACAGTAGAAACATTAGAAGAATTTGAAAATACTATCGTAGTTCGTAATTTCCCAAAAAAGGAGAAAATTTATATCTATTGTATGCCTATATGTTCTCCAATAGCTGTACATTAACAAAACCAAAATAGAATTTTATTTCGGTTTAAAGGAAATTATTAACATACATTTTTATTAGAATTTGTTCAGAAAATTCATCACGAGTCAGACACGATATTTGTAAGGGAAGGGGTTAACAATGCTTTTCCACTTGAATGTTCACGTTTCCAACTTGATCGGTTTGATATTCATCAAATAAGTCAATTCAATTTGTAAGAACTGTTAATATAGATTCATATCTGCATTCGAATAATAGTACAACAAAAATTACGAGAATAAAATATTCTTGTGGTTTTCTCCCCCCAACTTGTCACATTCGATTATTTCAGGGGGATGCGAATAACGGTGTAATAACTATAACAGCCAACGGAAATGTCAATGCACTGCTGGCCGACTTTCCACTCGAAAAGAATGCGTAACCTTTAAGCAGGCACACAATCCCTTACATTCGCCGGTTTTATGGGTTTCTATGGAAACCAAGCAATCCATACTAATTGTAATCCACCTCGGATACATAGAAGATGTTTTTACACTAGGCATATTTTCCGCCATGGATACATTCTCATTACTTTCTCAACCTTCCTTTTTCGACATTTTGGGTGAACTCAGAATAATAAGTGAGCCGTTTATATTATCTAAGTGGCCTAAGTCCGTTTTCGAGAAAAATCAAGCTAGCAATTTTAATATTTACATTTCTACATTATTAATAAGTAATCCTAGCGTAATCCTCCGCTAAAGTTATTATTATATCGGTAATTGCGTAATAACTAAACAGAAACATTACAACTACATGCGTAGTTTATACAATACTATTCAAGGTCAAAGTGCACTCAGAGCCTGTTTAAATCCTAACCCAACTTACATAATGGGTACGTTTTCCAGTGATGTTAACATATTCCCTATTAGATCAAATTAGGTCTATTAGGTCTAATTGTCTGTTCATAACATGTAGATTACATATGCCCCACGTTGTCGTTTAACAAAATTTGATTTTTGAGCCATAAATAATTTTTCATTTACAAGTAAACAATACCTCTCGATGTATGTTATGATACAAGTCACTGCGGTAGTAACGAATAGCACGACACGTACGACTATTATCCATTCATCGTGAAATTTCAAAAGAGAATTAAAAAAATTAAAAAAACGCAGGAGAAAAGTTTCTTTTTATATTTTTATTGTATCGAAGTAGATATTTAAATAATAATAAAACTTTTCCGTATGCAATTTAAAGCATTATTAAGAATGTAAAATCATCTAAACAACAGTCCTTTTGGAGATAGAAGAAAAATGGTCTTATTTTTACCTTTTATTTTTTCTCAAATCCTGAGATTATAAAAATATGAGAACGATTGACAGTTTTGTTCGCCTCGCCAACAAAAATACATTCTCATTGAATTGTACAAATTTATTCAGGGCGAAATATTTATTTACAAATTGTATTGTGTTTAGCGTCATTTTAATCAGAAAAATGCCACAAAAAATTTGACGAATGTCCCTTAAAAAATTAATAAAAAATAAACAAGTTTTGTAATCGGATTAGTAGTGGTTCACACCGATATACCTGACCCCGTATCAGTTTACACTTTACACTACTCTGCGACAGAGGCAGCTCGAGCTTCTTGTTCCGTCTCAGGGTATGCTCCGCGGTGGAGGGAATACTTGTTTTTCGTCTGCGGTTTCCATTTCCTTAGATCAAGGTTTTACCGTACTGTTATCTTATTTTCAGCCTACTAAACATATTACGAATGAAAGTTCTATTTCATTACAGTTTGTTGCGATTCAGCTAGAAAAGTTTTATTTTTACTTCTTATTTTGAAAACCAATGGCAATCACCTGGAAATGTTCTTTTGTGACATGTCGAAACCCATTACGAATCGAACAGCAACGTGACCTAGGCATTGCAAAAATTGTATCGAAAACTTGTCATTAGACTGCGGATCTTTGTGCATTTACAGCAAAATTGAGTAGATGAAATTCAAAATTGTTGGAAAATTGTTTAGATTGAAGATTTAAACATATGATTTCTCCTGTATTCAAATCATTAAGGGAAGAAATGGCATTCAATTTGATTTCTATCCCCTGTAATCGATACAGACAATTTTTATTCCGCATAACGATCCGCAGTCTACTTGTCATAAGTGCCATTTTCAAGCGATTTTTTAAATTTGCAACGAATTATTACTAACTATTCTTCCAAGGTTTTCGTAATTTTGATCTCGTCTGCTTCATTCGTTCACTTGTCGCACCTTAAAGAGTTCTTTAACAAAGAATATCAACTCCTATGTGGTTTCCAGTTTCGTAAATTGGCCTCGACGAACGTGAGTTCGTATTAACTTACAGTGTAGCCATCGCATAAATTGATAGGGAACCAATGAGAATAAAGGCGGGGAAAAAAATTACTTAATGAGACGTTAAATAAAAACGACGAATTCAGACGTGGCAGGTAGTTTCGTGGGTGTTCTTTCCAGGTAAAAGTGTCTGGTGACCAGTGTTCACGTAATATCATATTTACTGTAGAAACAGCTCATGCCTGTCGGCTTTGTTCCATCGCGGAAGCCCTTTAGGGCTAAAGAGATATAAGAGATGAGGCAGCATGGTTCGCGACGCCGTCCTCGACCTAATTCTCGCGGCAACGAAAACTTAACTAGTCCGATATCTTGCACGGAACCACCTTCGCCTCTCGATCAGTCGAACGATATCTTACCGGGGTGTTCGAACGTCGAGAAACGACTCCCCGAAGTTCTTGACGACGGCGACAATCACGAGGGCCACAGTGTTCATGAACGACGCACGAGATCAGAGAGGTACAAAGACCAACCTGCCGATTATTTTCAATTCGATCAGCAGTCTACCTGGTTTAGTTTAACGGACTCAAAATTTTAGCCTTTCTCCTAAATAAATTATTATGTATTTGGTATGTAATCCAGTAGATTTGTACCCGGAGAACCTGCAGATCGAAATTTCGATACTGTAGGATTAATGGTTCAGGAGTTATGGTTGTCAATAACGTCAATCCTTGAAAGGCTAATTTACGCTATATCTTGTCAACAGACAACAAATATAATTGATATTTTGTGCAAAGACAGTCACTAAACTAGATTTGAATTATTTAAAAAAAAGAAAAAGGTTGTTACTCTTTGATTTACATTTTCACTCTGCCGTGTAGTTCTTGTACGAGTATATTTGTCTCCAACTGTGCTCGGACGATACTTTCCCAAAAATAAGAACGACAGTGTTATGGAAATGTCTGTTTAACATAATTGCGTAAGACGAAAAATACGAATCGACCTCGAGCCATTTCAAATTGATAGAAGTGCAAAGCTCGAATTTGTCCCGCGCGACAGGATTCGAATGTTTCGAGAATCTTACGTAACATGTTAATATTGATCGATTGGAGTAGACAACTTGGAAAAGTTTGGGGTGGCTGAACTGGCTGGTACAGTTCAAACGTGGAATGCATGATTCGCTAACAATTGACTATAGGGCTGGTTTCAGTGACTGCGATCATTCCGGATCGTTTCCTGGGAACTCGGCGGGCAGTTCGTCGAATAGCAGTCTGTCGACGAGAAGTCTGGACAGTCCGAGTACCAGTCTGGAGCAAGTGCATCCAGCCACCTCGGCGACGAGCACATCGACTTCGTGGGACAGCGATGTTGACGTTGAGCCGGATCCGCCGGACTGGAGTCAGGGTGTCGCTGAGGATGTACTCGCCAGACTCAGCAATGCCGAGAAAAAGCGACAGGAAGTCATTAACGGTTGGTGTCTCCCTTCGCTACAATCTTTAACTCTTTCACTGACACAGCCGAAATCCACCACCACACCGATAAGTCTTGTTGACATTCAAATCGATAAACTCGACAGAGAAGCGTCCCGCTGCGTATTACGGAAAAACCTTGATCTTTCTTTTTTAAGGGCGGTGGGGAAATGCAATTACGCACACCCCCTCAGATGGAAGTCGGGGGTAGTGTGGGGCTCGACATCGTGCCATACCCGCTGAAACCCCACCGCCCAAGGCTTCGTCTGAACCCTATCTTCTCCCGCCGCGAGTGACCCGAGTTGAGAACAGTACGGGGCCCCGCTCTCCGCATTTCTCCCGTACTGCTTTTTGATCTCGAAATCTCTGCCATTCCTGGCTGATCCAGTAAAACCTTGATCTAAATCTAAGAAAAACCGTCGGGTCCGTGCTGATTCTTAGATCCTGTGGTTCTAAGCAACCAAAACACTATGGAATTATTTGTATAAGTTAGATTTTCGAAGGAAAATAATTCGGACTTTTCTGATTTCAGAATTATTCCACACCGAGCGATCTCATGTACGGGCGTTGAGAGTACTGTCGCACGTCTTCCACAAGCCACTCCTGGAATCCCTTGTACTTCCGTTAGACCAAATACAATTACTCTTTTCCAATTTAGACGAGATGGTAACGATCCACTCGCGGTTCAATCAAACGATGAAACGCAAGAAGAAGGAAAACCCATGCGTGGGCGATGTAAGCGACCTGTTGTTGGACATGTTCGACGGCGAGAACGGGGAAGCGTTCGAGAAAGCAGCTTCGACATACTGCGCGAAGCAGCAAGTAGCCCTGGATGCGTTGCGCGATCGTCGTCGTAAAGATCCGAAATTAAATGCTTTTCTGAACGAAATCGAGGCGAACCCACTGTGTCGAAGGTTACAACTCAAGGACCACATTCTGACAGGAATGCTGCGACTGACTAAGTACCCATTGCTCTTCGAAAACCTGGCCAAGTATACGCCGGAGAGCAATGAAAAAGAAAGAGCCGCGGTGTTGAGGAGTCTCGATCGGAGCAAGGAGATCCTTAGTCGTGTGAACCAAGCAGTTCGCGAGGCCGAAGATTATCAGAGGCTGGCAGAGATTCAGCGAACCATCGACAGATCCGCCTTCGACAAATTTGACCACCCAACCGTTCAGGAGTTCAAAAATCTAGATATCACGAAACGGAAGTTGATCTACGAAGGCCCGTTGCAATGGCGACGAACGGAGCAGAATCGAGCGAAACCCGTTGATCTGCACGTAGTTCTGCTCGACGACACGATATTCCTATTGCATCGGCAAGACGAAAAGTACCTGCTAAAGTTCATCAATACGAATCAAGCGAATTCGGTGTTGAGTCCTATCGTGAAGGTCTCCACTGTTCTCGTTAGGCACAACGCCGTGGACAAGAACTCGCTCTACCTTGTCAACACGTCGCAAAACGGGGCACAGATCTATGATCTGGTCGCTCCTTCGCCGGCCGAACGGAAATTATGGTACAAGCATATATCCGAGGCGGCTGAGGCGTACAGGGATCGTGACAAGCAAGGTAGAAGACCTACTCCGCCAACTCCACTGCCAGAAGAACCAGGACCTACAATCGAGGACTCAACCTCGGCCGAACATGACAATATTCCTGACAAAACGGATCAAGAGCAGGAACAAGAAGCCGAATCCAGAGACTCCACGCAGGATACCAGTGTGGAACACGAAGAGGAAAAACCTAACGCACCTGCACCGACTGCTGAACCTTCAACGACTGAGCAAACAAAGCAACAACCCCAACAGCAACATCCGTCTGAATCCTCTACCACAGGTTTGCTTATGTTTTTTCTATTTTCCAACTATTATCTAACGTAAGATACGATCGATAAGTTAAAATTATAGATCAACTTTTCTTTGTGCGAGAACTTTGTTTTAGAGAGAATTGCCTCTGTATTTCGGTTAGAAATACATTATGGATTTTCAAGATAATATGTTCGTTCATTGCTAGACAGGAGATTTTATGCATTTATGACAAAGACGAGTAGGTGTAATTTAAAAAAGTAAAACCATTAGAAAAATTTAGAAATACTGTTACGTTATTTTCCCTCTATTAAACGTATCAAAGAAGAAGGTAAACTTCCACTTCACTCCAGTTCGTTGCAATTCAGGTACAAAGTTTTTATTTTGCATAAAGATCCGCTGTCTAGTAATAGTGGAATTAATGATCTTGTTCCGGGAATAAGTATACCAATTGATACTAATAAGATAAGTATATCCAATTGAAACTATGTTTCTTATTTATAGGTATGGGAGAACCATTACGAATGGTTACTTGTACCCAGGTCTCGTTAATTGATCCATTGGAAGTTCACGTAGAAGTACCACCTGTACATGTTGCAGAACCGGTACTTACATCCATAGGTATATTGCTTATGTATTTATTATATAAACTTCTGTACAATTATGAACTTTGTACTGTAGTCTATATTCATAATTTTATTATTTACTTTCAGAGTGTCTCAGAAGAAAAGATGATATAATTAAGCAAGCTTTGATAGAAAAACAATTGTTAGTAGCAGATATCTTGAATATCCCAAAAGAAGACTTCGAGCATGTGGCGGATATGGCATCTGAACCTTCGAGCATGGAAAAAGAACCTACTGAACTTATACTCGCCGCTATTAGTCAAGGTATTTTATAAACGAATGATGAAATATTGCTATTTTCCAGTGTATATGTTTCCTATTAAAGTGTAATTCTTTCATGTTTTCTTTTATTAGCGAATCAGTTAGTAGGACTTTTAAATTCTGCTTTGAACGTAAGTGAAACGGAAACTGTTCTTGCTTCACGTGGAACATCGGTGCTATCAACATCACCGAGCTGTGAAGCGACTGGTTGTCCATCACCGAGGCTGTATCATCATCCTCAACAACCTGTTGTATCGGTTGCCAGCTTACAACCAGTGTGCCACTCTCTAACATCTCAATTATCACAGTTACTGGTACGGATTCATAAAAACTATCTCCATTATCCCATATTATGGGACCTGAGAGTATACATCCCATCGTTATTTTTATTTCTTCATTCTACAGCTTCTCATTCTATATATTCTCATTCTATAGCTTCATTCTTTTAACTTGAATCACCTTTTTAGCAGCAGCGTTTCTTCATCGTACTACAAATTAATTTATTTTGACTTTTGTTCTGCTATAATTCGCATTGGTGCTTCCATGTGATGAAATATTTGTTGTAGCTGGACTGCGGATCTCTATGCATTTATGGCTCCAGAAAATTTTCAAAAAATGATAGAATATAAAATTCGATAGAGTTTAGTACGATTTTTATTTATTTCAGATCTACAAAGGCTCCTACCACTGAAAACAAGATTTTATTTGATTCCACTTTATGAAAATTGCAAATTGCATAAACATCCGCAGTCTAGTTATAGCATTCTTAGTAAAATCGACATTGCACCAAATGATATTTTAATTTTTTTACGTTTCGATACTTTTTCGAGGACAATGTTTACTGAAAAAGGAAAAGAATGTTTTTCGGACATGTATACTGCTGTATAATATAAATACACAACATAAAACAAAAGAGTAGATATTCTCATCCAGAACGGAGAGACATTAAAATTTTTCTTGACTAGAAGTCTTATATAGTGTTATACATGTGTTTGTGCATTACAGGAAAGTATAAAAGGTAGAGAAGAGGAACGAGAGAGATTGAGAAAAGAATTGCGTAGAAACAGAGAACGTCTTCATGCTCTTGACGCAGACATTCAACGTCGTGAATTTTCAGAAACCTGCACTACATCGAACCAAACACAAACGGAACCTGGTTAGTACTTTTAACTTTTTAAAAATATTTCGGTACGTAGATTAATGTTCGTCGTATATCGCATATATGTAAAACGCAATAGAAGTAGTAATATAATGCTTCTTTTGCTTCTATTACAGATGACATATTGAACAAAGAAAGCAGTATTGATGATACCACACGAGATGTAAGAAACTATATTTATGTCATTATTAGTGTATAACATCTGAGTAATATCTAGATTACTGTCTAACAATAAACAAAAATAATCGTTTTTCAAAAATGTTTTAAAGGACAAATATTAAGCATATCGATTACAAGTTTTGTACATGTATTAACACTTGGATGGCGGTGAGTTCGTTCGAATCTTAACATTTGCCCGTATGAAATTATGTTTTCTGGCTGGTAATCCTTTCTTTGTTTTTACGAACTATAGTATGGATAATGAAAATTATTATAATAATAGTTAATAATATTAATGAAAAACAGAACAAATAGAAATTCTGCACATAGCGTACAAGACGTCCACAATTTGTAAATTCAACGTTAGATGGCTCGTTGCAATTGTCTTCATTTTCTGTTGTGAATCATAAAAAGCTCCATTTTAGTTTGACGACTAGCTGGCTGTAGAAGTTGCTCACAACAATTTTTTAAGCTGAACAAGAGCACATTTTCTTTTAATAGCGATACATTTTTCTCCTCCGAAGACACCGAAAACTATCGAGAATACATTTCTTGGAGAATAAGAGTCCGAAGCCAACCAAGCAATACTGTTCAAGTATTAATACAGGCACAGATAAAAAATTAAAAAATCCTGACCTTTACTTTTTTATAAAAGAATTATTTACACATTAGCTAGTAAACTAATCCTTGTTCCCAAAAGTTATTAATCATTCAGAATTTCCATTTTTCTATTTCAACTATGAAGTTTTAAAGATGATTAATGAAGAAGTATTAAAATAATTGTAAATATATATTTTTTAGCCAAGAATCGATATGTTATTGAAAAGTATAAATCATTTTGTTTTCGTTTAAAGCAATATTATAATTTAAAAAATTCGGAAAAATACAAACACATTTATACCGATTTACAAGCAGTGTAATTATAATTTTACTTTGATATCGATTATATTTTTTCCTGCTCTTTCATGCTTGTCGTGAATCTAATCTTTTCAAATGTTTGCCAACAGGAATTTATAGACGCACATGACGAATCTGAAACAAACGAAGAACTGGAACACGCAGAACACGAAACTGAAACAGAAGTAATGGGAGACAGTGTCGGTTGATACCAATATCAACGTACATGAAGTAATGTCGACCTGGTGCATTTCACGAGCAAGATCGTTCCCAAATGCTCATGCTGGAACAAATCAAAATTATGTAAAAAAAAAACACTGACAAATGGCGAGTAGCTGTTTATGGAATATAATAATATTATATACATATTTACAGAATCATGGGTCAATGATTAATCATGCCTTTGCCAAAGATTTTATGTAACTGGATTTACATGACGTAACATATCGCGCGTCGTGTCTCACGTCAATCACTAAAAATTATACATAAATTGTAGACAACAATAATAATATCGTTGCGGCTGCTATGAAACGATAAGCAAGATATCTCTTTTTTAGAGGGTTGAGGGGAATCTTCAATAGATTATCGAGACTACTGAAGACTATATCCTTAAATTAGCAATTTCGATCCCTACTTTCTAAGGAGAGATCCCCTCGTAATCCATTCTTCCGGAATTGATACCGCTATACTGTTCCAACGATGACGAACTGTTGTATAGAGTTGTTACACCGTGTCTCGGAAGACATCGATTTCTAGAACATATTGTTTTATACGCAACAGCAATCTAAATACCGAAAATTGTTTTCTGAGGATGCTGTTATTGAAATGTGATCGACAAACTGTCAAAGTCATTTTGAAAGAATTTCATACGGAACTATTTACATGGAACATGTTGTACGCGTTTAGAAACGATTTACTTACACACCTGACAAGAAACATACCTTTTGTGATTTCCTATGGTATATCATATAATGGAAACCAACTGTGTTATTACTCGGGCGATTCAGTAATTGTGAAACGTACATACTATTGCATTTATGCACAGAAATATTATTGGAAATTGCGTTGACATTTAGCAAGTGTATAAAAATGAAAAAAAAAAAGAACGCAAAGTATATTATATACATTAATGCTACGGACATAAGCTATACAACTTTTTTTGTAAATGTGTATGTCTTTTGCATGAACACTGTAAAATAATGATTTTGATGCAGTATTATTACGTGACGCGATTTCAGCGCGGCGGTTATCTTGTCACACGTTCTTGTATTCGACAACCAAATGTTCAGGATGTTAAATCCAGAGAGACGACGCATACCGATTGATTTCTGAGAAACGATTGTTTGAAATAAAAACAGAATACTGATTTCGTTGTTCCTATTTGATATTTCAAAATCGAATACAAAGCAGAAAAGTGGGAACCGTTGAAATGAACGGGTTGAAAAGTATTTCAAATGGTCTATTTTATTTAACTTATTCATTAATATCATTAATGATATTGTTATTCAATGAATTACTGTTTATAAGCATTATCTCTACCGTTCATATTCATACTAGTATTTAATATAACTACAGATACGCAGTTCGATCCAGTAAAGGATTAGTTAAAAGATAGCGAACATAAAAGTGTTTAATTTTTTATTCTCAAATAAATTAAAAATAATTAATTTTTCTATGTGTTATTTATTAGCGAAAATTTTGATAGAGAATAGGAAGAAATTAGATTTTTGAAGGAGCAACTAATATACTTTAAAGATTAAGAGACTGTCTCAATATTGTAAGCTTGTGTAACTATATTAATACACTGTAGTATTATATTGTACCTTAATACAGTGTATTTCTATTGTTATTTCTCTAATTTTAATTAACTTTACTGTTGTATAAAATTCCAGCGCAAGCATAAACAGAAATACTAACAACATTTGCTCTATATATTAATATTTGCCTCTTGGTGCTATATTTGCCTAAATGAACTATGAACAGTTCCTTTTTCTGATCGCAAAGCAATATATAGATACGTGGAGAAATAAAAGAGAAACAAAATTTTATACACTACTTGAAAGATCCTGAACATAATTGGTATCATTCAAACATCATCGTATTGAATACAAAAGTAAACACAATTGTAGTCAACATAAGATAATATTCTTCGTAAATAATGTTTATAATGAATCAAATATTTACAATCGTATGTACGAACAAAGTACTATAACAAATATTTTCTAGCGGTTTCATTAATAACAACGCTGTTTCGTTAAGTACACCACTTAAAAAACACAGTTGGGATAGGAAAATGTACTACACTCTGTGACAAAGGACTGATCGTGCAAAAAAGACTTACCTGTTTACATAAAATCTTTGCTACTTTTAAACACTAATAATTCCCTAATGATAAAATACGAATTATTATAAATACATTACTATGTACATGTAAAAATATTTAATAACATTATTAGTTGATATTATTAATTATTATTATTATAATTATTATAATAATTATTATTATATTACATTAAAATACTTATTAAATTGTAAATTACCCTGCAATTTTTCAAATATTCATTTGAAATATACCTCCATAAGGACATAGATCCTAATATCCATAACGTTCCTACAAAGTACTAAGCTTCTACATTAACCTACATTAAATATCATTTATCTGTAAATACATATATTCAAATTCAAGGATTATAAAATATAAAATTTCTTTAACACGTTGACTGCCGCGTCACTCGTACTCGGGTGATGTTTATTTGACTATTTACGAAGGATCTTCGTAGGTATGTGGAAAGACATTCCACAGGATGTAATTAAACTATTGAATTGTTATAAAAGTAATACAAAAATAGTTTTATGAAAAAAATTACTTAGAATGTAAAACTTTAAAGCATTTTATACAAAGCCACGGTTGGTCAGGGCAATTTCGACAAAAAGTTATTTTCTTCTTTAAACTCCCTCGTGCCTTTGATCGGTCCGTTTGACATCTTTTATCTGAATAACATAATTTGCATGCAGGGCCGAATTAGCCATATAGCAGAAGTAGCAAACGCTACGGGCCCCGCGTTTCTGGAGGACCGCAGAAATTAATTCATTCCCTGACACATTATTTTTACATTTATTGATGAAAAATCAAAAGTATTGGATATTCATTACAGCAGCAAATGATTCGTGCCGCTTTCCCCATAAGACGCAATGCAAATTCCGGCACGAATTATTTGCTCTTCCTAAACGTCCGTTCAGCGCCATTCCGTGCAGCGGCGAAACGCTCAAACTAGATGGCACTGTTACCGACCTCAACTTCTCTGTCGGTAACATTTGGCTAACAGTTTGAGCGTTTTGCCGCTGCATGAATTGGCGCTGCATGGACGTTTATGATGAGCAAATAATTCGTGCCGGAATTTACATTGCGTCTTATGGGAAAAGCGGCACGAATCATTTGCTGCTGTAATAAATATTCAATTACTAAACCAATTTCATATCCATAAAATTTCAAAAATCATAGGGAATGGAAATATTCTAGATCGGAAGAAATGTTTAATTTTCTAGTTAAAATAGTTCCGAGTGCAAAGGGTTAAATATACTCCCAAAAAAAGGAGTTTACGAGAATACACTTTCGTTTTTTTTTGACTGGAAGAAGGGCGAACAAACCAGTTAAATGATAGAAAGATTCTACCATTCTAAAGATAGGGTTAGGTTAGGGTTTCCACGGGCACAACTTGTACCTTCTAAGTACCTTTGTGCCCTCTCGTAAACTCGCTAACTATATCTTTCAATCGATCTGCTTATAAACGAATGATTTAGAATGCGATAACAAGCGAGAAACTTGGAATTTCGTGGCCACCTATAGAGAAACGCTCAAATTAAAGTAGATACAACTAACAGTTGTTTTAGACTTAGAGCCTATTTATTTTTTTATAAATGAACCAAAATTGCCAAGAAGTACAGTGACTCCCAAAAATATTCGGACACTAGGTATAACTAACTTTATGATTTGATAATTCGTTTGTTGATAAAGCAATCGTCCTGGGAATTGTTTCTAGCAATAAAACATTTATTAATGTTGATAAACATATATAATTTATTTGAAAAATATAGATACGTTTCACAATAAAAATTATTAAGCGAAATAATGGACTATCTGTGGCTCACAAAAATATTCGGACGCATATTATATTTCTCTGGCAATCGCCTTCTGGGAACGCGATATTCCAAGAACGCGATAACGTTTGTTTACGAACAGAATCTCGTGGACCATTAGATGTCCATGCTACTACTGTCACACACACACACGTTTAACGAATTTTATCAAGCTTAAAAAACGTTCGTAATCTCCCTATTTTTCCCATATTCTAAAAAGTTTCAGCTTCAATTTAAAAAAAATTTCATCGCTCTATCTTATTTCTATCGAAAGTTCTTTGATTTTGAAACAAATTTCGTCCGAATTGCCCACTGTGCGGCGGAGGCAGCGTAATGGTCTGGGGTTGCATTTCGTCATAAGGAAACCTAGTGTTTATCGACGGTATCATGGACAAAAATCATTATTTAAATATACTCAAAAATAATTTAGTTCAAAGTGCTGAAGAAATGGGGCTTAATAATAATTTTAAGTTTTACCAAGACAACGAGCCCAAGCACAAGTCACGTATGCAAGAATTTTTATTATACCGCTGCTCCAAAATTCTTCATCCGCCGCCCCAATCACCGGACCTTAATCCTATCGGGAATTTATGGGGTGAATTGGATAGAAAAATTCGAAAAACTCTAATTACATCGATAGCCGAATTGAAACAAAGACTTGCAACTGAGTGGTCGAATATAACTGTTGAATATTTAAAAAAATTACAAATAGTATGCCGAACAGGTTAAGACATGTTCTTAAACAAAGTGGTTATGCCACGAAGTATTAAACAAATTTTGTAATGCTAAATTACATTATCTAAATAGAAAAATGAATATTGTCCGAATATTTTTGTGAGCCACAAATGGTACATTATTTCTTTCAATAATTTTTATTATGAAATGTATGTGTATTTTTCGAATAAATTATTTATGTTTATTAACATTAATAGATGTTTTATTGCTAGAAACAACAAACGAATTATCAAGTCGTAAAGTTAGTTATAGCTAGTGTTCGAATATTTTTGGGAGTCACTGTAAGTATGGAACTATGGAAATTTCGATCACTGTATGAACAGCATCCGTGAATGAACACCGGTGAACCCGGAAAGAATGTGGAACATTAATTGCGGAGATAATGAACGGCAAGTGTGGTCAATCGGTAACGACCACGTTTCTATCCCTGATCCGTTGTATCATTCAAGTTGAAGGCCTTCTTGTTCTAATCTACACCTGGCATACGATCTAACTTCCCGAGTTTATAAAGCAAACGGGCCACGTTGATAGACCACCCACGGACTCGTTCAGCTGGGTTTCTCCGTTCGTCGCACTCGAAACTCATCGAACGCGTCTGCACGGGCCTGGACATCCGACTGCCGCCATACGTATTATGCAGCAACAGTACACTCCTCTTTGCCCCCACGAAGAACCTGGACATTAAATTGTCACGGTTCAGTGCCGTCGAACGCGAGTCCTTCTGGAGGACTAGCTGACTTCAGTGTCCTGTCGGGAAACCCCAAGGAGGCCCTCGAAGATACCGCATATGGCACGCGCGCAACCGGGTCTACAGTCCACGGTGGTCCCAATTAATCGAGGTACTCGAGTGTCCTAATACGCATGCACGTACCTACCTACCTACTATATACCTACTACTACTATTACTACTACCTCTTGCACTTTCTTTTAACCGGTACTCTTAAGAATACGTCAATTCGCAAATGCAAGCTGCTTGACGCGACCAAGTACAAAGGCCTGCTCCTTGCCACGCACTACATACAGTTCTGGATAGTGGATAAAGTAATAAGTAGATTGCGGATGTTCATGCACGTAAAATATGCGAAAAGCATATGCGAATATGCACATGAAATATGCAAATATGCACAAAAAATATGGTCAGAATGTTAGTTATGTTTTAATTAACAATTTATTTGTACGGGAACACCATAATTTGCGTTACAATAAGTAACTAGTAATTTTTCCATGTTTAATAACTCTTACAAGGAGAGTGCTCGGCCTTCGGGTCACCGATTTAGTTGAGATTTTATATACTTATAGATCTCGATCTCCCTTTTACGAATATATACCATTATAGGGGCAAACACTCAATAATTGTTGAGATATTCATAAACAAAGTTCTTAAATTAGTGCTTAAATCTGCAATTGAGGATAATGGTGGGAACGTTTCTAAGGACAGGAAGTCGAAGTCAGTTGGCGTGGTCCATACGGCGCGACGCTTACCTTCGGCGCCGCGCCGTCTCGTCGCGTCGCGTCGCGTCTCGTCGAGATGCTTTTGTCGAGTAGTCAATTTAGGAAATTTCGGTTGTAAAACCGAGGTAGAAGCTATCACAAGTATGGCCGAGAGGGATAACCTCTAAACCCATGGACGCTAATGTCGATTTTATAGACGGTTTGTGCCCTCGGTAACTGGTTTTGCAACCTTCTAACTAAATTAGAATTTAACGAACCTTTAGCGATTCTAAGAGATTATCGAAAAGAAGTACAGTCAACGGGGTTACTCTGGGTTCGTCGACAACTCATTTCACCGACACTGTTTTCATCGACACGATTTGGCCGACATTAACTTTCGTCGACACTATGTTTTCATCGACATGGTCAAATCGTCGACGAATGTCTTCATCGACATGATTTGACCGACACTATGTTGGCCTATGTTGACCTTTTTAGATTCGATTCCGCCAAGTGGTCAAATATAATACTTATGGACGGTAGTGTACACATGCAAAAATACCATTTTCATACTATGCATATAAAAGAATTATGTAACGTAATTAACGAATTAGGGAACGTAACTTTCAGCCAGTAAGCTGGCTGAGAATGATAGAAGCTAAGCGCAGAGGAGTCAGAAATGAGGTTGTGTAATTTAGAATAAATGAAATAAAAATGAATATAGAGCAGAAATAAAGTGAGTGAGAAAGTAGAATGTAAAACCAAGTCCATTTCTGGCCTGCGAAGCCGAAATAAATAAATTACATGTTTTTTTCTTAAGTTTTTAATTTAAATTGTTCTTATTCTTTTGATCGCAAAGGAGGCCCTTTGACTGAACGGGGCCCTGGATTCTGGACTGCAGCTCATGAAGCCCTTGCATAGAATAAATCGTGTTCTCCCTTTTTCATATTTATCAACGTTTTCATTTGTTTATTGTGGAAAACAATCATATTTGAGCAAATGAAAGTTGATCGAATTAACTCCGTTACTTAATAAAACTGTAAACTGTACATAAACTATGAATAATAATATTGCACTCCTCGTTAAAGTCAAGTAATTGGGGAGTCTCTTCAATGTAACTGCAATATCGTGCACGTGCTACACACTTATCGTTCCACTTAATTTAAAAACCATTGCACCTGCCCTTCCTTGTTTGCATTTTTCTCGTTGCAATTTGCATATTGCAATATAAAAGACTTTTAGCCGATGCATGTGTCGAAAAAATGGTTTCTTAACGTATCATGTGGAAACAGACGAATAAACAAAAGAAGTTTGATCTCGTATAGAGCAGAGTTGGGCAAAAATTTAATCAACGATTGACGAATAAATTTCTACTTCAATCGTTTTAATCGCTATTAACAATTAAACTCCTACTTTAGTCGTTAATCGCGCATTCTTTTCGATTGTAATCGTCAATTGGATAATTTATTAATGATTTACTGCTGAAATTTCGAAATGAAATACAGAATCAAAACTGTATGCATAAAAAATGTAAACTTTAGGTATTTTGTCATTTGGTCTATAATACGATCTCTATGTATTTATTAGATAAAAAATGTTTGGAACAAAATAATTAGTTTTTAGTCGGCTCTAATTGCTCTAACTTCCCAAAAAGGTTCAAATCGTATAGTACAATATTAAAAAAGTTATCGTCTTTTTTAGAGCGTCCGAATATTAATTCCGGCCACTGTATGTGTTATTTGACCTTGCGAGGGTTAAAAAACCATCGAGTGCTAGACTTATTGATGCTTGTATACAGAATTTTAAACTTTTTTTGTCCGCCAAAATAGACATAAGCGAGGAAGCACTAGGTGTGCAATACAAAATAACAGTTAACGGAATTATTTGAGACAACCTGTTCGATCACACGCTCTTGCAGTGTAACGTAAAACTATTTCCGTTGATGACACCACCTATTGTCACAATTAATTTCACTTTTTTCACGCAGCTGAAGAGCGAGTTCACATATATACAGCAGACCAGCTGAACGTGTGCGACAAGAGCTGGCAGTTGGACACGTTGCAGTTGATGGGACGCCTCACCTGTCCTCGGTTGCTCCCCTATCTAGACGTGTTTCGTTTTTAACCTGTTAATTATTGTTTATACGATGCAGAAGAAAGTACTCTCCAACGGACTGCGTACTCGACCTTAATTTCTGTATGTTTGTACGATTATTTTATGAGTTATACATATACAGGATGTCCCACGTAACTGTCGCCATGATTTTTCGAGAAAGTTTCATGACTTTCGGTAGCCAGATAAAAAAATGTTTGGAACAAAATTAATTAGTTTTTAGTCGGTTACAAAATGCAATAGAAGAAAATTCCGGAATGAAATTTGTTCATGAAAAGAATAAAGATCACTTTCATTTCTTTAAATGGGACCACATATTTTTTGGTACGTAATATTATTGCTTATGTCATAACGACATTTCCATCCCATTGAAATTATTGAGAAAAGAAATAAATACCTAGATGTATACAGCTTGCAAGGAATACCGACAATTTTTATCTTAAATAATCATAAAATGGGTACATCAAATGCAAGAGTGATAAATATTCAGGGAATTTAAAAATAATCTGTTGTACTATTTCCAATCCATTAAAATTATTGAGGAAAGAAATCATTTTTATCTTGTATGAAATCATCATAAAATGGATACATAAATGCAAGAGTGAAAATATTCAAACAATTTAAAAATACTGTTCCATTATTTTCAACCCATTAAAATTATTGAGAAAAGAAATAAATATCTAAATACAGTAAGGAGCATAACTGATTCCACACATTTTAATAATACAAATCGGAATAACTTTTTTACGAATGGACCAAACGACTTCAATTTCTATGTAAGGCTAGAAGAATTAGTTTAGTAAATTACATCTAATAAATAAGTTGAAAAAATGCATTTGGTCGGAATTGTGATAAACAATAATACAAATTGATTTTTACAACTTTTTCAACTGGGTCAATAACGAAAATTTAAAAGATGTGTTTTGTAAACTCGTATGAATTATATGCGTTCTGAAAATTTCATTGAAATTGGTGAATTGGTTTACGAGTTATAAACGATCAATTAATTCATCATTAATCGATCATTAATTAATTCATTAATTAACATCAACAAAATAGAATTTTATTTCGGTTTAAAGGAAATTAATAACGTATATATTTATTAGAGTCTATTCAGAATCTTCATCACAAGTCTGACTCAAATGTTATTATGCAAGGAGTGTGATCTGAACGAAATCTTAACAATTGCCCTCCCTAATATAAAAATGTTCTATAAAATTATTTCAACCTATAATTATAACCCCCTAAAATTTAATTTCATTAAAATATTCTAAACCGTCCTTTAATATTGCCCTCCCTAAAATTTTAATTCAAATTCAATAAAATGTTTCTCACTAAATTTAATTATTACACAAATTAACTGTACATATATTTTATTAAAGCACACTAATAAAAAGCACAATAATAGAAGGATCTGAATGAAATTTTTATAAGCAGTTACTTCTTGCTACTTACTAATAAATAAATGAAAATTAATATTATTACAGAATCTCTGGTCTTGTTTTTTCTCGCGTGCAGCTTCGAGTTTCTTTGCTCGTAGCTTGAATAGAGACGTAGACGGGATTTCCGAAAGGTTCGTGACAGGATAATCCAGGACGAGTCCTGCGGATGTCCGCAAAGCGTGTCTCGTATTTCGACTCAAGTATTTACAGATGAGCTTTTCACCGATCACGTCTTCCACCAGAAACGCTTACCGTAATATTACCGTGTCCTTGAAATTTCCGAAAATCTTGCCTATCCTTGCGTCGGCGTCGACGCGGAAATCTCTGCAAGGACGATAAAGAAACGGAAATCGTGTGAAACATGGTGCACCGGCGCGGCGTCACGGGTACTGCTACCTGCTCGAATAAATTAGAATAAATTTTATAGTCAGTGACACTGCCCAGAATATTCAGCAGTCGGTGTATGTTAATTTCAAGCTAGCTCAAGTGAAAGGATCATCACGGTCACGTTCCACATTAGACCTATAAATTAGATGATCAAACTGATTAGGATTGCCTTTTCCAGCGCCTCTTACAAGTTAGCCGAAGTTGTGCCAAGTTTGTGCTACATGCTCGAATATTAACCCTTGGCACTCGAGTGGTGACTCCAAGTCGCCATACTAAAAATTGCTGTACCATTATTCAAACTATCGTTTACATTATTAACACTAGGTTTACGGAGCTCTAGAAATAACTATTTCACATTATTGTATAAACATAACAAGAATGTGTCTATCCAAATTTTTGGCCATTTCTCCAATAATGTATTCCAAAAGAAATAAATTTGGTAAATAATTCCTCAGGGAAACATTTTTACAATCTCAATAATCGCACATTAAGAATATTAGAAGCCGTCATTTTGACGGGTCCCGTAAACCTAGTGTTAAATATGTTGGTATCTAATCAATTACTAAACATTTAAGGCGGCAGACTCGTTTCCAGGATTGCAGGGGTGCGGGATTCGCGTTCTCATTTCTCGATAATAGAAAAATGGGGTTTTTCAGTAGTTAAAAACGCTAGATGAAAGATCGATCTAGGGCGCTATCGCCCTCGAAAGTCCTATTTTTCCGTTTACGAGGCGTAATTTGCACTATTCGGCAGCATGTAGCCATCTTACATGCGCAGTTGTATGCTTCCGAATAGTGTAAATTACGCCTCGTAAACGGAAAAATAGGACTTTCGAGGCAAATAGCACCCTAGATTGATCTTTCATCTAGCGATTTTGATTACTAAGAAATCCCGTCTTTGCAGTATTGAGATATGAGAAGAGAAATCCCGGAACCTTGCAATCATCGCGTACGTATACGTGGTCTAGCGGTGTGTGCACTCGCACACAGTCACGCGCGACTGTCATTTCGTCAAGATCACCCAAAGAGACGCTACCCTTAATGGTGTCATCGTTTTTCGCCCAGAAATCTACCGAATCTACTTCGCCCAGAAGTTTACCTCAAAAATAAATTTTTAAAAATACCACGTTTTTAAAACGGACTAAAAAGTATAAAATAAATTTTTAAAAAACGGACTGAAAAGTATAAAATAATTTTTTCTAGCCCCATACAGAATCCTAACCCCGTACAGATAGTCCTGAAAATTTGTGATTGTGAATTTTTAATAGCTATGAAAATACTTGTGAGATTTGAAACGAAAAACGTGGGGCGCATACAATAGATAATTGATGCATGAATAGTTCACTCAAGTCTTGCGCCCCACGTTTTTCGTTTTAAATCTCACAAGTATTTTCATAGCTATTAAAAATTCACAATCACAAATTTTCAGGACTATCTGTACGGGGTTAGGAATCTGTATGGGGCTAGAAAAAATTATTTTATACTTTTCAGTCCGTTTTTTAAACGTGGTGGTTTTTAAAAATTTATTTTATACTTTTTAGTCGTAAATTTCAGACGGTATTACGTGTCATATCGAAAAAAAATGTGGTAACAAACGCCGTGGTAAAATGTCAAAGATAAAGGTCTGACGGAGAATCTCGGTGTAACTGTTCTTTCGCTTGGTAAACAAACATTATAGTATAATAATACGTAGTAACTTTATAAACACCGCACGGAGCTCGAACGCACACTAGGCTCCTTCGGTGCGGGGTGGGGAGTGGGGATGAGTCAGAGTGGGAACCGAGTGGGTACTACCGATCGTCGCGCGGAGAGATGTAACGGTTAAATTTTTAATAATTTATATCTCCTAAACGCAGAGGCTTTTTAAAATTTAAAAAAATTTTTTTTAAATATTGCATTGTCATCCAGTTCCGAGCTATGTTTAAAATTTCATGTCCTAACTCATCGGGAAGTTAGTTTAAAATCAGTTGTAATAAAATTTGTACCGAACAGACAGACAGACATACAAGAAAGCGACCTAATAAAAACGTGGTAAAATATTTAATGGCATACCTGGTGATTTGGCGACTTCCATGTGAAAATCATCATTAACGAACTGCTCCTTTTTTGTAGACATTATTTTGAGATTATAACAGAGACATGTAGTAAATTTCAGACGGTATTGCAACCCCATCATATCGAAACGCCGTGGTAAAATCTCAAAGATAAAGGTCCGACGGAGAATCTCGGTAACTGTTCTTTCGCTTGGTAAACAAACATTATAGTATAATAATACGTAGTAACTATGTATACACCGCACGGAGCTTGAACGCACACTGACCTCCATCGGTGCGAAACGGGTCAGTGGAGTGGGGACGAATCAGAGTGGGAACACGTAGTAGAGTGGGGACGCTGAACGCGATGACGTCACGCGCGGGGAGGTGCAAAGTTAAATTTATAAATAATTTATATCCCCTAAACGCATAGACTTTTTTAAAAAATTTTTTTTAAATATTGCATTGTCATCCAGTTCCGAGCTATGTTTAAAATTTCAAGTCTCTAGCTCATCAGGAAGTTAGTTTAAAATCAATTGCAAAATTTGCCAACAGATAGAGACAGACAGAGACAGACAGACAAGAAAACGAGCTAATAAAAACGTGGTAACGTGGTAATAAAAAAATGGCAAAAGGTGGTCGATCAAAACGGCACATACCTGATTTAATAAACTTCATTTAAAATATGGAAAAAGCTTGATTTTCATTTCTGCATTAAACTACGAAGAAACTTTGCCCCCAACCCAATATTATAGACTCGTGGATAAGTCACGATGCCTGTATTGGTGTCTAACTTATGTTCAACAGATTCAGGTGATTTTGACGCGTAATATTTATGCGTGTTGCGCAAGTACACACGTTGAGAGTATCAAAATCGCTCAGATCCTTCGATTTATCATACCTGACCACATGTGAGAAAGGCGTAGGCTCCCGAGGTGTTTCTTAACCGGCGATGTTCGTGTGTATATCCACGCAACCCACGTTGAAACATTTTAGATTAGTGCCCCCAGATAACACGTGTACGCACTCAGGACTGTATGTTACGAACGAGAAATTGGCAGGGATCTGGACTTCCTTTTATTCGTTTCAATAGGCTCGGATCTACGCGTGGTATGGGCCTTATGAATTTACAAACGATTACGATCCTGAATATCAAACCTGATAATTTCGACTTGATCGTGATATTCAAGCTGAGATTAATTTCGGAAAGGTTAAGATGACTCATATCCTGAATAAGTTGTTACGATTAACACTTTTTTAATCAATTCAACGTTATTTCTCATAGCATACCGGTCGATCGATGCCTTTTCTGGTTCTTCGTGTGTGTGGGCTGCACACGCTGTTCTCACTGTGATTTGCTTCTTTTGTCCTTCCCGTTCCAGTCTTTCGCAAAAATCAGTTCATATCTAAAGTAAAAGACAGTTTTAATAAAAATGTTGGGTCGTTCGGAAAATTATTTCGTTTTCTTAAGAGAAAATGAAAGCCAAGTTTTTACCATTTAGAATAAGTTTTATGACATTTTGTTCAATGGTCTCTTGCGATTTTTCAGGCAACTTAAAGATCCCATGCTCGTAAATTAAAATTGAAGATAGGATCGTAAGCTTTGTTCCTCAAAGAGACGTACAATGAACCTGTCAACTGTAATAGTTAGACAGCGGATTTTATGCATTTATGACAAAAACGAGTAGGTGTAATTTAAAACAGTAAAAACATTAGAATTTTAAAATACTATTATATTCTTTTCAACCTATTAAACATATTAAGAAAGAAAATAAATTTCTGTTTCACTCCAACTTGTTGCAATCCAGATAAAAAATTTTTATTTTGCATAAAGATCCGCTGTCTAGTAATATTTCTTGATCAAAACATTACAACATCTGCATTCTAAAATCGGACATTTCATATGCAACAATATAAATACTAGTTTCTATATTTTGCAATCGATGCAGACAATTTTTATTTCGCATAAAGAACCGCAGTCTATTTATTAGTTTGTCTCATTGGACGTTTACGAGAAGAGTTGGTACCTCGCGGGTACCGGTAGAATACAGTCGATGGGAGGAACTGTAGGCCCTACAGTGTAGGAACTGCATAGAATGCTTTTTGTCGGGCCCAAGGCCTCGCGGAGATGTGAATGAATCTAGAACCTGTTCCCCTCTGCTTCTTCTTACGTTTATTCCGTCTTCTTTTAGAAGTCAGGCGCGAGCAACGGGCTCGTTGAAAGCTGCCTTAGAACCGGAACAGAGTTGAATAGGGTTTGTTAAATGAGTCTGAATATAATCTACTTCGTGTACATTGTCGGACGTGTAACCCTTTTTTTTCGACCATGGTTGTAATGTTAAGATATTTATTCTCAAGGAAATAACATCTTTTTATTTCAATGTTATTTATGTAACGTGTGAATATCAATATTTGTATTAAAAAATGTTGATCATCAATGGCTATATATCGTAGATTTCTTTATTTCTATATAATTTCACATTTCATGATATAACAAGATCATAATGTTGATATAGGTAATTAAACAATATTTTTCATTGTAACCACGACAGTACATGTCCAACGTGATCGAAAGTTCTACATCTTTTTTATAGGATATCTAAATAACGGATGTGACTGCATTGATAACTTATATTCATTCATTTCCATTTCATTCATTTTTCATGAAGCAGGACGTAAGATATCTCTTCCGTTTCCTGCATGACTTATCTATTATATTTGAAATTAATCAATTCTTTTCATTCTGTAATGTAGTTTCATCACTTCTACGCCTTATTCTGTAATGTATGTCATTCTATAGCCTAATTCTAATTGAGACTTCAAGTCTGATCTATAAGTTACTAATCATACACATTTGCAATGAATTCAACGAAGACTCTGCATAAAACTTAAGATGCTTCTTATTTGACTTGGACTAAGAAAAACCTTCAATACAAATTTAAATCTATTTCGTTTCATTAACTACACAAACTGGTTTAAACGATATTCGTCTGGCGTTTATAAACTAATTAATTAGTTGTACTAATGAATGAAATATACAGTATTAACGAACAAATTTGATATTTTATATACACCAATGCACTAGAATAAATTTAAAACGAATGAAGTTTCCTTTATTTCGTACTAACTCAATTGTTCGAGAAAACAAATTTTTCACATAATTACGGATGAAATTTGTTCACGTCATGTACTAAACTATTTGTTCTAACTTCTCAAAAAAAATCCAGGTCGTATGTTCGAATAATAAAAAAATTATCGTCGTTTTGAAAGTGTCCGAATATCACCGTGATTCGCTGTGAAGTACTTGTATTTACGGTATCATAGCCGAATAAAAAATAAATTACTTCTTCAAGCACGCTAACGACAGTCTCTAAAATAGAGTTGTGTTGAATCACAATTGAATTACTTCACGAATTACAATTACGAGGTAATTAAATTACATTGTACTCGATTATTTCGTAATTCGAAATTCAGTCGCTTCGTAATTTGTAATTCTGGTCTCTTGTTCAATTAAATTACAATGTAATTCGATTTTACGATTGAAACACAATTACAAAGTACAATGTAATTATGAATTATATATAAGAATAAGATGTGGAAAAAAAGATTAGTAACAATGATGAACATGGTAATACCAAAATGGTATTATTCGTATATGCATATTGTGTGATCAAAATAAAATAACAACTTATACGACAAAATTACTACAGCAAAAAAGTAACACTATTTAATAGAATAGACCTAACCTAAAACAAGAACATTCTTCGTGTGGCAACCACTAATGCGGTTATATTCACCGATGGCAATTGTCAGCAAGTTTTAAATTAATTGTAATGAACGCTCATTGTTCAAACATCTTGTCTAATCCAAATACTGTGTATATAAAATCCAATGTAATTTAATTACAATGTATTAGGCCGATCGAAAAGTCATTTCGTTTTCTCAAGGGAAAATGAAAGCCAATTTTTATACCATTTAGAATAAGTTTTATGACATTCCGTTTTATGATCTCTTGCGATTTTTCAGGCCACTTAATGATCCCATGCTCGTTGAATTTCTGTTTTTTATTACCAAAAAGTGAGTTATATGACGTTTTACGACATTGTTTGAAATGCCATTTGCACCGCATAAAAAATGTTGAGAAACATAACTTAACAGCGCACATGTTTTTCTTTCGTGCACTGCATTTTTACCATTGAGGTAGTGAAAAAGCAAAAGAGATGATGGAAATGTGTACAGGAAAATAAGGATTAAAATAAGGATTAAGTAATAACAAATGGAAGCAATGCCATCTCTAGACGAAAAACGAAATTATTTTCCGAACGACCTAATATTTAAATTAGCACAACTCTGTTCTAAAAACATTTCGCAATGGGCAAATAAAATAAATTACAAGTTAACCCTTTGCACTCGGAGCTATTTAAACTGGAAAATTAAACATTCCGTCCGATCGAGAATATTTACATACTCTATGATTTTCGAAATTTTATGGACATGAAATTGGTATAATACCTCATACGATACCTAAATATTTAGTAATTGATTAGATACCGATATATTTAATAATGTAAACAATATTTTGAATAATCGTATAGCAATTTTTAGTGGTGCCTCAGAGGGGACAACCGAGTGCAAAAGGTTAATAATGTATTGAAATGCTTTTTGCTCACCACTGATCTTGTGATTTTGTTCGTCGGTGCACCTCAGCCGTGGCTTCGTCCGGGAGGATTCTTCGGAAGAGAGCAGAAACGGTGAAACGGAAAAATGGATAGTTCGCGAAGGGCGCGAATGATTTACACCACCCTGGTTCCCATCGAGCGAAATGCTATTCGCGGCGAATACCTACTACCTTTACCTATTCTACCTTCTAGAATCTGCAGCCACGGAGTTGCAGGCATAGCAAGGTAGAGGAGTGCAGGCCCTCGACGTTTCCCTCCCCTTTGCCCACGTGCATTCGAGCCGCACCGTACCGCGCGTAGGCAGCAACGCCGCGCCAATCGTTTGCCTCGCTGTTGCCTCGTCGCCGCTCGCCTCGCCAGTTTCGACACAGCCGTGCCGGTGTGCGCATCTGCGATATTCGATATTTCGTCCACCGATAGATCACGTCACGGATCACACGGTGTTATACATATTCGCAACGCGTCGATCGACGTCGAAATATTTTCGAACAGTGAAGCTCGTCAGTCAAGGATTTCGTTCCCTGTGAAATTGCGACCGCGGTGCGATTCTCCTTCGCCGAATGAATCGTTCATTGGTTTAGCATGCATTGATCTGTGTGGACTATCCTTCTAGTCAGAGGTGAGCGAACTTCTTTTTTTTTTCTCTTGTCAATTATGGTTCTCCTCCTCGATTTTGTTGCGCGTCATGCCGGTAGACGCTGATTGTTTTTTTCAATTATCGACGCGTTTCTGCGAAACCGGGGCGATCGCCATTGCGGTTTCGCAATTTTGGAAAATACATTAGTTTTGAGATCGACATCCTGATGTTATCAAATTCTTCGATCTCGAGTGTCTGTGTGTGTGTTTGATGTTTATTTTTTTAATGTATGCCGGTACACAAATCACATGTATTCAAGTGAGCGTGACAGAACCATGAAAGAAACATGTTGGTTAGATGGTTACGATCTGTGTTAGTTTTGTTAACAGTCATGGTTACCGATGACGTCCGCTATTGGTATATATTTTAATGAAAATAATGCCTGGAGATCGCGAGGAGAGTTCTACCGTCTTAGTTTCCAAAGAAATAACATTGATTAATGTATAAAAATTATGAATATTAACGATGTGCTGTAGAAATTTCGTATTGGATAATAAATAATAGACAGCACGCGTATTTATGAAATATCTCATACTGATATTTAACTCTTGGTCCTTCGTAACCGTAGGCAAGAACATGTCATGTAAATATCTCTTTACACGGGCACAATCCGAAGCAAAGATTGTA
Organism: Lasioglossum marginatum; assembly: GCA_028455795.1. Taxonomy (NCBI): domain Eukaryota; kingdom Metazoa; phylum Arthropoda; class Insecta; order Hymenoptera; family Halictidae; genus Lasioglossum; species Lasioglossum marginatum. The sequence continues at coordinate 4,884,572 of CM052275.1, forward strand.
TTGGACACAAGTCCTACCACAATAAATAATAATAATAATGTTTACAATATTATTAACACTAACCGAACCACCATCGGTCAAATGATCGCTTTCACATTGTTTATTTGTGAATTATTGAAATTATAAAGATGCCTCCATTAAAAATTATTTAATAAATTTCCTTATTCGGGCAGTCCTACCACAATAAATAATAATAATAATAATGTTACTTTTCCGTATTCTCAGAGATTTGTTTTGTTTACAATATTATTAACACTAACCGTAACGACCGGTCAAATGACCGCTTTCACATTGTTTATTTCTTCATTATTGAAATTATAAAGATGCTTCCATTAGAAATTATCTAATAAATTTCCTTATTCGCGAGCAGTCCTACTACAATAAATAATAATAATAATAATGTTACTTTTCCGTATTCTCAGAGATTTGTTTTGTTTACAATATTATTAACACTAACCGTAACGACCGGTCAAATGACCGCTTTCACATTGTTTATTTCTTCATTATTGAAATTATAAAGATGCTTCCATTAGAAATTATTCGATAAATTTCTTTATTCGAGCACGTATTATTATAAAAATTGTGAAACATCTAAATAAATCCAGTCTGGTAATTTTTATGAAACAATATTATATTATATCCGACACATCTTGTACCCGGTACGGTTAGTGTTAAAAAGCGGCCTCGGTCATTTAGACCATTTTCAATCCTGCTTTCAGAAAGCGAGAAGTTGAGTTACAAAGTTGTAAATGAAAGTGGCCCCGTATCGCTCAGAAGAAAATTCGAAAATGCTGCTCTTTATTTCGAGATTTATGAACCTGTTTGTCGAGCTTCCAGCTTTGGCTGTTGCCGCTGCTAAGAGAAGCTTTAAATAGCAACCGTTATTCCTTTGTCAACCTGTGACCAATTAGGATAATATTCGCGAAACGCGCCATTGTTTTCTCCCTTTTGTCACGATTAAAATTCCTTCTCGTTTACGGTTTATCGTTCCGTTACTTTTGTATATTACTAATTACGTAATTATTCAACTCGTGTTGCTTAAAAGTTGGGCTACTTTGGTCGTTGAAATTTTGATTTCCGTGAACGGACGACGCGTCAATCGGGGAGATCGACGAGTGTCGATTGTTTACATGACGTCGAATGTCGCGGTCGCGAAACAGAGTTAGCCTTGAGGCATCAAAATAAAATTTCGACTCCGTTGGACAACTTCAGATTACATAGAACGAAACGTATGTACGATAGTCTTGGTTAACACTAAACCTACCACGGTCAAATTGACCGGTTTTCTATGCCATAGTTATTGAAATTATAACAACGCTTTCATAGGAAATGACCCCTGGTCTATTTTAAACCAGAGTACATCTATCGAAATCGTCATTCGATGGCTCAGTTTATAGCGGGTTAATTAAATTAACAGCTGCTACGTTAGGAACAATAAAAAGATTAACGAGTCCACGAGAAGTACCTTCAAAAATACGTTTTAAAAATTGATAAACGAAACAGTAAATGGTTGTGATCATCCTCAATTATATACATAGGTATAGTTATTGTTATTTAAACTTGTTATTTCGTTAAACCCCGAAGAAATTAATTTTTCATTGAGAATACATAGTTCATTACTTCAACCCTTTGCATTCGGTTGTCCCCTCTGAGGCACCACTAAAAATTGCTGTACCATTATTCAAAATATTGTTTCCATTATTAAATATATTGGTATTTAACCAATTACTAAACATTTAGATATTGCATGAATTATTATACCAATTTCATATCCATAAAATTTCAAAAATCATAGGGAATGGAAATATTCTAGATCGGAAGAAATGTTTAATTTTCTAGTTAAAATAGTTCCGAGTGCAAAGGGTTAAGAAGTATTCAATATTCTTACGTAAACATGTATTAAATTTATCTTACTGAAATTATATTGGGTCGCAACATAAATACGTCCGATTATGTTCTATTTATTTATTAATAAAATACAAAATTATATTTAATCAATTGTATGATTCCTGGCTTCTTTTCAATCACAGTTATGCACATTCACAATGAGTCACAACTGAATCGGTAAAATTAGAAAATATTTATATTTTCAACTGAACGAATTTATATTACAATAGTATTTCATGTTTACCTTTCAATTACAATTGAACGTAATTCATATATACTAAATTCGATCTGCTATTATAACTATTGAAATTCGATTCAATTGTGATTTCACGGAAATCTGACAGCAATCGTAAAGCTTCTTTATCACGATTAAAAGAACCTGTAAACGTTTCTGTGCATAGGTATTTAAAAGTCGTTGATTTCGTAAATACGCCTAATATGCGGGTATAAATTATGGAAATGCATCCGTCTCGTATCCGGAGATGCGTTTTACATATTTGCATCGTCCGTAATCGTAGTAGCTAGTAATAAATCATTGCTGAATTCCCTTCCCTGGAATGAATATAAGGATCCAACCAGTGGAAATAAATTTAAATTATTAGCTGTCCATTCAAGGAATTACTCTTATAAATTGTCCCGATGAAAATGTTGCCTACTTATGTTTTGTGAGAATAAAATTGCCGAAGATATTATTTACAAAGACAGAGCTAGATAGCTACCTCGGTTTTAGCTCGATCTAATTTTAGTTTAATCACAAATGAGTGGCTACATTGAATTTTTCGGATGAAGGGGAAGAGTAGTGAAAAATTGTAGAAATTGGAGATTTTTATTTATACCTAGATTTTGTGATCTTTCACAGCCTTTAACGATTCTTGAAACCAAAAAATTTAAAACTATAATAAAGTGTAGTCGAGCCTGCTTGTGAAAATATTTTACGTTCACAATTGCAGTCAACAAGAATATTGTGTCGTTGCTTTAAACAATAGTTTATATAATACTCCCTCTGTCCCATAATAATAAATAGTAGCAGTTGATGAATTTAATTTGTTCCATAAAATAATAGTAGCAAAAGAAAATAAATATAGAACGCAACATTTATTATCAAAAAGCTAGATTACATTAAACAATAAATTAAAAATATTATTCCTAATTTTTACTTTGAGTGTTCAGATAGTTTCTGGATTTTTCAATAATTTCGTTACTGCATTTTAAACTTGGATCCTTTGGCTGGGAAACTTGCTTTCCCTATGTGTGTGAGCTTAAAATTATTGGAGCCATCTTCATTGCTTTTAGCATAACTTGTTTTTTTTCCTCTTACTTTTACAATGGGTTGATATTCAACTGAAATAAAACAATTGATTTCGATCAGCGGATGAAATTAGAAAAATAGTTATAATTCGTAATAATTAGGTTAACCTAAAAATTGAAAGACGTTTCAAAACAAATGACAGATGCCATGAAACGTTGATTTTGATTACCGTTTAAATATTCACTTGCTACTATTATTATGGGACAGAGGGAGTAATAGTTATACTCCCACAAGCAGATTCGACTACACATTTTATTACAGTTTAAAATTTTATTAAATACGTGATGTAGTATAATCGTGGATCGTGTATACTGAAACTTTAAAATGGTGCAAAATATGTATACAATCATTGTTTTCACGTGGTCCGGTAAATATTTGCTTGCACCGTAGAACCGTTGTGATTATATGATGCACCCTAAACTCGGGATACTACCCGAGTGAATCAGGTAAACATTTTTTGCCTGAAATACATTATGCGAAAGAAATTCTCCTCGTCACGTAAGCAATTGGTCACCGATTCCCAAATCAATATGTAGTTCTCCTTGGACGGAAAAAGGAACCAGGACATACCCAATACTGTTATTTCATTTATTACATATAATTCCTTACTGTTTCAATATATTTACTATTCTTTCTACTTTTCCATTAATTTTTGCGAACATAATTATACGATTAATTTTCCCGCGTCTTTTCGGAAAGGAGGATGTTAGTGTTTATAGTATTTCATTGTTTGTGCTATTTCCAAATCCTTGTCCCGTTCTGTTGTTGTCCCGATTGATTCGATTTAAATATTAGCCGATCAGCGTCTTATACGGCGAACAATGCGTAGCAATTTGTATATACAAAAATGGCGAACAACCGTATAATGGATGGTCTTAACTTGTGGCTGAGAGACTGTCTCATACTGTCGCGAGCGTAAAAGGATACGCCGGTAACGATAATTGCATTGTCCGACTGTTGATCTTATTGTTGGGATACTAACTTGGATAACATGCGATCTCATCGGGCAGACGTTAATGACAAGCCAACCCCGAGCTCATCCAATCGTAGATGCATTCGCACTGCCAATGTTCCTTTACGTGGGCTATGCACATTATTCAAGGCATTTTCTTCTGTTTTGCACGTGTGAGATGAACCAATAATATTTCGTTTTTCAATGGAGAAAGGAAGCTGATACTGTGCGTTGAGAAATATGATTTTTTTATGTTTGCTATTACAAGGCAAATCCTGGGCATGTAAGAGGGCCAAACCTCTATACAGGATCGCCAGATTATGACTTGTGTCCCCACTCTACCTTCCCCTTCTATCGCGGCCCGGTCACGTGACTAATCCGGTACTGGCAGAGAGGGGTCCCATGGAAATCACCGACACAAATTTCCCCGACACGGTTTTCACCGACAACATTTCACCGACTCCAGATTTGACCGACAATAACTTTGGCCGACAACGCCTTTAACCGAAAACGACTTTGATCGACAACGATTTTGACCGACAACGAATTTGATCGACAACGATTTTGGCCGACCATGAATTTGTCCGGCAACGACTTTAGCCGACGACAGTATTGTTACTGTTGGTTATTACTGTCGTCGGCTGGGCCTCAGAATATATAAAATAATTATTGAATCTAATTATTGGTTTTACTATACAAATCAACGGTCCAGATTTTGGCTTGTCCGCACTTAGGGCATTTCACCTTACTTTTACACACCCGTCGTGTCGGAGAGGAGGAGGAAGAGAACGGAACGGAGGTTACACCAAGCAACCTGAACTCACCTGGGTAGATTTGTCGATCGATGACGTCATCCTCGACGAAACAGGCACTCCTGTATGCATCTACCTGCGGCTATGTACGCGTGTTCGATGCTCGCGAATAAAAAAAGGCTAAAACGGACTGGAAAGAAGAAGAGGCACGGCGAAGGCAAGCAATCGGCCAACGAACTCGCCCAGCTAGCTTGATACACCTCTTTCTCTTTCATCCTCTATTTCTCTCGTTCTCTCGTTCTGCGGTCCTCTCCGTCTCGATTCCGCGACTCGTACTCGTACGCGCTCTGTTCCCTTCTCTCTTTCCCTCCCTCTCTACTTTTTCTGTCCCGTCTTTTCTTCACCTGACCTTCTTCCCTCGCGACTTTTCCTCTGTCCCATCTAATCTCGCGATCTCCATCTGACCTTGCTCCCCGGCGCAACCGTGAACGTGTGTGTCATTCGGGTCTTAGATAAGCCAGAGCAAATGAGAAGTTATCGCAGGTGCGCGGTCAGTTTATAAAAAGGACAGACCAACCAGGGGTGGGAATGGACTTAAGCTTCTTTGTGAATTACTGGATTATTCGGAAACCGAGATCGATGGTCTACATCCGTTGAATACATTCCGAAACAAAAGGATTGCGTACGTCAAGGTTTAGGGGAGACCGGAGCTATAAGTTCCGAGTTTGAGGAAACATATAAAATGACGGAGAAGCTAGGGCTGTTACTTTTCCGAAGCTTCGAAGGATTCGAAGGAACGAAGGGAACTTCGAAGTCTTTGAAGTGCTCCGAATTTCAAAGTCTTCGAAACGTATGAAGTTGTAACTTACGAGTTTCATACCCATGTCATGATTTTAGATTCTATATAAATTACAATAAATATATTAATTTATATATTAATTTAAAATCCCCCAATTTAAAATTTTACTATGAATTACAATAAATTTACTAATTTATATTCTAATTTAAATTTCCCTCAATTTTAAATTTTACTATGAATTACGATAAATTTACCAATTTATATTCCAATTTAAATTTCCCTCAATTTTAAATTTTACTATGAATTACAATTTACGAGAATTTAGCGAAGTCAAGTCGTTGATAGCGAAAGTGTAATGATATGTGTTTTATAATAATTATCATAGATTTGTATTACGAGTAAATTTTCGTTATAAAAGTAATTTAAAATTTAATGCATCTCTGAAATATGATAGTACAAGTAATGAGATAGTGCACAATGAAATTAAGTGCAGTGAAAAGCAATACCATTACGACGAGCTCTCAAGACACATTTTGAAAATATTTAAAACAGCGCACCTGCTATTAACTTTCTTCTGATGCTGTAATACATGCTCTTTATCCGTTGAATCTCGGTCGCGCGCTCCTCGTATAATTAACGAGGATACTAATTGTGCAGTTCTACAATACTGCAGTATACATGCTAACATTGTAATTATAGTGTTTTTACGAGTAAACACTAGTGATTACGTTTCTCCGACTCACGCGTTGCTGTTTCTTTTCCCCACAAATCAGTTAACTTTTTCCTGTTACTATTTTGCTACACAGTTTTAAGCTATATTCTTCTAGACATTAATATTGCCAGTTTTAAATCTTTTCATACGAAATACGCATTTTTTCGAATTTTTGGAGATGTCCAATTTTTTTTAAACATGTTCGCATAATTCGAAGAATCTGAAAAAATACACATTGATAATCACGATGAGACACAACAACTAACATTATAATTAGACTGCGGATCTTTATGCATTTATGGCTTCAAAAAATTTTTTAGAAATGCTAGAACATAAAATTCCACAAAATTTAGTACGATTTTTATTTATTTCAGATCTACACACAAAGACTACTACCACTGAAAATAACATTTTACACGATTCCACTTTCTTAAAATTTGCCTATAAAAATTGAAAATTGCATAAACATTCGCGCAGTCTAATTATAATATAAACATACTCTGAAAACTTTAATATAAAATCGGCAATTTTGTGCTTCCGGATTTTTTAAAAAATCAATTTTATAACCAAAAATTCTGAAATAATTCATTGTCGTGTTTGCTATTAGGTAGAATGTTCATTCAAGTAGAGCATACTTCATTAAACCGTGCTTACCCAGTAACTACCCTTGTGGAACTTGAAACTTCATTGAAAAATCAATTTGGTTTGAGGGCACTTCTCTTATTCGACTATACCTTTTGATATGTTAAATTTTATAATTATAGCAGACACAAGTTAATTTTTTACTCATACTAAATCTCGGTAAAATTGGAACATATTTATATTTGCAAGTGATCGAATTTATATTACAGCCCAATACACATTATTTCATGTGTAGCTCTCCTTGTGTAATTTATATATTCTAGTAAATTCGATTTGCTATTATAATAATTATTTAAATTTGGTTCGATTGTGTTTAAAAATAACACAACATTTAATTCCTTATGTCCAATATCTCATATAATTTACTTCGAAGAACAATTTTTCTACAATTAACTAGAATTCGTAACTATTTATTCGTAACTACTTATTTACTCTGTACAAAATCTAACCGATCAGAAATTAAAACCATTTCTCTGCATTCTCAACAAAATTTTGTCCCTGAATTGCTCTTTTTTTTACTACAATGAACAAAAATAAAATGAACTGGTGTTCTTCCCTCTAATGTTGTTTTTGAATTTCGAAACATTTTTTGCTGCAACACGTGCCACTTGAGGGCAACGACCAGAGATAAGAATAGGCGACGCGGTCATTAAAAAAACCTTCTGGGAAATCGAGCGACTGTTCTACAGATCTTTTTGGAGTACATACGAATTTTTCAGTCGGCGACTGTGTAATATGACTCTCGGGCATTATGCCAAGATTTTTGTCATTGCATCCGAACGTACGGCTAGTGTATTAGTTAAAAAAATATTTCTGCATCTTTTGGAAATCGATGCCTTAAAGAAAGGAATTCTATTGGGTTGGCAAGAAAGTATTATAATTTCGGTATTTTAAGGTGAAATAGAGCTCAATTTTTTTATTCAAGCAATGAACTTTAATGAATAAGATATTTTCCCTTTTGTTCGATGATCATTTGCCAAAAAGAATAAATAAGAAAATATTTTATTGATTAAAGTTTATCGCTTGAATAAAGAAATTCGGTTTTATTTCACCTTCAAATACCGAAATTACTTTCTTGCCAAAATCCAATACAATTTAATTTACTTTCTAATAATTAATATTGCAAATATTAATAGGTGCAGATTCATTTGTCTCGATGGAAGTAGATCGGTTTTTATGGAATACGTGAAATATTTTTAACATGTCCACGGCTTTAAATTGCATGTACCCATTTTTGTCATAAATGCATAAAATCCGCAGTCTAATCATGAAGCATTGATTTTGATTGAAGGCTCCGCAATTTTGCGCTGCAACATAATTTACAGCTGCATTCGCCAATAATTCCCGTTTAAATATTCACTTGCTACTATTATTATGGGACAGAGGGAGTACTAACATTTACTTGCAGAAATTATTAGAGCGCAATGCTCTGTTGTTTGCAAATTCCGGCACAAGGACCGAAGGCCGTAAGATCCCAGAGATATAATAGAGCGCCTATCTAGTTAGGTATAATGCGTGCCATTTTAGGTAGAAGTAACGTACCTGAACCGCTCCGTTCATATCGTTTCTCCTTGTGAGCATACTTAATGCGTCTCCGTAATTGCGCTTCCACAAAGTAATCGTTAGCGCGAGACGGCATAATTACCGAACAACCCCAGGGCAAACTTCGCTCCACGAGGGCAGACAATTCCAACTACATAATAGTTCCAGAGCACGTGTCGCACGTTACGAATTACGTTTTTGCAAATAAAATTACGTCTCCGCGCACGTGCGTCTATCTAGAGTAACCACTTTTCTTGACTCAACGAATGATACGGTGATAAATAAAGATGATGAATAAATGAAAAATAAAGGCGGCACCAAAAAATATTAATAACCGATAAAAATAAGCTCTGCGTGTTAATTTTTTACAGAAAACGTTGCCTGTCTTATAGTTTTGTCGCGGCTAATAAAAGGTAAGGTGGTGTTACTTTCAAATTCTTAGAAATACTAATGAAAACACTGCGTTGAACGATGTCTCCAGAAGTAACTAACACTCACCAAAATAACACTCTGTATGAGAGACGATGAAGTTCTTCCATGTAACACATAATTATTTCGTTTTCGTCTTATAGTATTGTCGCGGATTGTAACATCTCAAAAAAGAAAAATTCATGCCGTTTGATCCACATTTTAAAAAATTCTTCGTTCTCGGAGTACTTTTTACACTGACTGTAGATGTGGTTTCACTAGTAACACCACATATACAAACCCGTTCCATAAAAGTAACCGACCGGACGATTTCAAGCAACTTTCCACGAAATAGTTCTACATGTACATCCAACATATTTCCATAGCAGAAAATTGCAATGTTACTTTTCCGCGTGCACAGCTTTCGAAAATATAGGAGGAGGTCAGACTTGTGCGTACCTGAACCATCGGCGTCTTAACCGTGAAAGTTTCACTGCCGCGTACCTGACCGAACAATGGAAAATGTCCTTGCCAACGATCGACTTAATTACGGAAAGCCGAAGTTCTTGAAAAGGGTCTTCGAGCGAGGGCCCACCACGCACACCTGACCAAGCGTATATACCTGCCCCCTTCGGTCATGGGAACCTGCCCTTCGGTAGCCCTAGGGTTTCCAATGTGCTACGGAACAGATGTCGATTGTCCGTCCTTTTTGTCGTTCCTGCAGGTTACGCGCACCTCTCGTGCACGTTTCCTACGATTCTCCCACGCTGAACGTATTGTACGATTCTCTCTCTCTCTATTATTGCATAGAGCGTGCTAGTATTCAGTTCGATTCAACGCACGTCCCAATAATGCTCGTGGATTCACCGCTTTCAACGCTATCACATTCAAACTCGAAATGATCGAGGCTTGTCACGAAGCCGTTCCCAGACACTTAATTGTCTATTTGTCGCCAAACGCGTGTCAGACTGAATCTCGCTCAATGGGACATGGATTTTGAATTTTTATTCGTGTTTATCCGTAAATGTACCTATTACTGCGGTATCTTTTCCCAATGAGATTGAAATGCGTAAAAATAAATATTTTAATATTTTAAATAAATATTTGCCCTGAATAAATTTGTACAGTTCATAACATTTGTACAGTTCATAAACATTTTTTCAGATTTAAGAATATGCGAACATGTAGCTCACCAAGTACTGAGAAACTTCTGTCTAAAACATTTTTTAATTGCGCTACTGGAAATGCCTAACAAATGGTGACATAACTTAACGGATACACCCTGTATATCGTATTTTTGTATTTAATAAGTAATTTTAAAATGGTTCGATTTTCCGAGTTCTACTACTTGGTTGAAATAAATATCACACAGAACGATGCACGTTCCATTCAACCTGCGAAAGGCAAGAATACGTACGATTGTTCGTTCTATTTTCGAGATCCGTAATTATTCGAAATGATCCAGATCTTTAGGGCTTCCTGTCGGTTCGGTTACAGAGGGCTTTACTGTTACTTCACACAAATAGATAAGAGTTCACGCCAGGCGCGTTAATTCCTGCACTTCGAGTATGTCTCATCTAGAATTTCCGCGATTCTCCCACGTTCAAGGAGAGAGGCATTGTTCGGTTGTCGAGGGCTCGGCGTTGAATGCGAAACAAGCGTATCCTGGTCCGTGAGTTTGCATAAATCCACCGGTTTCGTGTATCCTGAAAAGGCTTGAACGGCCGAGCCCCTCGACATCTTAGATACACTTCTACACGGTACGCACAGGTACATCCAGCGGTTATTCGATATATAAAGACGTCTCTACGGTCTAACACGGGATTACGAGTGGGAGGGATAACGAACAGAATTTTCTCATCGTTGTAAATACGTTTGTATCGCGCATGATTTGTTTCAATGACCGGCGATACCGAAGGTACCGCTTCCTTTCTCTTTCAACCTTTTGTAGGCCGTCATCTCCGAGACGTGGAAACAAATTTTTCGTTGTCGAACATTGTTGGTAAAGTCTACAGGAAATTAATCACCACTTTCTATCTTTTAAATTTTCATAGCTAACAGCAGATTGATGTACATGTTTATGGGCACACGCTCTGAGTAGTATCCATTCATCTACAGCAGGCATGTCAAACTCTTTTACCACCAAGGGCCTCATTAGTATTGTTAAATATTGTTAATTGATTCGAGGGCCGCAATAAAAAAAACCAGACTCGAAACACATTTTTTTTATTAACATTGCAGTTACACATACAAAATAACATTGTACGAACACAACAATATTACAAAAATACATATGAAGCATAAAAGTTGTTTTATTTTTCAAGTTCACTTTATTCGAATAAACCTATTCCATTTTTTTGTTTCGGAGAAACTTAGTTTTCAGCAACCAAATTTTCAAAATTTGAGCTGTAATTATTTTTGAAATTGATTGCACACGCTGGTCTGTTAATCATGACCTTTTCGCAGTTTTATTATCTTTTAACGTTGAAAATAGTAGTTCTCACATATACAGGGTGTTTCGTTTATCTTTGAACGGAAATATCTCGTGACGCACTGAAGTTACAAAAAAAAATTTATTTACAAAAATTGTTGGGTATGAAGGGAACAATCATATGGTGTCATTTTTTTCGGGACTATGACGGTGGGGAGGGGGATTTCAAAAAAAAAATGTTTTTTAAATGGAATCATATATTTTTTTTGTCATACCACGATAGCATTTTCCGAGACGAATTCAACGATATATCACATTATGTTATTTACTGTTACAAAACGTTAGAAATTGCAGGATGTTTCACGTAAATTGTTTCAGGCCATAAATCCGTTATTAATGCATTTTCGAAAAAATATCAAAGGAGAAAGATAAATGGTTCGGAGAGCGCTATTAAGCGTAGGTCCTTCGATTTTTTTAGGTGGAACTGTGCAATTAACAATTGCATCATTTCTTTAAATAGAAATGCATATTTTTTGTTGCATTATTCGATTCCTCTGTTCATTCCACGTAAAAAATGATTAGGGTACCATGGCAAAAAAATTATTTGTTCTCGAGATATTTTCAAAATCTGTTTTTTTGCCATGGTACCATAATAATTTTTTACGTAGAATGAACAGAGGAATCGAATAATGCAACAAAAAATATGCATTTCTATTCAAAGGAATGATGCATGTTTGTGCAACCTTGTAGATTGTAATTTTTGGAAAATCTTTCTTGCAGATCATTTAGTAAACCAATGCTTCTAATTGCTTACAAAACATCAGGTCGTTTGGTACAATTATAAAAAAGCTATTCTGTTTTAAAGGGCCGTACGAATACTTTGGTCCTCCACTGTATACATTGCACGTAGATAAGTAACGTCCAAGTAACAACGTCCCGGCATCGCTCTCTTCTGTTCAGCGTTCTCTGCATGGACACTTGCGATAGGACGAGGTAATTACGACGAACGCAAGGATACTTGTGCTTTATAGCCGTGGCACGATTCTCATTGGGGCGAATGATCACATTAGATTTGGTTCGTTTAAGACGGTATTTAGAGCTCCCGATGAAAATTCTCAGCAGTCGCCGAGAATGTTCCCGATCCCGGCCATTGGTTTGTTACATTTTCGCTCCCCTTTTCGAAAAAACGTTGCGCATTCCTCGAATAAGAAACGTTGTGCTTCACCGGCATCCATTCAACGTTTCATAGTTCGCGTGAACTCTGTGCAAAAAATACTAATTATCCTGGACTGCATCTGACGATTGCAAAAGCATTCAGATGCCGCGGGCTGCGATTTGCTACTAACGAGCTTGCCTCCGTGAAGCGGTTCGATTTCTCTGGAACTTCGCATAGCTGCAAAGTAACCGGTATCAAGGAACACGTACGTGTACTTCATTCTTCAATAACGAGACCAGTTTTGTAAGAGACTCTTGTCTGTAGGATATTTTATTTTTCGTCGTGATAAGCCTCCAGGCTATGATACTCCCACTTTATCTATGCACCATTTAGAGCAGCGGATATGATTCTTTTAACTGTTTCTGTGGCCGACGGTTCTCCCTTTCTCTCATTTCTTCTCGTGATACTACCTTTAGTTCTATTGGATTGGCAAGAAAGTGATTGGAATAAAAAGCCAATTTTTTTCTATTCAAGCAATGAACTTTAATGAATAGAATATTTTCCATTTTGTTCGATGTTCTTTTGCCGTCTTTCTGGTAGCTTCATAATTCCGCGCTCATAAAACTTCAAAATTTTCCGAAAATTGGGTTTTATTTCATAGGAATTCATTGAAGATATTTTTTGACTCCATGTATATATTATAGTAAACATCGCATAAAATACAAATAAATTTAATCTTCTTATTTTTATAATACTATACAAATCAGTCACTTTTGATGGTCGGTAGGTTTAATTTACATTTGATTTGATTTTTTGCACAAAAACTTACTTAAAAATACTTTATTTGTAAAAGGTTGAATTTGATTTGCAAAAGGGTAAACGTCGAGTACAAAACCTATATTCATTATAGTCATTTTCTGACTATTTTAAAAATGAAAGTACATGTATAATTTAATTTATACAAATAAATTGATTTTAAATATTCTTAATGGATGAAATTGATTTGGAAACGGGTGTATTTGACTTGCAAAAGGGTGAATTATGGAGTACAAAATCTGTATATCAGAATAAAACTGTACATATTGATAGTCGCTCGAGCTTATCCCCACCGCTACCGCGACGGGTCACGAATGATTCCGGCACAGCATACGGAGGGTTAATTCCTCGCGAAGTGAAGGACGTAATCCGGCTGGAGCTGCCACGATCTCGAACAAATCCGCTTTCTACGTGTCCTCCTGTCGAATTCGCCGAGGGCAATGGGAATTCTTTCGAAAAGAGATCCGCGGAGGACGAGAACACTCGAAACCGCGAATGTGTGTCAGACGACGAGCCAGTTCGAGGACGCTCGGGAATCGAAACTCGTGACTCGAGACTTATAGTTTTACTTTCTATGGGGCGACGGTCGAGAAGAAGAGGCTAAAAAACCGCGAACGAGATCAAAATTAAAACGACGAAATGGAGCCGCCGAACAAAATATCGTGGCACCGATCCGGTCGCGACAAATAGGGTACTTGTCCCAATTACTGTGCCATTAACTTGCGAATTCATGAATGAATTAATGAAATATTTGATTTTAATTTCATCTGTCAAAATCATCATTTATCCCTTAGCACTTGAGTGGTGACTCAGAGTCGCCGCAAAAATTGCTGTACCCTTATTCAAAATATTGTTTACATCATTAAACAAGTTGTCCGATTTTAGAAGGCAAATTTTATGAAGCGTTCTAGTTAAGAAGTACTATCTCCAGTTTTTATTTCGATATTCAATTTCAAATTTTTAATATAATGTGTTTCAATGTTAAGCACCGTGATTGTTATGCATTCTCTTTATACAAGTGGAAAAATAAACATATTAACGATAGCATTGCGGGATATTGTATCAAAGTGTGATGGTAAATGAACGCACTATATGTCGATAATAGATAAATCTTTAGAATGAAGATGAGTCTTGTAAATGAAGGACGGCAACAACTAAAAAATTCAATTTCTATTGTGATACGATCAAGGAAGTGATTTGTTGACATAATATATTTATTATAGTGGTGCTTACTTGGATCGCAAGAAATCATGTTTATTTGGCGTTACTCTCAAGTCGGACATTTCATTTGCAACAACCTAAAGTCGCAGATTTTCAGCTTTCTCAGGGCATTTTGCCCTTACGTGATTATCTTTAATCCCTCGCCGTATTTTGACGAGCCAGACTCGTGATGAAGGTTTTTAACAAAGTCTAACAAATATGAATGTTACGCGTTTTATTTTAGATGAAATAAAATTTGAATCGTTTGTAATCAATATTTAAGCATTAAAGTAAATGTAGCCATACAAAAAATACAAATTTCCTCTTCTCTTGTACGACATTCCCCGGCATAAAGACGTTCTAATCACTATAACTGTGATTTCGAAATTTACCGAAATTTACAAAACGCACTTTTTAAATTATCGTTACAGGCTCAGATAAAAAAGTTGACAAAACATAATTTTTTTAATTTTGTATAACTCCTACCAATTGCGATCTAAACAAATTTTTGTTTACTCATTCCCTAACAAACTAGTCGTTCTAATATCTTAAGAAAATTCAAGTCCTTTGGACCAATTTTAAAAAGGTTATGCGATTTTTAAGAGAGTCCACTTAATATTGTCCCCGACTGTATATTGTTCGAGTAATGTTTACCACGAACTAGTCAATTAAATTCGCGGAAACGACGTTCAAATCAAATATTCAAGCGGCAAAATAAAGTTTTCCTTTCAACCAGTACCTTCCACTCTCCGATCCCTTTGGTGTGACTCACTAACGGGTTCACAATGCTGAAACTGGCGACACTTGTCAAGGTCCGCCTCCTCAGAGTTGCATAAAGAGCTCAATGATATCTCTTTAGGCTGTGCGAGCAATAATTCTACCGTCTCCTGCGGAATCGTGCTTCGGCCATATTAGTCAGAAAGGTGAACCCGCGTGGTTGTGAGAAGCGTAGGAAATCAGTTTGTCGCCTTTTTCGATATCAAGGAACCGGTTCCACTTTATTGCTCGATATGCAGTCGAATGTTAACAAACAGTGTCCATGACTCGTCTCGCGTAACACGTAGGATATCGAAAACTCGGACCTCGTCAGCCAGTTGACTGAGGAGTCTTGGTCAGCGATGGGCAAGAAGCATCTCGAAAAATATTCGAATGACAAATGCATTATCAACTTGTAATTTATTCTTTTTTTCAAATGTCTGAAATGTATTTGAATATTGTATTCGATTGTTATGTCGTCACAAAGTACTTTTATTAAATAGATAATTATATTTATATCTTATATGATATATGGTAGTATATTTCACGTTTGTATATTTCTACTTTTGTAAAAATATTTATTTTAAAGAGATTAACAATTTTTAAGGAAGCAGTGTTTAGACGGGCACATTAATTGGATGCACACAAATATGGACGAACTTAATACATAACAGGCATACTGGTTTTAACATGCTAATTTAATATACTAATTTGAATTTCAAAGGCCCACTGTGATTGGACCAAAAACAATATAACTTAAATTATTAAATATAACTAAAATAATGTTATTCTATACGATTTCTTTTTATTTTATAGATATGAAATTGATATAATACCCAGAGAGTTGATTCAGAGTCTCCATTAAAAATTGCATTAAAAATTATTAAAAATATTGTTTACATTATTAAATATGTTGGTATCTAATCAATTACTAAACATTTAAGTATTGTATGAGGTATTATATAGATCCATAAAATGAAACAAAATCATATAAAATGGAATTATTTTAGCACAACTTAGCACAATCACATCTGTTTTACGATGGCAGGCGTAGCTAACTTCAATGAAGTGTTGCGTCCTCACTATGAATGACTAATTACGTTTCGCGAGGATCGTAACAAGCTTCATCAAGAAACGAGAACTGTATCTCTGTCGTCGGGTCGCTAGGAGTGCGCGCAGCCACCTCTCGGGCATCGTATTTCAGATTTTACGGTACCTCGACGAACGCGCGCGCGCATGTCGTGTGTACTCCACTGAATTTTTCATCCCCATTGTAGCACGTGGTACTTGGAGAAGCCGCCTCTAGAAGGTCCAGTAGAATGAAGTCCAGTATGTGTCCAGGTATATACATAACTGTAATGCAGCTCGCGTCACCTATGATCTCGCACCGTTACCTAGAAATAAGTGAGCCGTCAGTTGTGTAGATGGTTAGTGAGGCGCGCGCTAACAGGCTAGCAGAGCAAATACAGTAGGGCTTCTTACATCGAAATCCTAAAAAGTATCGTGGCGGTCAACGTGTTAACCCCTTGGCTACCACGGACGAGATATCTCGCGCCCCGATACTGACCGATTAATACTTTTCATAAGACATCTCGCCACCTAGCACCATTGGTTTGACATTGTAGACGAAATATTTTCTGTTCTGTTCGGTTATTTTGATAAAGATTTCAAGATAAAAGATAAAGATAAAGATAAGGATAAAGATTAAGAATTTAGATAAAGATTTTATTCATTTCTTCCTTTTACAAATCAGAATGTATGTAAGAAATATCGAATAAGGGAACGTCGAGAGTGACCATCCAGGGAAAAACCCAGAGTACCTAGGGGTGCGAACACACTGACAACATGGGGCCCTTAGGGCTAGGACTAGAGTTTACCTGAGTGATCACTCTTCCAGTGACGCTCGGAGTGTTCAGTTCGTAGAGTACACTAATAAATCGCACTCTTGGCGGACGGCTTCGCCGTCAATAGTTGTTGTTGTTGTTGTTTGAACGCCCACACCAGTCATCCTTTCCCATAGCGTATAGAACGTATATATACAGGGTGTTTCGTTTATCTTTGAACGGAAATATCTCGTGACGCACTGAAGTTACAAAAAAATTTATTTACAAAAATTGTTCTTGGAGGACTTGTAGATCCTTGGATTTTTTTGAGGTGGAACTGTTCATGTGCAATCAACAATTGCATCATTTCTTTAAATAGAAATGCATATTTTTTGTTGTATTATTCGATTCCTCTGTTCACATTCTACGTAAAAAATTATTAGGGTAACATGACAAAAATGTTATTAGTTCCCGAGATATTTTCAAAGCTTGTCTTTATTGGAGAAGATGTATTATTATATCAAAAATGTTTCATTTTCCAGTTAAAATAGCTCTGAGTGCAAAGGGTTAAAAATCGGAGAATTTACTGTAATATCTATATAGATACAATGAAAACCAATTTGAAAGGAATAAGCGAAAACAGAAAATGGTATTTAAGAACTTTTAATTGAGAAAAATTAACTGTACAGGGTAACCATTAGAATATATGTAGGCAGAGTGAAGGTTAAACGAGGTACCACCATACACAGTTGAAGTCCGACGATTTTCCTAATGGGAAACCGGGAGAGAGAAAAATGGGAAGGGGGGAAGAAAAAAACCTCCGAGTAGGAGGAACAGATGAAAGCGCGAGCGGAAGCTGGTACGACGGGAAGCGAGCGTTTCCGGCGCGCGAGACGACGACATCCTGATGCATCTATTTCTGGAGGAAACGATGGAGGCGGCACAGTGCATCCCTGTGGTGGGGAGAAAAGAGTTTTTCGGTATATGCCGGTGCGTATGAATGAAAAGTTAAGAAGGAAGCCCGTTAGGCGGTGCACTGTCTGGCTTCGTTCTGGCTCGTTGCGTTTTCTCAAAGGAGACGTGGGTGCTGCTGCCCTTCCACTCTTTGTAATTTGATGCTGTTTAATCGTTAGCTCGCTCCAATCGCATTACACGGTTACACGTTGCTGCGCGCTGCGTTTTCATGGAATTGGCACAACAAACTCAGTGTGTTATTATACAGGGTGTATCCGTTAAGTTATGTCACCATTTGTTAGGCATTTCCAGTAGTGCAATTAAAAAATGTTTTAGACAAAAGTTTCTCAGTACTTGGTGAGCTACATGTTCGCATATTCTTAAATCTGAGGAAATGTTTTTTACGTAAAAAAGTAAAGATCACCTTGACTTTTTTAAATGGCACATGTTTTGGACATCGTTTCAATTCGGCTCGAGTAATACATGAACGAGGACTCTTTCACCAGAAACTGATGATTACGTTCGTAATCTGAGGCGCGCGATTTAAGGTAAAATCACGGCTGGAAAGCAAAGGAACTTAATATGGGCAAGCGAAAGTTGAGAGAAATTTTATTAATGATATAATGATACTGTCTGTCAACCGATTAAGAGACTCGTGAACCTCGCGCGGGCCTTCGCTCCGTGTCCAAGGTTACAGTGAAAGCGAACCTTAATTTTAAATTCTGTCAAATGATGTAGAAAGTTAAAAATGTGCTGCGGTCTACAGTATGAATCTCGGTGCATAGAAATACACGTAACAGGCAACTGGGCGTGACGGTAGATAGGAATATTTTTCTCGTGTAATCGCAAGAAATTGGGTCGCAAATTGAAGTAGACCGGTCAACGAAAAAAGGAGATCGATAGGGTGAAAGCATTCAGACTTTTATGTCGTGTAAAAAAATAACACCATTTCTGTCTTTAGAAATCGGCAATTCTTAGTAGTTGATTAGTGAAACGTAGCATTTCTTGTATGTTTAAGTAGAAAATCTGTGATGTATGATACAAAAGTATGTAAATGTGTGATAATCTTTTACAACCGGATGTGCTTCAAAATGTAATACATTTATTATTAGATTCCGAATCTTTATGCAAAATAACAATTTTCTGTATTAACTGCAACAAACACTTGCTTTACTAAAAATACTTTCAATCGATCGAAAGTAACGCATTGATACTCTTCAGTTCTTTTAATCTTTTTGTTTTTAAACCATTTTAATAGAGCGATCGTAATACATATATTGATAATCTTCGATTCCTTCAATTTTTTTGTTAAATAATTTTGATAGATCGAAGCTAATATATTTATACTCTTCAATTCTTATAATCTTTCTCTCGTTTCAAACTGCAGCTAACTTATTTTTCGTTACAAATGCATAAAATCCACGTTCTATTTATTATTTAAAATATTTTACTGTATAGTTTTATAATCGGATATCTCTACGAAATTTCTGACAATCTCGCGTCTATCTACTCTTATAAATTTTAAAGTGATATTTAATCTATACACTAATTATATTTCAATTTTGAAACGGCGGAGACTTATTTGTACTCCCAATACTTTGCTGAAAATCCTTTTAAGATCATTAGAAATATTTCCAACATATGGAATAACGACTGTGTTTTTCCAATTAATTGGGCCTGTTTTTTTAAAAGTGTCCACATTTCATTTTCAGCGGGGGTGTACGTATTGACGTGAAATATTAGCTGGGTTGGCAAGCAAATTTAGAAGGCTTTAATTAAATCTCCGTTGGATTTGCACCGCGCATCAACAGGTAGTTCGGCTGCTAGGCTCGAGGGTCCGTGACTTTACCAACGACGACGCGCGACGTCGTAATCGCGACCGGATATGCCGTGTTGAACGTTCACGTGAGCTGCTTGCACGAGACGAACGCGGCCGTTTTCACGCGAGCTCCTGTGCACGCTTCGTCCCGGAAAAATGCGCGGCACTTCGCCACGGCATGCGGTGTATGTGATCTGCACTTATACGGCCGGCTCAAGCCACACGTGGGCACACCACACACCACAGCCACTTTTTTCCCTGTCTCCACACCCTGTTCTCTCTTCTCCGGTCCCAGAACGGTCGGCCGATGCTGTTCATGTAACGGGTGGCGCTTTTACATCTCTCTACAACTAGAACACTGAACATTTTCAAAAGTCTACGATTTCCTAAATTTCTGAATAGTGTATTTTATTAACTACGATTTATTTTACGGTTTCAGTGATTAGAACCAGAGCTGTGCAGAATTACAATTGAATTACTCCAGGAATTGTAATTACAAAGTGATTGAACTACACTAACGAGCATAACTGATTCAACACACTTCAAATCAGAATAACTTTTTTACGAATCGACCGAACGACTTCAATTTCTCTGTAAGGCTAGAAGAATTAGTTTAGTAAATGACGTCTAAAAAATATTTTGAGAAAATGCGTTTGGTTGGAATTGCGAAAAAAAAAATAGTAAACATGGATTTTTACTACCTTTTTAGTTGAGCCAATAACGAAAATTTAAAAGATGTGTTTGGTTAACTCGTATAGATTATATATGCTCTGATCTACAAAACGTATTTCTTAAATTTTCAATATAGGCCCACATAAAAAAATTGTAAAATGCAACTTCTAGTATTTTTTCTACAATTCCGATCTATTGCAATTTCTGAAAAAATTTCTCTTCACATTCTGTAGTAAACTAATTGCTCTAGCTTCCCAAAAAAGTTCAAATCGTATGGTACAATATTAAAAAAGTTATCGTCTTTTTTAGAGCGTCCGAATATTAATTCCGGCCACTGTACATATATGCACGCACTATGATCCCAATGAAAAAGTTAATAAAGATTGCTACATTTCATAGATTCGCGTTGTATATCGGTGTAATTTATTTACAAATTTACTAAGTGTTCGGGTATTAATAGCCGGCAATTTAGGCCTTGAGTGAAAATAAAAGGTGGTAATTCGAATGACATGGTACAAAAGGGTGTCGTAGAAAAAGCGATGGGAAAAGGAGATCGCGGTTCAAGATCACAAAGGATACCACAGTTACTATTTAATGACTCGTGTTACGACGGCGTAGAGGAAACGGTGCACAGACTTGCTACAACAATCTACCGTCTAAGTCTAAGTGTCCCTATGGACAAAATGATCGACCGTTTTCGTGACGGGTGCGACCTAGGTGGATGTAACACGAAGCTGGGTACAGTGCACGCATGATCGACCGCAAAGGCGTGCGCGTGGTCGAGACGTAATGTTGGCGTGAATAGGAGAGACTTCTCCTCTTTCGCTCGCAGACGGATTGCAGCAGGAAACGTTGCTAAACGTCCCTGGAATGCTGGGAAAGTGATCGTACGATGATCTGGGCTTTTACTGAACCTCGAGCCTCTCCCTGATGATCGTCGGTTCACATTATCGTCTTTGCGGTTTGATCACTTGCGAGGATCGCCTTCCTCGACACTCGTTTCCTCTCGTTGCTTCGTATATTTCTCACAGAGCAAGGACCTGATCGTTAATGTACACTACTGTGCAAAAGAAAGAAGCACCCAGTATAATTGGGCCGTTTATTTTGAAAGTGGCCTAAGTCCATCTTCGAGAAAAATCAAGCTAGCAATTTTAATATTTACATTTCTACGCAATCTTTTCGTTCTGAAGCAAATTGTAACTAATACATTTAAAATAAAAAAAATTTTATAAACAGGGAATTAGCTGGTTAATAGAATGATACAAAGTTTTATTTTGAAAGTGGCCTAAGTCCATTTCCGAGAAAAATCAAGCTAGCAATTTTAATATTTACATTTCTACGTTATCTTTTCATTCTGAAGCAAATTGTAACTAATACATTTAAAATCACAAAGATCTTGTAAAAAAGAAATTAGCTGGTTAATAGAATGAAACAAATTTTTATTTTGAAAGTGGCCTAAGTCCATTTGTCAGTTGTTTACTAAGAAATGAAAAGCATATTATAGCTTATAGTGACATGTGTGCAGGACAGAATAGAAAATTAAAGTAGCTTTAACGTGGCTAAAAATTGTCCAAACTGTTGAACATAATGTAGAAATAATGTCTAATGTAGAAAATTTTGTTTTACGTTTTACATTTATAAAATATATTTATTTCTACGCGGGATGTTTTTGTTTGTTTTTTGGATCATTAATTTTGGTGTTTCGCAAATTTTTCATATAATGTCTCTCAAAAGTGTTCCCCGACTTCAAAAAGGTTAAGAACCACTGGCTTAGATAAATGGACGAAAGGAAGAGTCATTAATTTTTATTCGCTTTTTTGTGAAGACATTCATTTTCTAATCGCTGTGTCACTATTCGTCTTCCAGGTTATCGCGATGCGTCGTCTGTTCAAACGTCAGTCTTCTGATACCGGGCCGCAGCTAGTTTCGGCAACGCCCTTGTCACAAGATGGGTCGGCGCATTTGACAATCGTCGATGACAATCCTGACCAAACGAGAAGGAAAGTTCAAGACGAAACCGATGGATCGGAACGGACTTCCACCAAAGAAGTAGCTAGTGATCCTCAGAAACCATCTTCGTCGCAGACATGCACATCCAATCGCAAAGGTAATTTCATGAATTAACGTAGGGGAGACCGGGGCTAGTTGACTAATGAGGTTAGTCGACTAAAATCTATTCTAATCGTAATAATGTAAAAATAAAGTAGATGATGCTGCTTTCCGCGATATTAAAACATAAGAATGACTAACTCACCATGTAATGTGATGTCGTGACCGAAACTTGCGTGTTATACCAATAAGAATAAAAAATCTAGAAACATCGGCGGCAGCTAAATATTTTTGTTTGGACTATTTATCAATTTTTGTCCATCAAGTACTGCTTGATATTTTTTCATGATTGGTTTATGGAAATATGGTACATTGACTATAATTTGAGGTATGTTATTTTATCCGGTGCATCGAGGTTTTGCACGTGTGGCCCTTACAATGATAAAAATTATTTAAATAAAAAAAATTTTTTTTAAAAACTACGTTTTTAAAAAGTATACATTTATTTAAATAGAAATATCATGTTTCAATCTTCATTCAAATATCAAAGTATAAAATAATATAAATAACATTATTTAAAATAAATTTGTGATTGTGAATTTTTAACAGCTGTGAAAATACTTGTCTATGTGAAAAACGTAGGGTGCATGCAATAGATAATTGATGCATGAATAGTTCACCTAAATCACTAACAATTTTATTGCACTGCGAATGATACTCTTCTTATTATCACCTTGCGCCCTACGTTTTTCGTTTCGGACACCTTTACATAGGTGTTCGGTGTCCCCAATACCCACTAAAAGCCGCGCGTCCAGGACATTTGACCCTTTCCTTTCTATGTTCAATTGCCCGAGAGAGCACAGTTTAGGGCCCCGCTTTTTGCACATCCCTTATACTGTGCTGCAATCCGGGCTAGTGCCACTCCTGTTCTTGGCCTTTACCCTTGCAATTCTGTAAACGAGTTTACCCCCTTAAATTCCATGTTTTACAATTTTTATAAAATGTATCATTTAATAGTTGTTCGGAGTAATCGAGTTAGCTGGGACACCCTGTATGTATATCATTTTGCTAACAAAAGTAAATTGTTGAGCTATTTGATAAGAGAATTTTTTGCGAAACTCTGATATAGCCGCTTCATTGAGAAGAAAGTTAACGTACCTATTCGTTTTGCAGGAATTTCAACATGGGGAAGGAAAGTAGGTCGAAGATGGGATCAGCTGAAGAGATCGGATAGTTCAGAGTTAGTTTCAGTTTCGGGTCGAAGACGACGATGGAGTCCGAATCGGAAAAGCTGTGGCAACGTAACGGACGAGAAAGAAACTGTAAACATTTTATTCTCAAGTTTATGAGACTTATCATTCGACTGCGGATCTTTATACAATTACAGCAAAATTGAGTAGATGAAAGTCAAGTCCCATTTATGAAGGGAAGAAATAACATTCAATTTCGATTCTGTTTTTTGCAATCGACGCAGACAATTTTTATTTTGCATAAAGATCCGCAGTCAATCTGCGTTATCAATGTCCCTATTTTACCACGTTTTTATTAGCTCGCTTTCTTATCTGTTGGGAGACAAATTTTGCAATTGATTTTAAATTAACTTCCTGATGAGCTAGAGACTTGAAATTTTGAACATAGCTCAGAACCGGATGACAATGAAATATTTAAAAAAAATTTTTTTAAAAAGCCTATGCGTTTAGGAGATATTTGCCTACAAGTAGTTTGTATTTCAGGGTGCGAGTGGAGGGTCGCCGCCAGAACTACCGAAGCCAAAGAGAATCTCGAGAGTGGAATCCCTGCGAAACTTGTTCAGGAGTAGCGAGCGGAATAATAGCTTCCTAGGCAGTGATGTATCGACAAGAAGCGTGACAATTCAAGAGGAGGACATCACTTGCATCAGCCATTACCCAATGGAAAAAGCTCTGAGCGAGGGTGCCTTAAAGAATACACCATTTCGATTCAGTTCCGATGACAGTCAACTAGAGCGCGGCACTCTTCTTCACGAGAAGAAGAAACAGCTTAGTCGCAGTATACATGATCTTCAGGAGCAGCAACGCGTTTTGGATTTTATATTAAAGAACCAGAATATATTGAAAACACAGGAAGGCTCGTCATTTGCGAAAGAAACTTTAGACAAAACTAGGCGAAGTGCCAGTCCGAAAAGAACTAGTCAGTCAACGTCGGACGGCAATAAAAACAGCGTATCGACGCAGACGAAAGAGTTCCTTAACACTCAACTGAATACTCTTAAGAGGAACCTGTTTAATGTACGAACAACGGCTAGCAATGAATGCGACAGGTGAGAATTTATTTCTTTTTAGTCTTGTCTATTTAGCCCTTTATTTTAGCCCTAAATTCAGTTCAGTCCTTAACACTAATTGTATAGAAAAGAATCAAAATCTGTAGAAAAGAATGGTGAATATATAATTGATTAATAAAGCTGCATTTTTGAAAATGTAACCATTGAATTTTATTTTCGAATCGAGCACGAACTTATGCAATCATCTGATATTACACCCTCATGGGCTTTGTATTACGATTATATAAAATTATTCACTCATTTACAGAACCGACGCGTCAAAACCCTGCCAACCGACAGGCTTGGAAGAGCTGATGAACAACTTGCGACTAGGTTGTGACGAAAGCGGCTATGACTCCGACAGTACTCGAGCCGGAGCAGATTCACCGGATAGCGAAAAGTCCGTACCACCAATGTTGAAACCCCGTAGCTTCTCGATAACGTCCGACGACTACCATGGAATCGATTTGTCGTTACCAACCATCATATTGAACAACGGAGAAGCGGCGACACAAAATGATGAAACTGGGTCAGGCCTTCCCGGTCTCGACGAAACTGTCGTCATTGAAAAAGGCCTGCTTAATGAATCCACAACAACGGACACGACTGCATTGGTTTCCGACGGTGACGATACGGACAGTTGCGACGAGGATACCTTCAAAGGATTTAAGGAATTTGAGATGAGTTGTGCTATTCAGCATTCACAGTTTGATAACACCCTGGTAAAAAGCAATACTGGTCGGTCAGAAACATCTATGGCGCAGCCACGTTCAACGAGTAGCGATCTTAAAGAGCGTAGAACAGAAAACAGTGAACTAAGTAGGATACCAGAGAAGAGAACGTTCCCTAAGACGGAGCAGTCAACGCCATGTTCGCAGGCTGTAAAGATACAGAATCTACAAAAAGAATTGAAATCTCAGATACCAGTTAAAAATCGCAAACATAAGAAGTCTAGCACGCTTACTTTGTTAGACAACGCCGCGTCTCCATGCAAGGACAGTCCACCTGCATCGAAGATCGTTGCAATAGTCGTGACCAATCCATTACAATATTACAGTCCAAAGAGGTCGCGGTCAAACATGGAACCGGATGACGTAGTTGCTGTCGCGAACAGAGTGAAGAGACCCGCACATGTAGTGAAGGTCGAGCAAACTGCGTCTCCTCCTGCCACGCCAGCGAAGACTCTGATCCGTCGAGAACTGAAGACGATGAAGCTTTTCGTTGAGAAACCGGGAAACCTCGGTATCTCCGTTGAAAGGCGAGAAGCCGTAAGACCATACTACGTGATTTCGAAGTTGTACACGAACGGTGAAGCAGCGAAATCGATGCAGTTCAGAATCGGAGACGAGATCGTACGCGTTTGCGGGCGAAGATTGCGCGGGATGTCGATCATGGAAGCTAGAAACGCGTTACGAGCCTGCGTAGGAACTGTGGAGTTACAAATCGCAAGGGAACCAGCTTTCACATTCGGGGACGGACTGGGTGATACATGGGGTGATATGTTGGTCCGTACTCGAAGCGACTCGGATGTGTGGACATTGAAGGGAGAGAAAATCGGAGGTACTCCTGCGTCTGTCGATACTGTCGC
The DNA here is from genome assembly GCA_028455795.1 of Lasioglossum marginatum. Classification (NCBI taxonomy): domain Eukaryota; kingdom Metazoa; phylum Arthropoda; class Insecta; order Hymenoptera; family Halictidae; genus Lasioglossum; species Lasioglossum marginatum. The sequence continues at coordinate 4,911,138 of CM052275.1, forward strand.
GCAGCCGGAAGATTCGTCCAAGTGCACGATCATAGGAGCACTGACAAAAGATGGGAACAGTTTATCCACGAACGCGATGGAGCGAATTGAAAGCGACTGTGAGCTAAGAAAGGACGAAAAGATGACTGGTATGAAAAAGTTCCATGTGGTGCGAAAACGTAGCACGAATCCGGTTTCCTGTCCAAGAAGGGCGACAAGTCTCTCGATGGACTTGTTGACTATTACGCTGGAGAAAGGTGCTGGGAAAAAGTTAGGGTTCACGATCGTTGGCGGATCGGATACCAATAAAGGACCTATGGGTATCTTCGTGAAGGACATCTTGGCCGGTGGACAGGCGGCTGAAGAAGGCACTCTTAAAGTAGGAGATGAGATTCTGGCGATGAATGGAACATCCATGGACGGGCTGCCACACGCGAAAGCTTTGCAAACATTCAAAGCTGCGAAGGCTGGGAAAATGATCCTTCACGTGGGTCGACGGGACCCAACGCACAAACGGTTGTGTTACAAGCGATAGTATCGGTTCTAATACTGGGTTAGTTTTGGTGCTTTGCTTTATTAGGAAATATTTTAATAGAGTTATTTAGTCGACACGCGATGCAAGCCTGTTTATACAATCCTATAGATATAAAGTATAATAGATAATCGAAATAGAGGTTAGATTAGGTTTTCAAAGAGGAACTCCTCGCCAATTTCGGTGTGTTCGAAATGTGTTGCCGGTAGCACAATTTTTATTATTTTTTTTCGGAAACTAAAGCCGTGATAACATGTATAGGTCATGGAGCATACCTTTGTGTAAATTGTAAATAGTTACCAAATTGGGTGTTCATTAACATAATGAATAATCGAAAAATGCAATTGTGTATTTATAAAAAACACAATGCACTAGTAATTTCGACAAGAGGAGTTTAATATCTGTCACTTTCTCGATAATATATTAATAAGTTTTATCGCATACATCGCTTGTCGATTAAAAATCTCGATTAGCGCGGCCTAACACCTCTAATGGAGCTTTGCTTTGGGGTAAATCAAGGTTTTTTTGGTTCTGGAAATCATTGAACATTTGGAATATTAAATGATTTTAAAGTTATCTATTGACATTTTAATAGGTCTTATAAAATATTTCATATAGATTGTAAATCATGTAACGGTAAAGAATAGATATTGTGCAAATTTCTTAACAATAGTGAATAAATTAGTGCTGCCATAGAAATTTGAAGTGATACGAAATATTCCAAAATGATGAAAGGAATCGAACAGTTATTTACCACGTTCTTAAAGTAATCACTAGACTGCGGATGTTATGCATTTGTAACAAAAATTGGTACGTACAATTTAAAGCAGTGGGCGTATTTAAAAAATTCAAGAACATCAACGTATTAGTTTCAGTTCAATAAAATAATTAAAACAATGAAAAAATATTTATTTAACCACTGTGTCTTGGGATCGACGCAGACATTTTTTAATTTGCATAAAGATCCGCAGTCTACTAATCACAATTTTTCTGTCGAACATTCTACTTTAAGAAATATTCTAATGTCAAAACCATTATTGTTGCAGATACATCATTCAATCAAAATCTTACGACTGCCTGCACAAATTAACGGAAACCGGAGACGAATAAAGACGGAGATGAATCAGATAATCAAATCTACCAGTCATTGCAAAAATCTACACTATCTGCATTATTTTTAACACGCGAATGAAAACGGTTTTTCGTAAAAGATGTTATTTTCTTACTTTTGCTAGGAGAAGAATGTTATTGTCATGTATAAATCACAGTCCATTGTTACGATTCACGGTCATGCATCATAAATATTTACTAATTGCATTGCGATAATAATTTCGAACGACTTACTTTTTCTTTGTCGGAAACATCTTTTCCATGCAAGGTTTCGTTAACCAATATATTGCGCATATAAATTGTACGTTCGAGCTTCTTTTATAGTAACTGTTTTCTTTGAGACAGTAATGTGATATCGCTTGACCATATTTGTAACTAAAGGGAAGATGAGTATTCTTGTAACATCTGCTTCAAACTAATGAAATGATTTTATTTGCCGGCAACCTGTTAGGTTTTATTTAAAAGATAACTATAATTTAATTGATTGCAATATAGGTCAAATTAATTGTTAATAAAATACGTGTTTTGGTCGCGATTAATATATTAAATTTTACGTAAGTGTCATAAGTTATATGGATCGTTTCTAGTTTTCATTTAGAAAAACTTACTTGGTTCGATGCGTTTTCGTATTATAGTGTCAGAAAATTGTTATTGTCATATCCCGTTAGATGTAGAACGCTAACACGTTGGATGATGGCTGATTAATTTAGTGTAGCGCGGATTTAACGTATGTTTTGTGTCGAAACATATTTTTCTGTTTAATACGTGCTACACGAAGCGAAACGTGAAAATAACTGGGTTGAGTACTCATCTTTTACTCACTACTCAATTAGATATAAGCATAGTATTTAGTTGACTTATTAGTTCTCATTTAAGTTACTGAGACTGACATTTAGAATGTCTACCTGAGAAATGCTGTGATATTCATTGTAGTCGTATTAGCTGGTATCGTACAAACTGTATATAAAATAAACCTGGTTTTGTTAATAAATGTATGTACACGGTTCATTTGATTTCCATGTTAAGTTAAGTATGTTTACGTGTAATTTGGTCGATATGGTCACCGGGAAAATTGCGAAGTGCGAAAAGAAAATTTAACTATTCAAGTTAAGCAACTGTTTGCGGTAAAATGTTTATTGAAAATGCAGTTACGCGATTTTTAACTGCATAGAAATATCAACAATTTCTGCATTTTTAAATGACTTTGGGCTTCAAATCTAATACATGTCCAGTATAAGTTTTTGTGGACCAAATTGTAAAATGTATTTTTATTCGATAATTTTCTTCGTCTTTTCGAAATGGCAAAAGGATCCGTTTTAAGATAGTTCGCAGATTGCTTGAATATTATTATAAAAATAAACCTATACTTACAAACTATTTGCTCGTCGGATAGAATGAAATTTTCGAACATTAAATATTCATTACATATAAAAGATGTATTTACATTTCAAGTCGTTATGGTAAGATTACATTATTTTCGAACAATAGTTATTGTTCATTCTTAATCATCATTTGCAGGTCATAGTTCCATATTTCAGAATGTTTTGCTCGCGTTAATCATCGCAAATATTGTTGAGCTATGAGACAATCTAAGGTGGAAGATATATCATATTTTGTTGACCCCCACCGGAAAGCTCATTTTGTAAGGGATAATACATATTTACTATCTTCTGTACCGGAGAAGGATAATTTGGCATAGAGTAACTAACTTGAGGTTGTGGTGCAGCGTAATTTACTTTAGAAGGAGGGACAGGGTATGTTGGCTGAGGCATGGGGTAATTAGGCTGAGGAGGGGGTGCAGGATAGGTTGGTTTAGGTTGTGGAGAAGGATATGAAGGTTGGTAAGGTAAGGAAGGGAAACTTGGCGTTGGAGCCGGTGCAGGATAACTAGGTTGAGAAACGGGAGCACCATAAGTTGGTTTGGCAGTTTGCGGAGGATAATTCGGTTGGGGAGATGGAGATGGGTAATTTGGTTTAGGACTAGGAGGAGGATAATTGGGTGGCGGCGCGGGATAACTGGGTTGCTGGGGAGGATATTTAGGCTGTGGAGGAGGATAATTGGGTTGTTGAGGTCGATATTTAGGCTGTGGTGCAGGGTAGCTTGGTTGCTGAGAAGGATAAGAAGGTTGCGGTGCAGGATAACTTGGCTGCTGAGGCGGATACTTAGGCTGTGGAGGAGGATAACTGGGTTGCGGTGCAGGATAACTTGGTTGTTGGGGAGGATATTTAGGCTGTGGTGCAGGGTAGCTTGGTTGCTGAGGAGGATAAGAAGGTTGTGGAGGAGGATAATTCGGTTGCGGTGCAGGATAACTTGGCTGCTGAGGAGGATATTTAGGCTGTGGAGGAGGATAATTGGGTTGTGGTGCGGGATAATTTGGTTGCTGTGGAGGGTATTTTGGCTGTGGAGGGGGATAATTCGGTTGCGGAGCAGGATAATTCGGTTGCTGTGGAGGATAATTTGGCTGTGGAACTGGATAACTCGGTCTAGGGGTTTGTGGAGAATAAGTAGGTGTAGGTAAACTTATTTTCGTAGGTGCATTATTGTAATTCGAAGTGGATGAACTATAAGCAGAAGCAGTTGACTGGTAGCTTGGAGTTGTTACAGATGGATAATTGTAATTCGACGATGCGGTAGGGATCCTCGAATTGTACGACGGTGCAGCAGTCGTACCAGTAGGATAATTTCCATTTCCCCCATTGAATGGTCCACTTATTTTCACTACACCGGTGGATGCTGTTGCCGTGCTCGTTGCAAAGTTGCTAGGTCCTTGAAAACCTTGTTGAGGTCCTACTTGACCAAATGGTGGTAGATATGTTGGTGCTGGTGTTGAAGGCGGCAGCGATGGTGTTGGTGGAGGCGGTGGAGGTGGTGGAGGAGGAGGTGGTGGTGGTGGCGGTGGTGGAGGAGGAGGAGGAGGGCGAGGTGGCGGTGGCGATGGTGGTAGGACATACTGCGGTTGTGATGGTGGAGTTGGAAGTGGTGTTGTTGGTGTAGGGTAACTATATGTTGGTTGCGGAGGTGGAGGTGTGGGCGAAGGTGGTCTCGGAGGTGGTAAATACGAAGGTGCATTTGTGGGGGATGGGTTTTGATAGCCTGGTGGATTATAATTAGGACTTGGTATTGAAAACGGTATATTTGGTATGTCGTAAACGTATCCCGCTTGCCGGACCGATTGTCGCGCTTGTCCAGCGACGTAGTTGAACAGCAACAATATCTCCAACTGCATATCGTGAACAAATAATAAAACTTCTTTGTGAACAACGAATTCGTCGAACTTTTTCAAAATCTGTCGCACGTACCCATTCTAATGGCCGCATAATCAACTGGCGTCTACTGGTAAAACAAAGTGACAACGCCTTTTATACGGACACTTTCCATCGTTGCTTTCGTGTCGCGTGCTTTTCACGAAACCGCACGCATTTCGCAATGTTTCACCAAACGAACTTACCGCTTGCAGGATATTAAATTGTTCGGGTCCCGGTTGCACAGGAGGGCTATTAGACCCACTGTGATTACACTCCTCGAGAAGGGTGACTCTTTTCTCGCCGCTCATTGCGTCGTACACGAAGAGATCTCGTTATGTGGCAATCACGAAGGGAGATGTCATTTCGTTACGGTCGCATCATAACGTGCATAATTTCACCGTAAACCGTAAACAACGCTTGCATATCTAATTGGTTATAATGTCGACATAATCAAATGCTTGTAAGCACACATATTTCTTATTAATAGATCTTAAACTTAAACAACGGCGTCAAAATTGAAACTGTGTATCACTTATTAAATATTCCATAATGAAAAAATAAACGGATAAAAAAAATTGTTTTTCTATGATATTCCTCCTTCGATACCATTTAAATTATGCCATAAATATTTTTTGTGCCGTTAAAAATAAAGGAGATATTGGTGACCTCCTTCAGCTGAGACACCCTGTATAATACGGTGAAAAAGATATCTTACAATTAATCGTTATGTCATCTTTTCACCATCTAGAAATCACAATAAAAATTGATTTTTTATAAAGTTTATGAGTTACTTTATTATCTGTTTTATCTTAGATTGTACCTCTCCCTACAGGATGAAAAATTATCTTAAATTAGAATTATAAATATAAAGTTGCACAGAACAGCAGGTATATATGTTACACGAGTTCTTGCCAATCGCGTTCTTTTCATTTGTAACAATTTATCAGAAAATTTTAAGATTCTGCGGAACGCGATGCCGAAGTTATAAAATGTCGTGATATTCGCAATTTCCAATACAATGAGAAGTTATGATCATCAATCACTTGGTCTTGCCGATCGTTGCAAAAACACATTTCACACTAGGAATTACGTGAACATCGTTCATCTTTCAAGTTTAGCATCAAAGTACTTACGTACTTTCTGATTACCTAAGCTAACCGAATTTGATGATTATTTTAAGATGATTCATTCTGTACTTAGTGTTGCGATGGCTGCACTGGTAATTGAATCCACATTTACGTAGAAATTACACAGGGTGGGGCACCAGATGTATTAGTATTATTAGTTTTTTGTACGTGGACGCGTCAAGGACGTGTGACAGTCAACTTTGATTTTTTAAAATGTTACCATATTTTCTTACAAGAAAATACATATTTTCATAATATGAAAATAATAAATAAATATAATGAATTAAATAAATATTTCTTATAAGAATACAACATGAAGTACCTAGTATTACTTTATTTTTAAAAATAAAATTGAGGTTTTCCCTTCGTATATGAATCAAAAGTGTTACAATAATTTTTGTTTAAGATATAGAAAACATTAGTTAAAAACCTTATTCCCGGAGACAACGCAATTTTTCGTTTCGTTATAGAAAATACTAAGAAACTGTGATTTTATTCTGCTACGGCAGAAAAAGATATAATTTAATTAATTTGTTGTCACAAATTCCTTGTGTCCGGTAAATAGGACCAAACCTTCGGATTAAAACATCGTTAATATTTCTTTTGCTTCTTAAGAAAATCGTCCAGAAAAATTTGACGATACAGAAAAAGGGTTGATAATTAATCGTTTATCACAAATAATGCAAAATAAATTACAGAATGCCTTCAAATTGATAAAAAACTTCCAAGTCGTCACTAAATATCCGGTAACTGGTATTTTTATAGGTTTTGCACTTCCAAATTCACCCTTTTACAAATCAAATTCAACCTTCTACAAATCAATTTCGCCCATTCAGAATAGTTAAAATTAATTATCTACGTATTTAGATTAAATTATATATTTATTTAGACACACGTACAATAAATAAATATGTACTTTCACTTTTACAAATTTAATGAATTGGTAATTACTTTTAAATAAGTAATTGATGTACATCTTTCCAGTAAATAAAATTTTGAATTTCTTAACGATTCATTTACATTTGATTTGATTCTTTTTACAGAATCTTACCTGATGATACTTTATCCGCAAAATGTTGAATTTGATTTGCAAAAGGGTGAAATCGATTTGTAAAAGGGTGAATTTAGAATGCAAAACCTGTATCCTAGTGTACAATAATTAAATTTTGACGAATGGAATGAAAATGAGATAGCGACACATGTTCTTGAATATTTAGATGCATCTGCAATGAGTTAGCTAGACTGAATCGCGTAACGTGATCTTTTCATAGTTTTACATAATCTGATGCAGCAGTATTGTAAAAACACAGACTGTTACTTTCTAAAGCGATTTCTATGGCCATCGTTGTAGGTGCATACTTGACGAAAATTGTATCTTTCATCCTCAGTTAAACGGTAGATAATACAAGCCACGAAAGTATTTAAACGGCCTTCAAAACAGAATAACTTTTCTATAATTGTACCAAACGACCTGATTTTCGAATACTTTCGTGGATCACTGTATATCGTAAAAGCAACGTCTCTGCTCTACGTCACAAATCTCAGTTGAATTTTTGTTTGTTCACTTTCTTTTTTCTTTTCTTTGTAGAAACGAGGGCGTGAAGCTTTGCTAATGTAACAGTATATTGATCTGAAACGCTGCGACAAATTGGAATGCACGTGCACTTTCGCTGAACACCGACGATGGGGCTCGTTAATCTTCTTGTGCAAACTTATCGGCGGACAGGTGGGTTAATGCGATTTTTATTCTCGAACCTGTTATTTGTATGATTAATCGCGCATGAGAGCTTGGTAATTATAAGTTTTCTTGTCTTTTTTATCTTCCATTTCAGTTCCTTCTTTCTCTCGTCTACCGACGCTGCAAATTGCCGCGTGATAATTAGATTTGCACTAACACCAGTTACATTATTTTCAAAAAATTTCCATTTCTCTCACGGATAATCGAAAAACTTGAAGGCTAACAAACGATGAGTTGAGTGAAATAACAAATTTTAACACTAAACCTACCATCACCGGTCAAAATGACCGGTTCCAGGCTTAGGGCATTTCACCTTAATTTGTATATCTATAAATTGCAGCGCACTCCATGGACAGCTTCAGGTGCATAATTTCAACGAGGAAAAAGCTAACAGAGAGAGAGTAGCAGACTTCGAAATTCCGGCGAAAAAAATGAAGATGGAAAGACGAAGACGAGTATGAAACAGATGACCGAGCCAGTGTTGTGGCAATAAAACGGCGTAGTCTGCCAATTTGTTTTGCGGCGCGAGTTTTGTGTTAGGTCTACTCTGCAATCATTGGCACGAGAGAACATAAGGCGCCTAATGCCGGACTCGGAACTCCTGCAGAGATCACGCAACCATTATCCTTCGCATAACTAAAGTTTCCGTAGTCCAGATGGTCAGGAAGAGAGTCATTTCCTTTTGTTTCTGCAGAATACGGGGCTACCGCAAGTATTGCTGAAAGCAACAACAGAAAAGGGTCAATATAGCTTTTGGGCAGTTCAAAGTCAGTCCAACGTTTTCTTTTGTCGCTTTACATACCGAATTCTATTTTGTATAAGACAGGAATGGCCAAAAAATCGATTGAAAATTATTTTTGGCCGATCACAGCCGGCTGTGGGACGAATGGCTATTCTAGGTGGAAAAAAAGGTAAGACTTTAGAACCCCCCCCCCCCTTCCTTTCGATATACGTCATTCTATTCGTTTTGACATGCTGAACCAGGGTTGCGGACTAACCCTAACCCAAACCCTTAACCGAGGAAGGTTTCTGTAACCCGTACTAACCCGGTTAGGCGTCTGTAACCCGGGTTAGGATCGGTTTTGTAACCCTAACCGGGTTCGGGTTAGGATTCGCATCCCTGGGCGCGCGTCGTCATATTTTGTCCTAGACTTGCCGGTCCGGGGCAGATTGATAGGCGTCATTCAAATGTGTCCCAGAGATCCTGCCCGGTTTCGCGGACCACGGTCCCCTCGTAAACTTCCATTACGATCAAAGATACCGAGAAACGGCGATTAACGTCGACGTGTCGTGAACTCGAATGTTCCCATTTGAAATGGGTTCGGCCGGTAGAAAATGCCTGGCCCGGGTACGATCTTAGTGGGTAGGCTCGTGAAGATATCAAAGAGTGTTTCAGACGTGCAGTTACCTGCAGTTAGCCGAAGTTTATGGATAAACCTGGCTGAATATTAACTCGATCTTCCGCGGGCGAGGACTCATTTTTTTCGGCCGTTGCACCATCGCGCATCGGCAAACCCGAGTCCCATCGCATCGGTACAACGTTGCGCGTGTTATTGCTGTCCCCTCGTCGCTCGGCGACTCTTTAATGGTATTTTATTCCGCGGCGAGTAGCTATATAAGCCCCGTCGAATCTCTACGCTGTTACCAAAGATGTTTTTTCGGGAGGAACATTGATTAAAAATGCGACGCGGCACGAGACACCTTCAGAAGCTACATCAACGTATCTCAAATCGGTGGAAATTATTTATTAACCCCCTTAGGAACGAGGAGCCCCTATACAGGAAATCATGGACCAATATTATTTGAGAGTTAACGCCGAGAGATATACAGCCGGTACGAAGGTGTCGCCGAACACCACGAAATGTATTTGCCCTTAATAAACTGGCCCGGTGCTACTTCTTCTCTCGTTCCCCAGACTGCCGACTTGTTAACCGAAGGAAAAATGGTGCTGATCGATTGTCTTGCACGCTAGAAACAAGTAAGGATGCGTTGCTCTCTCGAATAAAGCAGGCAATAATTGCTACGTGATTCATTCAATGTTGAAATTAATTATTCACATAATTAACCCTTAATTATTTACATTATTATAACCCACAAGTATTTTCATAGCTATTCAAAATTCACAATCACAAATTTTCAGGACTATCTGAATAGAGCTAGGAAAAATTATTTTATATTTTTTAGTTCGTCTCAAATTATACTCTTCAGTCCGTCTTAAAAACGTGGTTTTTAAAAATTGTTTTTTTTTCTATGAAATTCTGAACGATGAAGAATTTCTAATCACCGTAACCTGAAGATAAATAGTAGCGCAAGGAGTTAAGAGGAGCTGAAAATTTCGCAGCTGACATAAAAGTCTATTTATTTCTAAAACGAAACTGCACCTTCACAGACGGCTTTACTGATTCGCTGAGAAATAGAAATGAGAGCAAAACAGTTATCACTTAAAATCCTCTTTGTATCTGCCGGCTTTGAAATAAGAGCGGCGGCGCGACGCATGGTGCAAACACCAACAGACCGATGCTACGTGCAAAAGAAATACCTCGAGGATTTTGCGTGTCTCTTGCAACCGTCGCTCGGAGCTCGGAACGAAATCCCGTCTCGTCAACTATTTCTGCGTTTCTCGTGATTTTCTGCTGAACAAAGGGAATGAACGAAAGAAGCGTGATCGAGCGAGTGAGTCCCCGGGTATCAGCATTTCATTAGAACGAGCCGGTAATGATTTCCAGAGGAGTCGCGGTTGGTTCTTCCGTTGGTCCACGATTAAGCCTGATTCCCCATGATTATACGTTTGCGCGTCTATCGTCGGACAGGTCCAATGTGTCACTGTGACCCTCCGGGGAAAACTCTCTGGCCAGGATTCTCCTGTAAATAGCCAAGATGCGGGAAACAGGCGACCACGGCGCTGCCATGAACAAAGAAGAAAAGGAAAAAAGTCGAAGTGGCCGAGGTACGTCCAGTTTTTGTGCGAAAGTTAGTTACCTTAGAGCGGCTAGTGCTCACCCGTTCGCTCGCAGAGCCATCTACGCCAAGCATCGAGCGAACGAAGAGGGCAAGAGCTGCTCGCCCTTCGTCCTTCGTCCTGGACGCAGAAATGGAGCGCGACGAACGCGTAATGCCGTAATCACGTAAGTCCCCACGGTTCTTCGTTTCGTGATCACCGCCAACTGTAACTTCACTGATAGTTTATTCTAATTGCTTCCTTATTAATGTCCGGCTTTGCCGACGCATCACTGCCTTTTAACACTTTACCTACCGGAAGCCTATCGTCACGTCCGGTGGTTTAGCCATTAATAACAATTAATAAAATCAATCATGTATAACATATATTTTCTGAATCTCTTTTTATATTTGCCCTAATAATGTTGCGCGGGAAATACAATACCAAATATTATAATCATTAATTAATATTGAATTATCGTACATTATACTATACATTGCGAGCGATAGAATTGAAGATAACCTATATTTTCTCGACGTTAAAAAATGTTCGTACCATAATCTCTCTATTTTTCCCATATTCTACAAAGTTTCAGCTTCAATTTAAAAAAAATTCCATCGCTCTATCTTATTTCTATTGAAAGTTCTTTGATTTTGAAACAAATTTCGTCCGAAGTGCCCACTGTGCGCCGTATTACGTCGTAATAATCACGCAATCGAAATATTAGGTTATATATCGAACAAATGAATGTTCGGAAACAAAATAGAACGGCAGCGAAGATATCTGAAGTAGATCTTTACCATTTTGTCCGCCTGGAATCGAGGAATCGATCACTGTGCACCGCGATCTAATCTGATTCGCTTTAGAATAGAGCAAAAATGTTATATGAAGAATATGATTGTTATAAAAAGATAGAAATGTTACATGGAACACATTGTTATATCATAAAAATGATATGAACCTATCATTATTTCGGCCACTGTATAGAAGAATAAAATATTCTCTGGAGAGTCGAGGGTTAATCCGAAATCGGGGACAGCGGGCACGTTTCGTGGTTTGTCCGCCGATTTGCTCTTTTACTCGATTCTGGTCTCGTAATCGGGTGGTTCAGTGGTTTTGCTGTCCCACTCGGAGTGCTTTGCATCAGTGTTTATACGAACGTCCGTTTCCTATTTTACTGGAGCTTATCCAGTTTGTCCGGTTCTTTGGATACAGACATTGTTCAGAGGCGATGTAGAAAGGCAGTTAAGGCGCATTCACTCTTTGATAAATGGATTCATTAAAGAGAGAATCGAGGATTTATCCGCGATAAGAACTGCTCTTATGTCTTCACTGCTAGCGGATTCATTTTCAGTATAAGAAGTTTTGATTGATACTCTTGAGGGACTCATTTTTAGCAAAATATACGCGTGCCTACATACTGTTCTTATTGCTTATGTAATCATGTTGTCAACTTTCTATTTTATAGACTGCTTGGTGATCCTTAATCCCTTATCCTTGTACTTTTTCAGAAACGAGAAATGATTGATTAAATTTTTTAAAATGCGACGAACATTATTTCATTTCAATAACGACGTATGGGAAATTCTTTGTACTGTGCCGGCGACGGCGACTGTCCGCGTCTCTTTCTTTCCCATACGCTATCCTTCCTTGAGCCCGAAACTTTCATCATCGATTAAACCACTAAATACAGTTCGAATTATATCGTGTTTGGTGTCATTTTAATCAGAAAAATGCCAGAAATAAGTTGGCGAAAGTCTCATAAAAAAATAATGAAAAATAAAGAAGTTTTGTAATCGGATTAGTAGTGGTTCATACTGATATACCCGAGCCGAGTTCAATCATCGCCGTCCTGCGGGGTTGGCCGGCAGTGGAGTGGGTAGGCACTGGATAAATTCTGGGTCGCAGAAAAATATCGCGACTTTACTGTACTTGTGATTTTTGTTCGCCGAATGTAAAGAACATCGATCATCTCTCGTGTCCATAAGATATTTAGTTCTTGTCTTATTTAACGTTTCGAATTGTCCGCGATAATACGTACAAAATGTTATCGATTCTATTTTTTAATATTTTCTTTTGTTGTATTAGATTTCATAAAATGCTTACACATATTATTATTTCATGATTAATTGGGGATAATATTGAACTAAAATACGATCGAAGCATGATACCACAGAAATTGGTACAGTTACCCTAAGTAAATTGTAAAAGATCTGCACTTAGAGTCTATCTTTATTAACTGTTAAATCTTATGATGTTTCACGGTATCGTTAAAAGCGGTTTACCGCTCCAGTCTGTTATCGGTACCTGTTCTCACTTCGTCCGACAAAATCCTTAGCTTATCACCGGAGGAGGAATTAGTTACGGTTTCACAACCGTCGACGGTTCAGCGAATGTTTCTCTCGTTAGCAACATAAAAGAGCGATTCCACGTTAAATGAATTATGGATAAAGAAAGTATTGTTGCCGCGTAAAACTGACAACGCCTTTACATCTGCATCACGGAGCACTCTCGCGTTTGTCATTAATTAGGAATCGACCAATGAAATTCCGATGCTAAAGGAAGATAACCACGTAGGTGGTATAATTTCTGAGATAAACATGGAAAAACGTATCGTATCATTATAGGTTACATATGCAACGGTTCGATAATTGTAATATCATCAACGTATGAATTAGAATTAATTAAGATTGCTCCGCCGCAATTCAGGATCTACAGAAAGTTTTTATGACGATGATCTGCATATTTTCCAATTTTAACAACGGCTTGCCACTGATTAATCAACAAATTCGTTTGTTAGTCTGTCGCAGTTGTTGAGGAGAGGTTCCGGACTAGGAAGCTAAAGAAATTACCATTTTCAAGTTATTTTCTAATAAAATAAATAACAATCTGTGGTTTCCAGAATTTGTTATTATACAGGCTGGTTGAGTAAAAATTGAAGATCTTTCTAATTTTTGAAGATATTGAAAAACTTTACCAACAAAAGTTGTTCATCTTCTTGTTCACCTTCGCTTTTTTACATAGAATCATATATTATTTTTTATACATTAGTTTTATACATTATACATTATGTCGAAAAATGATTAAGTGGCTTTTGTGGAGGCATCGTAAATTATTGTTACTTTTACGCGCAAACGTGAAAGAAAATTTTGTACAACTTTTAGTATTTTTTCTACAATTCCGATCAATTGTAATTTTTGAAAAAATTTCTTTTCACATCCTGTAGCAAACTGATTGCTCTAGCTTCCCAAAAAAGTTCAAATCGTATAGTACAATATTAAACAAGTTATCGTCTTTTTAAGAGTGTCCGAATATTAGTGGGAGTCACTGTAATAAAAAATAGTAACAGCTCATGGAAATAATTTTAATTTAAGAAAAATAATATTTAATGGTTATTAGTAGACTGGATTTTTATGCAAAGTAAAAGTGTTCTGTATTGATTCTGGCAACTTGGAGTAAAATAACAACATTACAATATTCTTAAATTTTCCTAATCCTTTACTGTTTTATATTTCACCCAGCCAATTTCTTCATGAATGAATCAAAATTCGCAGTCTGGTTGTTAGAGATACACAAAATACGAACAGAACAAAATGCATTATCTATTTCTACTGTAGACCTGAAGATAATAATAAAGTGGGCACGTTACGTTGTTGACACGTTTTACCGTATTTAGGTTCTAAAGATATTCCTACAATTACAATTACTCTGATATCGCACATTCTTCGAAGACAGCAGGGCTGCACGATTTCCCCGGTAAGGAACGCGGATTATTGTACAGCGAAAGAGATTGTTGCGAGCATATTTCATGAAGTACCGAGGAGCAATTAACAAACTGTTTCGGCTCTGTCCGATCCGAGTAAAAAGTCCGAAATGTAAAAGGCATGCGGTTGCATAACGAGCCGCGCTGTGAATTAATCGCAACGATGTTCTTTTGTTTTTAATCGGTCGGCGCCTTTGGAAAATAACCGGCGGGGAAGTAAATAAAAGTTAATATGACGGTGCGTGAATATCTTATTGAAAGCCAGCCATTGCCCACGGTGTATAAAGTAACGAACATACAATCTTAATAAACTCTAGCGTAAAATGAATTCTAATTACCGGCGGGGACAAGGCTTCTCGTTAATATGTACACGCCGTGGACAAATAATATCGTAACATTAATTATTAATAATCGAAGCGTGTCGTAATGTACAATCAGCCGCCGCACAGTGGGCCGGATCGAGAAATTTGACTATAACTCTTGAACCATAAGAATGAGGGATGAAGTTTGCACTAAAATTCATTAAAAAAATATTCCTATCTACTAATAATTATCGTATTAAATATATATGTTTGGAATAATTTTATTGTCTTAAAATAATATTTAAAATCGTTTATTTGTTACTTATTTAGTACTTTTTTTATATTTATTCAGTTACTTTGTGAAGGGAAATGATCCTTGTGCGATTACTCAAAGGAAAGTGTGCTGAAAATATTACAATTTGTCAGAAAGCTAAACTCGCCTAAACTTAAAAGATATATGTACTCTGTCAACTAGAAAGAACTTCGCAAATTTTTCTTACTGTTTATTAACTCGCTTTCTTGTCTGTCTGTTCGTCTAAAAAGCAGAAAATAATTATTTAAATAGTGAAATAATTCGTCATTTAAGTGAAAAACAACGAATTTATTTTTGAAAGCAGGTCTATAAACTTGGACATCTAATATTTCAATTAATAATTATTATTTAAGTTGCGTCTGATTTCCAATTTATTTTAATATTAATTATAAATGCACATAATTCGCATGAAGATAGACTACATATTTTGTATACTGTTTTCGGATAAACTTTGGAATTTATTTTTAAATTTCAATTGATGTTTTAATCAAATAATATTCACACCTACTTGTAGCTAAGGCCTCAGAATATATGAAATAATTATTTAATCTCTTAATGATTGGTTTTACTAAAAAAATTCAGTCCAGATTTAGGCGTCACTTTTGGCTTGTCCACACTTAGGGCATTTCACCTTATGTGCCGGCGTACTGAGAAAATCTGGAAAGTAGACGACAGCCAGAGAAAGCGGTGAGGTAAACTATCCGGCATTTTGTTGTTATATTAAGCTATAAATTATACGTAAAAATATTATGGACATGCATTCGAGTGCCAATGGACATTTCGAAGGGAATGCGTGGGTCATATGCCCGTAATACGTGTTCCGTTGCATCCTGTAACTTTTACACGCGTGTAAAGGATGTTTTTATCGGTCGTTCTTCGACGATGTAATAAATCAACGCCTCTTCGAAGACGGAGGTTCCGGTAAAACGTTCCTCCTCGACTAGTATTTAGCTTTGGATTTCTAATTAGCGAGCCATCTCTTAATGACATTATTTAACATTCTATTATGGCGAGATCGTAATTATCGACTCGAACGACGGAATAGATTTTCGATTCACTATCGAAACGAATGTGTCCTGTGTTTCATTTAGATTCCATTTTAAACGCCGCTAATTTACGGAACGAGATTATCCGTAGATTTTGCTCGCCATTAAATATTTCATTTCTGACTTTTATTATCAACTTTTCGGTCGACTAAATTTCCGGTATATAGCAAATTTTCATATTTCTTAGCGAATTAAAGTTTGTTCTTAACTGGTTCTGCTCTTTTATTTCCGATCTGTCAAAAAACAGTAATTTATGTTAAACAGATCTATTTTATGATTCTCAACGTTGCGGACAGCAGATATGCATATACACTCCCGCTCTAAAGTATGTGAACGACACGTTTAATTTTTATATGAATCTTTGATGAGTTTCGTTCAATTTTATATGGTCTACGAACGGATACACTTGAGTACATTAAAGATACCGGACGCGGCAAAGTTTAAAAGAGGCAATAAAAATATAAAAAGGATAGATGCCAGCAACAATACTGAAAATACTGTTGTCAATCTCGAGACGGAGAAGAAAGAAGAAAATTCAGAAAAGGCTGCAGTAGAAATATAAAGTTTCTCCTTTTTTAGGAAATTAAGAATTACAAAAAATGTTTCATCACTGAAATCGTGAACTAAATCGTAAGGCAAGGGGTCATTCGCCACAGGCGATTCCCATTTATGTATTTATCTATTCGATTTCTTGTCGAAATATTAAATGTTGGGATAATTTTAGCGGAAGGATCCAGCTTACGCTTAAAACGTTCAAAGGCCTCAAATCCAAGTTTATTATTGTTGTATTATCCTTATGCTAATTTATGGTCATCTTGTAGAAGAGGCGAACGCAGCACTGTGAAGTGTCTATGTTACAGTACCTCTCGAAAAGTCAAAGCAGCACTTCTAACTATACTACTAACGTCAACGTTTATCTTGTTTCTTCCTTTTCCGTTTTCGAGCCACTTCCAACGCATATTAAACCAATCCACGAGTGGTTACAGCTGTTTTCTGAGCGACAACGACCACCAGGCTCTCATTCTTCAATTGTAAACGGAGAACAGAGTTCGGCTCGTCTGCAATGACCCATATGTGTCTTTTCTTCTTCTTCCCGCTTCGGAGACAAATGCACATCGCTTTGGGGATTGATGCACAGAATCTTAATGACGTCTCCTCACGTATTCCACGGTGGCCATGGATGACACCGTGTACTCCTCCTACGGGACAACAAAGGACGTGGCAACGTTTTATGCAAACTCGACCGGTACCCTCTACACCAGGCATGTCAAACTCTTTTACCGCCACGAGCCTCATTAAGTATTATAAATTAATTTCGAGGGCCGCAATAGAAAAGAGCAGACTCGAAATAAAAAGGAAACACATTTTTTTTTATTTACGTTGCTGTTACACATACGAAATAACATACGTACAAAAGTTGTTTTTTTTTCAAGTTTATTTTATTCGAGTATCGTGATTTTATCATCTTTGAACGTTTGTAGCTCATTGCAACATCGAGAGATTTTGACAAAATTTTCAGAATATGTTTGAGTAATTGTAAGATTATTTTTAAGTAATTAATTAATCTACAAAACGTATTTTTTAAATTTTCAATATAGGCCCACATAAAAAAATAACCGTCTGTCATATTCAAAAGATTTTAAATAACGAAATATTGACGTTCCGAAACTCGATTTAATCTGAACACAATTTATTAATATCGTAGCCAGTTACAAAAATTGATATTCCAACCGATACGTCATGCAAAAGATAAAATAAATGAGTAGCTATATATCGCAGCGATTAAATATACGGTTTTTAAGTTCGCTCTAACAACCAATTCGAGCCCAGAGAACATAAATCATCGAATAACTGATCCATTTTTATATTATGTATATAGACAGCACCAATCGCCATTAATATTCATCAAAATGCAGTGAACTGTTCGTATAATTCGTAGGAAGCAATAAAGCACGTGCATTGATCCGAATGCCTATTAAATTAGCTTTGTTTCGCATGACTCAACGTGTTCAAGCACGAAACAGACAGTCGCGTTGTTACTGGCGAAACAGCTTGGTTGCAATTAGTCCTAAACAATTTCGTTTATTATGCAGGGTGTCCCAAAAATGTTGTATTTCCTTGAAAGAGGTGATTCCTCAGGTCATTTGACGCAACTTTTTCCTTTGCGAAAATGTTCTTCGCAGCTTTTTTAACCCGTTCACTACCACAGTCTCATAGGAAAAACAGACACCATAGCCCATGACTTTTTTCGGAATTATGTGACACCAATTGGAATAGACTTGACGTATTTATATTTAGAACATTCTAAAAAATTAAAATAAACATTCACTGGGCTATAGATAAAAACTATATGTTGTAGCTCATGCGTCACATACAGTTAGGAGCATAACTGATCACACACACTTTAAATCAGAATAACTTTTTTATGAATGGACTTCAATTTCTCTGTAAGGCTAGAAGAATTAGTTTAGCGAATGACGTCTACAAAATATGTTCAAAAAATGCCTTTGTCGGAATTGTGAAAAACAATAGTAAAAATTGATTTTTACAACTTTTTTCTCTGGGCCAATAACAAAAGTTTAAAAGATGTGTTTGGTCAACTCGTATAAATTATAGACGTTCTGAAAATTTCATTGAAATTGGTTAATTGGTTTCAAAAACTGTGTGTCCAGGAGAAAAATTAAGGGCAGATTCGGTATCAGCGTGAAAAACTCTACAAGAATCGCATATAGTGATAATCGAAATATAGTGATAATCGTTTCTTGGCTGTTGGATAGTGTTATTGGGTTGGCAAGAAAGTAATTTCGGTATTTTAAGGTGAAATAAAACTAAATGTCTTTATTCAAGTGATGAACTTTAATCAATAAAATATTTTCTTATTTATTCTTTTTGGCAAAAGATCATCGAGCAAAAGGGAAAATATCTTATTCATTAAAGTTCATTGGTTGAATAAAAAATTGAGTTCTCGATTTCGCCTTGAAATACCGAAATTAATTTCTTGTCAACCCAATATTTATCTCAATCTATTAAGTTTTTAGCTTATTTCTACTCTATTATTTTCGAACATTGACAATCATCAAAGCGAAAACCAATAAAGTAGGATAGAAGTAGAATCAATTGTAATTTTGTAACATGTTGAATAGACATTAGAAGTTTGAATGTTTCTGTTGGAAGCATGGCCTCCACGTAATTACTATAAACATAGACCGAAACGTTTCGTAGCGACACGAGTCTGTGCATAGAAGTCAGCCATTATTATAGAACTCGGCTTTCCATGAAAAACGGACGCAGCAATTTTACACGGCCCGAACGAAAGCGAAACTGCCGCTCATTGTTTAAAACATTTCGCTTTCGCTTTTGTTGCAACAGTCTTTCACCGATTAAGTCGTAATTTTTCACGCGAAACTTATTTCGGCTCGAAGCATTCTCTGAGCATGTGGTGGTCATAAATGGTAGAAAAAGAAAGAACATGACTCATATCCACCCACTACATGAACATTGTTACGTTATAATTCAATACGCAAAGAAAAATATTTAACATACATAATAATAAATATATTTGGCTTATTAACAAAGCCCAACATAAAAACATTGAACAACGATTTGACGATGCGTTTATTATTCCGATTGGATTGTGAGTTAGTGATTGTTGGTGGTGATAGTTAAAAAAAAATATTTAATACTTATTTTTTTATAGCGAGCCATATTCATGTTAGGGGGTGAAAATAGCTCTCAAAGTTGGGGTGGAAAATCCATTTTATTGGATATCTCCGAAAGTATTAGGCCCAGACAAAAATTTCATCCAATTTGTGCGTCTTCGAACGGCGAACCTTTTCGCGTAAACTGATAAAAAAAAAATTTGTTAAAAATTTACTTTTTCTGCAACATTTTTGGATAAAACATTACAATTTTTTCGTGAAAATTTGTATACACGTTCATATAGGCCCACATAAAACAAGTTGTAAACATTAATGTTTAGTATTTTCTCTGTAATCTCGACCAATGAAAAAGTCCAAGTCGTATGGTCCAATATTAAAAAGCTATGGTCTTTTAAAAAGTGTGTCAATATCATTTGATTCGCTATACTTTCAAACGAGAGTGTAATTTAAATTTTTCAATATTATACAAAAATTTTGCAGTGAACATATGAAATTCCCATGTGGGATAAGACGAGAAAAGAATTCTGTTACAAAGTCAGAGGTTTCTCAAAGTAGGTCAGTGGTTGGAAGTGTTTGAAAAGATCTTTCAGAACATCGTGAAATGTATGGCTAAGGATATCAGTATATTCAGAATCCACAAAATAGTAGAATCAGGTCGCATCGATTGCCATTAGGAAGTATCCTATCAGCCTGTTCTTCCTGCTCGACGGTACTCCTTTCACATCGGTTCCGTTCCTTGTCGATGTCTTCATGGTAGCTGCCTTCATGGTAGCCAATGACACGTTGCCGCAATACAGGTAAAGTGACAATAACTTTTGCTGAACTACGAATGAGACCTGATTTCACCCTCCGCTAGCCCCTTCTCCCAAAGTAAAGAGGTTCACCATTTAACCGCAATAATGGTTGCGGGGACAAGCGTGCCAATTTCTTTTTCAACGACCCTTTTATCCCTCGATTGTCGACGAATGGGGGTCGAGTGGGTCGAGGGAGCTCGGTGATTATGAAAACTTGCTGGGAGGAGTCATCATTAATCAATGAAAGCGCTTCGCGGGCTAATTAACGAGATCGCATGAGGAAAGTGGAATGCGTAAACACATGCCATTCAATTTTGAATTTTTACTGATGCGATTTTTACGAGGACGCCATGACCGAAAGGGTTATAAGCTGAAACTAATACATCAATGCCCTTGAATATTTTTAGCATGTCCACTGCGTTAAATTGTACGTGCCCATTTTTGTCATAAATGTATAGAATCCGCGGTCTGGTGATAAATCACGGTCAGTGATTTTGCGCACCATCGCTAAAATGACAGGGAACGATAGGAAACGTCGAAACGCGGCGTGTCTTATTTTGAAGGGGAAGAGCGATTCAGCGCAATCGTGGTTAGTGGGGGAAGAGGAATGGAGCGAGAGTGGGAGAGAGACGGAACAAGACCGCAACATGACGAACGCCCGGCAGTAGCGAGGTGCGGGCAGTCTGCGCACGGACATCGATCGAAGCTCACGTTTCATTCCACTCCCCGAAATTCCCGGTGTTTTCCTTTCGATTCGTCGACGCATCGCGCGCTCTCGCAGTCGAAAATCGAAACGACCCGATCTATCATATCAGGAACGGAAGTCGCGACCGTGTCCCGTGTTTTTCACTAGCATTTACAAGTTCACTAGCATTACAAGTGGTGACATTTTGGTGCCTGTGAGAAGGAACATCGTGACTCGTGCTGGACTTTGCCTAATCGTCGTTCGTTTACCCCCTGGTAGTACGTACTATGCTGCGGTGTTGACTTCGTTAGGTTCACCGACGGTGAGTACATACTCCGTTTCCACAGTAATTCGATTGTTACGTCTGTGTCGGCATCGGGCAACCCTTTTGTCACTCGCTTATTACTATACTTTGTTGCGGGCCGGTTCAAGTGATTTACAGATCGGTCGCTCCGTGCAGGTCGCTTCGCCGGTAATTTAATCCCGCGGCCTTTTAGCGGTGAAAACGACTCCGAAAATCGTGAAGCAAGTCGTACTCGAAGTTCTCGTTTTTCTTTTGAATCGTAGCTCCCGTTCGCTTTGCTTGAAAGTGGTTCCGAATTAACCCTTGCGTCAATCGCCGGGTGCCCGGCTATACCAATATTGAACTCGCCTTGAAAAATGTTGTTCCACGATCCTGTTAAATATTGTCGTTCGCGTTTTACATTGATCTTAATTTACAAAAATCTCCTCCAATTTACTGTGTGTACATATCTATCGTGCTAAAAGTTCAGCCAGTGACACACGTTTGCTCAAGAGTGTGGGTTTAGTTCAAACAAGTGTTCGTGAATTAATTCATACAGTTCAAAGTGATTTTACAGCAATGAAAAACTAAACGAAATGTTAGTTGCAGGTAAATTAGAAATTGTAAATAGATTTTTAAATGACCTTGACGCATTGGTTCACAGTGTAGCAATGAAAGCCTGTAGCAAAATATTAGTTGAAGTTGAATGAAAAATTTTAATTACATGAACCATGTCATGTTACCATGAATGAATAAAAGATACTGAAATGTACAGGTTAAATATTAAAGCAATTTAATGTTAATCCCTTGCCGTAATTTAACGAGTCACACTCGTCATGAAGATTTGAAACAAAATCTAACAATTATGAATGTTACGCCCTTCTTTCTAAATGAAATAAAATTTGATTCGTCTGTAATCAACGTCTAAGCATTGAAATAAATGTAGCCACACAAAATATATATATGTTTTCTTTTCTACGATATTTTTGGAGATAAAGACGTTTTAATCACTGTAACTGTAAATAAAATGATATGGCAATTAATGTACAAAATGTGTCGGATATACATATATTGTTTTATAAAAATTACAAGATTGAATTTATTCAGATCCTTCACAATTTTTATAATAATATGTGCTCGAATAAAGAGATTTATGGGGAAGCATCTTTACAATTTCGATAATTAAAAAATAAAGAACGTGGAAGCGATCATTGGATCAGTCGTGGTACGGTTAGTGTTAAAGGAGTTACGAACATATTAAACTGTAAAATGTTAACAAGTTTAACCCTTTGCACTCGGTTGTCCCCTCTGAGGCACCACTAAAAATTGCAGTACCATTATTCAAAATATTTATATTATTAAATATATCGATATCTAATCAATTACTAGACATTTAGGTATTGTATGAGGTATTATACCAATTTCATATGCATAAAATTTCAAAAATCATAGGGAATGGAAATATTCTAGATCGGGAGAAATGTTTAATTTTCCAGTTAAAATAGTTCCGAGTGCAAAGGGTTAACTTTCGTCTCTTCTGTCAATTTGATACATCTGTGGTTCTCAGGAAGAACGCCGCATATCACATATTTTCACTTTCGAGATATCGCTGTTTAAAGTTTTGATCAGTGATGCTTCGACATAGGACATCGGTTAAATTGCATTATTTCTTTGAGCCTTTCGAATTTCTTTTTATGACTTTTTTCTGGTGAATACGTAAATCCTATAGTGTAAAGCACAATTAATGCATAAACTCGAATTTTTTGTATTAATTAGTTAATAAATTATTATTGTATACTATTATGTTAATTCGGTGGAACCATGATTTATCGCTTGCGAGCAAGCAATTCACAAGTTGAATTGTCTATTTTTCCACCGTGTTGTTTCGCCGTTGTGCCAATCCAGCACCAAGGAAGTAATTAAGTTAGGCAAACGGCACAGCGTCGAAAGTCAATGATACAGGTAGATGCGTTCCGAAATCGATATAAATTGGTTTGCCCTCTATTTAGCATGGGAGCATCCCTTCGGCTCCGAAGGTCCGCATTGCGTCGCGTCGCGTCGCGACTGGAACCGCTTGTGTCGACGCGAGAAAAGCTCTCGCGCGAAGGGCTAACCTTCGACGTAACTTCCAAAGCGATTACGAAGTCTGCCCACGAGGCATGCTTTCAACGTTGAGACAGTGTTTACGAGCCGCGATACGCGATGGACAATAAGTGCGTGACAATAAAACGATATCGGAACTGCTATTGTCGCGCACAGCCCTCCCGATACGTGTATGCGTGTCTCTACATGTACTCGCCGTGTACGTGATTGCGGAGGCAAAGAGGACGGGGTTGAAAATCAAAGGTACAGGATCATCGAGGTAAATCTGTGAAAATGATTGGATTAAGGAAAACCGTTCAGGTTCCAGGAAATTGTCAACATATTCGATAGAGTTGGGCATTAATCGATCAAAACTTCAACCAAGATTGATAATGTGTACGATTAAAAAAGATAATCATTGAAAAATGGAAGATTGATTCAATCGATTGATGAAGTTAATCGTTAATCAAAGAAATATAAAGAAAATATATAAAAAAACACATTTTAAAAATCACACTTATATTAAAATGCACTAAAAAAGGAGAGAATAATTTTTTTCCTGGTTCCCCATAAAATACCGAATCCAATTAAATGATTAATAATATTTTTCCCCAAGATTTTAAGCAATTAGTTCAAAATTTCTTCTGTTCTAAAATTAGTATCGGAATAGTTAGACAAATTTAATATAAATTTAGATAAAATCACGACATTAGTGACTATAAATAAAAGCGTGGAGTGCTAAACTGCTAAGCTGTATTGACGTAATCTTCGTGGGCGCTCCACAAAGATTAACCGCTAGTACTATTTTGAAATAGGTATTTCATTAGAATGTAAGAAAATAATATTTCATCAAATAGTAATATTTCACACAATAATATTTGAAATAATGATAATAGATTTCTATCCTCTAACTGTAAGACATTTCGGAGCGTGAAAATAAGTTCACATTCAACTGGTTGCAAGCATTTAATTCAATATTTATGCTTTCGCATTAAAAACTATTTTTACATCCTTTGAAACCTATCTTTAGAATAAAAAAAAAACTGACGATTTACATATCAAAATTAGTCTCGGGCTTCTCTATTTTATAAAAATTTACATTTTTGGAAACGTGAGATATAAATTGTAGACTGGAGAAATTCGATTATTTGTGTATTTATATCTACGTGCGAAATTTTGGTGGCAATAATATATGAAAGGTTGTAATTTGCTGAATTCTGAAAAGCATAAAAAATACAAATGGCTACTCGCTTGCACTTTTAGTCGAGTATAACAAAATCCAAATTGTTGTATAAATATTAATATACACGACGAGTTGAACTGCAGAAACCAAAGAACATTCTACGTAAAAGTCTTAATCTATTTTATCACTCAACACTAACCATCCCAAGCACAGAATGTGGTATTCGTTATTTCATAAAAATTGCAAGACTGAAATTATTTAAATTTCTCACAACTTTTATAACAATATGTGCTTGAACGAAGAAATTTATTTAATAATTTCTAATGCAAGACAGAGAGCAACATTAAAACTAAGAGTAAAGGAAAAAATTAAGACTAAATTTCATTATTGTACTATACAATTTGAAACTCCCGAAATTTTTATGCAAATGATCTTATAAATTGGAACGTAAATTACATACTGAAATTAAAGTGAAGTTTTCATTTGAGAAGGAAGCAGAGTTTATCCATTGTGTTTGTGCGAGGTCTGTCGAGAAGTGTAACGAGTACGATGATCCCCCGTTAATCGAAATTCTAAAATATCTTGTCCCGCTCTATTCTAATTAAATTATCGTTTTACTATTTCTGGAGGAGAGGTCAGTGCTCTGACGATTTTCGATGCTGCGCTCTAAACTTGCGCGAGAACTTATTGATTTTCTTTTGTTTTGTTCATTCTTTAACACTTTGTGAATTGCAGATACACTTTTTATTATCCTTGTAAAATTCTACTTACAATAATTTCGGTAAATATAGCTTCTTCGAAATAAAATCCGAAACGTTTGGAACACTGAAGAAAATTAAATTGCTTTTATTCTCACTGTTAGGCAGGGACCAAAAATGACAGTTATTCTAAAATTTTCTACGATGAAAATTATTAATAAAAAACAATATCGATTTTTAAACTTGTTGGTTATAAATAATAGTTATCAGTAGACTGCGGATTTTCTGTATTTATGATAAAAGATGGTAGTAGGTCTAATTTATGACAGTAAAAATATTTGAAGAATTTAAATATACATAATATAATTAAACATATACGCGCTTATTGCATCTGTAGTACAGTCCGAAATTAAGTTATAAAGCGATAAAGTATACTTACTCGAAACGAAAATTTTAACAAAACACTATTTACACTGCACTGTGGTAATCCGTCGATCTTACTGGATGTCCTCCAGCGTTGCTAACAGTTATATGTGGAATTCTGTTATGAAAATTTACAAGGTCGCTTTGAAATATGAATAAGAAGCAATATAAAATGATTTTCTATACCAGGAATTCTTAATATTTGCCGTTTCAATCAAAAGTGCCAATAACTATTGCAGTGCCAGCAATAGTACAGTTTGCTCTAGTTGCAAAGGAAATGAAATTTCTCTAAATGAAGATGGGTCGTAAGGCTACATTTTGGTGGTAGCAGTAACAGGTTCAGGTTCTGTATAGAAAACCGGAAGCAGAGAGGCTGTTAAACACGAACTCCGACGAAGCAAACACGTGGCGAGAAGTCATGATTGTGTACAGACGCGACTACAGAACGAATTCCGCGCGTTGCTCGAGTTCGTTCGACAAAGTGTTCCTTGTGTTCGTTGTTCCCGCGATTCCCGGTATCGAAATTGCCGTGACGTCGCACAGTGGGAACATTCGACCAAACTCGATTCAAAATCAAAGAGCTTTCGATAGAAATGAGCTAGAGCGATGAAATTTTTTTAAAATTAAAGCTGAAACTTTGCAGAATATGGGAAAAATAGGGAGATTATGGTACGAACGTTTTTCAACGTCGAGAAAATTCGTTAAACTTGTAGAATTTCAAGAAAATGTGGTTTCTCCGTTACTACGCGCGGAAAAAATTTTTTTTTAACATGCTATATATCATTTCCCGTAGATTACTTGAATTCCGTAATTTTGTTATAACTTTTTAATAAAGCTCTATGTGACCTATGTTTACATAACATTTTTTTCTTATTGAGTGCCATAGAATATACTGACAAAGTTTGATCCTTAAACCCTGGGACACTATGTATGTAAGTATAAGCAGTATTTTTACTGCGCTTTTTCAATTACTTACGAAGATAAAACATGAAGCGACATCATTCATGAGGCAACCTAATAAATTAAAATAAAACACTGAAATTAAATAAACACTCAGGGTATCCCGACTTATCTTCTCGAGGACTGCTTTGTGGACTCACGTTGATAATTTACCTCAGCAAATGTGATACTGGAGAGTATCTACCCTTTTTCTAGATTCTAGATTATCTTCACGGAATTGCACCGCAATGTATACGATTGTAGCAGGGTCGTCAGATTATCTCTTTGCAATTATTCTTCGAATTATTTTTCAGTTTTATTGTCAACAACTCCCTACTATTTTAAGTGTTTTATTTGAAATTTACTTCAAAGGACAGTTCCTTTCTACTTATTTTAAACAATTTTGTTTACGAATTATATTAGATATATTGGGTCGTTCGGAAAGTCATTTCGTTTTTCGTGTAGAGATGGCATTGCTTCCATTTGTTATTACTAAGCTTATTTTAGATAAAATTTGTGTGTTTTATTTAAGATGTCTTGGTATTTTTTGACATAATGTACATGCAACAATACAGCTACTTCAGCGAATTGAATTTCTCTGGCATCGGTTAGGCATCTACGGTACGCAAGAAATATCATACGATCAATGCAATCGTAATGTTTTTCACGGTACAGCGATAACAAAGTATCCATTCAAATAGTATCTCCGTCTGGATCCGGACCCCCAGCGCCAACGGTGAACGCAAGTATAATTAATTCATCAGTTAACAGAGGTTCATTAGCAATTATCAGTGTTGCGCGGCTAGGGACTGTTTCTTCCCCCGCGGGGAGAGAAAGTGACACACCATCGTGGAACGCTGTGAAACATATGCATTTTCTTTGGTCTAGACATAGACTTTCAAAAAAGTCAGTGGTTATCTGCAGTACAGTAATGTCCCATTCCACCCAACCTCAAAATGACCGGTTCCAGATTTTATATTTTACGATTATTGATATAATAAAAATAATTTCATAAGAAATGATTGCACAGATATCTTTAGTGGGGCATATATTACAATAGCAGCTGCATACAAAGTCTAAATAAAATCAATCTTGTCATTTTTATGTCGTAGTTATTAAACACAATCACAAATTCTCAGGACTATCTGTATGGGGCTAGGAAAAATTATTTTATACTTTTTGGTCCGTCTTACAAACGTGGTATATTAGAAATTTTTATTTATTTCAATTTTTCAATCCGATCCGTGTATTGGGTAAAAATTTGCGGGTTCTCGAGCACCTCTAGTAGGTATCTATCCGGTCTTCATACATACATTTAGTCGGATGGGTCTTTTACCTGCCCGTGTCCACGCTCGCGAAGAGGCGCAGAAACCTGCTTAACATGCTCTCGCGTCTCTAAATATATTAGTCGCGTTATAACTTGTCGAAGAGCAATACCACGCATTTAATCCGGGAATGAGACAATCGGTGATCTTGCATCGCATCTTCGTATAAGGCGATGATAAAATCTAAAGGTATCTCTGTCTCTTCGATAAAATTAGATATTTCCCGTATATCATCGGTGGTGGTGTAGTATCATGGCAACGGTGGTGTAGCTAGTCTGCCACCTCTGCGAGGTGTCCAATTCTCGTGACGAAATGGAATGTGTTCAGTATTTTTTCGTTCTCAAGATCACTTTCCTCGAGGTTTCAAGGTCATCGAAGTTTTTCTAAATGGGGTAAATTTATAGCTCATAAGTAGACTGTGGATTTTTATGTTATTTCTTTCCTTAATAATTTTAATAGATAGGAAATGATAAATATACATCTTCAATTTTGAAAATTTTCCTACAATTTTGAATTTCATTTACTCAATTTTGCTATAAATGCATAAAGATCCGCAGTCTACTCATAAGAAAACAAATTCATCGCCTTCATTCTCAGTGAACAAATTCTTTTTGAATTTCTTTTCTATCGCATTTGGTAGCCGATTAAAAAGTAATTTTGTTCCAAACATATTTTCAAATCTGGCTACCGGACGTGCCCGAAAAATCGTGTCAACAGTCACGTGGGACACCCTGTGTATATATGTATACACAATATAATGAAAAGATTTTAATAGTACTATTTTTTTCCAATAATTTCGTAAATAAAGTGATAATAAATGCATTCTCATATTGTCTGCAACTTCTAATCTTTATTTTATTTAATTAAAAATTGCAATAAAAAATAGATAGTTGGGTAACGTGAGTAATTTGATAAAATTTTCTGAAAACTATGAAAATTAAAAAAATGAAATACGAATGGTATGCGAGAGAGGAGAACTGTAATACTTCAGGTAATATTATGTTATTAATTCGGCAATAATTCTTTCAATTCCTGCATATGATCATTATATTATCATTATTTATACCTGTATCTTCGTAATGGCCAATTCCGCTCAGGTATCGAACAAGAACCTCTAAATAATAAACGTCCGGGTATATCCATTCTCGTTCTCTGTCGCTACCTGGCCACGATTTATGTTGAAGTTTAAAAGAAGATTCTCTCAACTTTAATATCACACTTCGATTTCGCCAATATCTTCACGACCAAAAAGCTACCTGAAAAAACCTCCTATATCATCTCAGCAAGATTAATTATATGCATTAACACGAGCGTGAAATCTCGAATCTCATTTATCGACGACGTACGAAAATCTATTTTGAAATGTGATTCGTTTGCGCCCCCTTTCTGCACAAGTTTATGCAGAAGCATAAAACCTTGGTTCCTTTAATCCTCCTCATACGCTCTTTAGAAATAGTTGCATAGAAGATCCTAGCTTTACACATTAAATCAACTAATTATACTTTATTTATAGCGTCATATTTTGGAGAAATACTCTGTCGAGCATAACTATAGCACCATTAAAATTTTCAAGAGCTCTGATCGTTTGTATTTGGTTGGAACGAAAGTTCGTAGCATTTTTAAATCAAAAGATAAAATTAAGATATTTATTCATAGGTTTATTGAATAACATGATAAGTCACCTAAAAAATGGTAAAAGGTAATAGAAAAGAATGGAAAATATGTTATTGAACAAATCTGTGTATAAATATCCTAATTTTATCTTCGAGTTTTAATTTAAGAACGAAGGAAATTTCAAATTGAAATTTAGATAATAATTTCCAAATGTAAATAGGATTACTTGAAAAGAGTTGAAAAGAAATTATATTAATGAAAAGAAAGTAGCGTAATTTGCATTATTCGGCAGTATGTAGCTGTGAAAATGGCTACATGCGCAATTGTATGCTGCCGAATAATGCAAATTACGCCTCGTAAACGAAAAAATAGAACTTTTGAGGGCGATTGCGGCCTAGATTGATCTTATCTCTAGCGCTTTTCCAGCGCTTTTCTAGCGCTAAAAACGAATTTGTGCTTACTCGTTTTCTAGCAAACTAGTCGGTCTAACAACTTTAAAAAATTCAAGTGTTTTCGACCAATTTTTAAAAAGTTATGCCTCTTTTAAGAGTATTCACTTAATATTATCCCCGACCGTATTATATTATAATTTACGTTTTATGAATTCTATCAGCGTTAATTGAGGTTCTTCGAAATATTACTATAAATTGGATTAAGCGAGATCTAATTAACCACGTGGGAGCAGAAACGTGATACATTTAGGCTATAAACAATTATCCATTGCGCCGCTAATGAAAACGACGGAACCACAAAACGACGTGAGACGGCAGGACGCGGAGGTAACTCGGGCTACTACTGTATACATATGTGCTTTTATATGCAAGGAGATTTACGCGTGTCTGCTATCGTGTCGATGAACCGTTACAATAATTATGCAATATGTAAATCTTGTCAGCGAGCATCGCGAAGCACGCATCTATGAAACCATGAATTACGGAATCATTAAAAGAACGAAGGATAGGAAAGGAGTCGTCTATTTGGCGATGGCGGTGGTTACATGTTTGGCAACGTAAGCTAATGAATTTCGTCTGCGCCATTACATCCCGTGTTAGTTGCAATTACAGCGCAATTAAACTACGACCCCCTCGTTAACAATGCAGCCATTGTGTTAATAATTACGCCGTGGAATGCGTTTCGTGATCGGTTTTACGTAACAGAAATACTTCGACGATCGAATACTAATCGCTTCGTTCCATCGAGCACGCGGCGGAATTGGCCGCTTGGCTAATTTGCTGGGACACACCTGTAACTGGATACCTAAGGACGTGGATAGGCAATTCGCGGCAAAGAACGGTATCGAGAATTCTCTGTATACGAGCTTTCCGTTTCGCTCGTTCCTCTTTCACACAATTTTTACATGGCGTGATGCCCAACCAATCGTATTTAGTCGCATATAGATTGTTCCTCATTCTAAACAAAATTCACTTTGAAACCATGTTTGAATGATAATAATTCGAAGTCGAACGGATGAGCCAATTTATTTGGATGTATAATAATAGCAAAGTTAGGAAGTAAGTAATACTCATAACTAAACTGCGGACCTCTATGCATTTATAGGAAAATTGGGTAGATGAAATTCGAAATTGTTGGGAAATTTGAAAAATTGAAGATGTCAATATATGATTCCTCCTCTATTAAAATCATTACGATAAAGATTGAAGGTAAAGATATCTTCAATCTCCAAATCAGTGATAGATCCATTAAAAAAAATTGTTTAAATGTTTTCACAAACGATTCAATCCGGAGCGTTTTAAACTAAAAAAGTGTCGTTAGCCCTTGGAGTTATTTTAACTCGAAAATTAAACATTTCTTCCGACCTAGAATATTTCCATTCCCTATGACTTTTCAAATTTTATGGATACGAAATTGGTATAATACCTAAATGTTTAGTAATTGATTAGATAACGACGTTAGGGTTACATTTTCTGCTGCTGTATGATTTTCACCCCAAACTGCATGAAGAACACTGTTCAAGATATTGAGATACACCACGAGCTTGTTCTTGAGGATCATCCTCTTGAAGTTATCTGACGTCGCGGTATCACGTGACAAGTGAATTAAAATGTCAAGAGTATCCGTATAATACTAGGTGATCCAGAAAGTTCGTAGCCTAACACATAGATGGTTTTGGTAGCAGCAAAAACATATCGTTGTTGAAAACATCCGTCTTTGATGTGAACATACCATCGATTCAGGCAGCTGATTAAAGTAGAAGTGATTGCTTTGGTTAGAAAAATGGAATATTTATATAAAAAAGGATTAAGCGGAAAGGAAATTTTTGATGATATGGTGAATATGTTAGGGGACAGTGCTCCTTCATATGCAATGGTAAAAAAATGGATTGCTCTGTTTAAACATAGTCGTACAGACGTTAATGATGATCCACGTTCAGGACGTCCAAAAACTGCAACCACTTCAGAAATGATTGATCATGTCCATGATTTGGTTTTGGAAGATCGCCGATTAACCGTGGGTGATTTAGCTGAGGCCACAGGCATCTCAACTGGATCAGTTCATGAGATCTTAACTAATGAATTAGGTTTGAGAAAGCTATTGACAAGATGGGTGCCGCATTCGTTAAATTCGGATCAAAAACGCATTCGCGTGAAATGTTCTCAACAACATTTGGATCGTTTGCAAAAAAAATAAAACTGACTTTGTGCGTCGATTTGTTAGCATGGATGAGACTTGGGTTTACCACTATGATCCTGCATTGCGGCAACAAACCACAGAGTGGACTGAGTCCAATTGTTCAGCTCCAAAGCAGCCAAAGTGGTCAAAATCGACAAAGAAAGTCATGGCATCCGTTTTTTGGGATGCAAAAGGAATTTTGTTAATTGATTATCTTCAAACCGGAAAAACAATAACAGGAGACCTTTGGATAAACCTTTGGATAAACCTTTTGGATAAACTGGATGCACAAATTCGGGAGAAAAGACCTGGCTTAGCGAAGAAAAAAGTCATTTTTCACCAGGACAGTGCACCGGCTCACAAAGGTGTTCTTGCAATGGCCAAATTGAAGGAGTTACGCTATGAATTGTTGGAGCATCCACCATAATCACAAGACCTGGCCCCCTTTGACTCCCATTTGTTCCCAAACCTCAAAAAATTCCTACGTGGCAGGCGTTTTTTATCAAATGAAGCA
The DNA here is from genome assembly GCA_028455795.1 of Lasioglossum marginatum. Lineage (NCBI taxonomy): Eukaryota > Metazoa > Arthropoda > Insecta > Hymenoptera > Halictidae > Lasioglossum > Lasioglossum marginatum. The sequence continues at coordinate 4,944,062 of CM052275.1, forward strand.
GTCATAGCAGCCGTAGATGAGTATTTTAGAGGTCTCGAGGAAAATCATTTCGGACATGGGGTAAATGAATTAGAAAATCGCTGGAAAAAATGTATTGAGCTTAAGGGAGAATATACTGAAGAATAAATGTATTTTGACTCGTCATTTCATGTTATTTCATTGTTAGGCTACGAGCTTTCTGAATGACCTAGTATGTCTTTTGAAGTGACCGGTGCGACGACCAACAGGGAAATAGACGACGATTGGCGATTTCCGGGTGACACATCGGAATCGAGGCCACGAAGAGAGTGCCTCGTTAGTCGTGGAGAAATTTCGAAGTAGTGATTGTCAAGCAGAGGGCAGACGACGAGCGAAGCGAGAAAAAGAGATTAAATGAGAAACAGAAACGTAACGTAGTCGTGTTCCTATCGTAAATCACCGACGAAAATACAATAATGCAAGAGAAGAGGCACTCTCTCGCGCCATAAACCAAATCGCATCACTTGACCCGGCTTGACCTCTTCGGGGGCTTTTGTGCGACACATTTTCTTCGTTTTACACGTGCTCTTTTTTTGTTCGTTTCTTTTTTTCACTCGGCGTTCTCGAGGAGGAGGCACCGGTTCGGTTCTTTAAACGGGCCTCCTCTTCGGGAATTCCTCAAGGTTCCTGATCCACAAGACAACGGGTTAGACGCGAGGAGATCCTGTCACCTCGCCATAGGGTGGCCTTGCCGTGGCCGCACAAAATAATCATATAACGTGCCTGACCGCATAGCTGCATACCATAATATGCTCCGTCCCAAGATTGGCGACGTTCTTTCCTTCTCGAACCATTGTCCCGATCGACACACTCGAAAAATCGACAATCTTTTTTCCCGACGGTTCTTTTTGTCCACATATATGACGCTTCAGAATGGATACCGTTCAACGGCCTGTGACGCCTCTTTTTACTTTTTACTGATGACATTATTAACCTAACTTATCGTTTTGCCACTCGGTAAGACCGAATCCACGTGTTTGTTTTACTTAAAGAAAGAAGGTGTGCCAGTTGTCTTGTTATTACAGTACGACCTCCATTATCTGAGTCCTCGACGTCTTTATAGTATCTGTAGCATTAGATGTAAATAGCTCTATCTAAGGCGAGCAACATGCAACACTATTTATTAGACAAATTAACCCTTTGCCCTACAATATCGAGTTAGTATGAAGATGAAGTACTCGTGATGAAGATTCTGAACAGAGTCCAATAAATGTGTATGTTATCAATTTCCCTTGAACCGAAATCAAATTCTATTTTGTTGTAATCGATATACACGTATGTACAGATGGTCCTTTTTGTCCACATATATGAGGAATGGATACCGTTCAACGGCCTGTGACGCCTCTTTTTACCTTTTATTGACGACATTATTAACATCGTTTTGCCACTCGATAAGACCGAATCCACATGTTTGTTTTACTTAACCCATTGCTTGCCATAAGAACTATTTTTGTAATAACTTTTTGTAATAAATTTTGTTAACAAAACATTAGGAATTACAGATCTACAAAACGTATTTTTTGAATTTTCAATAAAGGCCCACATAAAAAAGTTGTAAAGTAGTATTTTTTCTACAATTCCAATCAATTGCAATATTTGAAGAAATTTCTTTTCACATCCTGTAGTAGACTAATTGCTCTAGCTTTCCAAAAAATTTATCGTCTTTTTTAAAGCGTCCGAATATTAATTCGGGTCACTGTAAGTTGCGTGAACCACCCTGTATATAAAGAAGATTTATAAATATATAAAGAATAAATTATATTTTGAAAATCCCTATTTTCGGGAAATCGATAAGTTCGAGAAACTCGAAATTTTTGGGTACCCATCCCAATCACGATCACGAAAAAATTTCGTGTTCCCGACCCGACTCGATATTTCGGGTTCTCGCACACCCCTGGGCATGACCTTCACATGACCTTGACTCCGAAAATGAAGGTCAAGTTAGAGTACAGAAGTTTCGTTGGGGTTATGAGAGACCCCTGTATACCAGTTACGGGTTAAGATGGCAAAAATTATTTTTGTTTAATATATCGCCAAGTATCTTTCAGCAACAGAGTTTATACAGAAAACTCGAAGCTTCCACTTAAATTGACAGGTGAATATTTTTCACTATTACCAAGGGATACGAAAAGGTTCCGTCATAGTTTTCGATTTCTGCATAGCTGCATAATACCATATAAAGCGTCTTCTCGCATTTCCATCCTGTGACACAGTATCTGTCTGTTTGCGGAATGGTCGCCGTCAGCAAACTGTGGAGTGAAAAAATTTATAAATGATGAAGATGAATATTTTTCGTGGAACGTCTTTTCTTTTACCTGTCTACCTCAACGACATGATACGAAAATTATTTATCGAATTCCATTTACATATTTATCGTCAGTATTTCTGAATAATTATAGTAGTAAACAACACAATTTATTAATAGTTTTATGAATTTTATACCAATGTCGCGTCCCTGTCCATAACAGATTAGTAAAAATACAATGTAGAAAATATTTTTGCACATTTCTTTAAAATGGGTCATATCAATATTCATTCAGTAACAGAAAAATGGTTACTATTTATGGTAAACTAGAACTATAAATATATAATATATATAATATATATATACTATATATATATATATATACTATATATATATACTATAATATATATAAACTTGAACCAAAAAGGTTCAAATCGTGTAGTACAATATTAAAAAAGTTGTCGTCTTTTTTAGAGCGTCCGAATATTAATTCGAGTAACTGTACATGTCCCCGACAATGAAAGAGTTAATTAAATGGTCCGACCGGTAATTTGTAAGCAAAATCACACCGCACGTGTTCTTTCAAAACCAAGTAATTTATGACTAATTCCAAGGAAAAACGTGCGCAATCACCTGTTTAGATCAACGGATAGGCACGTCGGAACATCTCGAAACTTTCTGAATTAACAAACAACACGGTGAAAAAAACCGAACGAGACAAAGAAACCTGTAAAGCTATACAGTGCATACGTAACTATGAGATAGCATCTTAGATGGAACGTTGATCGGTGGTCGAGATCGTACAAACGATGCGCTTGTTACTAATAACAGATTGTAAATCCATTGAGGATATCCTACCGGTTGGTTTTAGTCGCGCGGCACCGCACCAGCCATGAAATGTAAATGAGCTTGGACACCTCGTTCAAACACGCAGTTACCACACTCGGTTACGTGTCGTCGTAGAATTTTCTTCTGACAGGCCGAGCGGGGACCATTAAAGGCAGACAACGCATATTTCTAGGGACGCGCTCTGCGGCGCGTTTTCATGGCACTACTGGGAAATCGCGAGAAGGCAGGGAGGAAATGAGAACTGGCCGCGCTCGCGGGGAAATGCTTGGCCGCGGGGCAACGAACGACAAACTGTTCTATGCCGAGCGTAGATCGATCCGTCGTCGTTTCGATCGATCCTGAATAAATGACGCGCGTCCTCCTCGGCCCTTCTGGTCTTCGCCGCGCTGCGTTGCGTTGCCGCGTTGCCACGAGTGATTCATTCGCCTCCTTTAACGAACGTAAAATCGAGTGCCCGCACGCGCACATGGCCCGAGTGATTGCGTCGAGTAATTAGCACTTGAGAAACCATGTGTTTATGTGTCCGACGGTTATAAGTTTGATGAGGTGATGACGAGGATGCTGTAAACGTGATTTAGAACTCAACCGCAGAGATCGGACGTAAATTAACGGGTTCTACCAAAAATTACTCGATCAATCCAATTAACACTAAACGTACCGAGCTATAAAAGCATCGGACACGTTGTGTCTCTAAATTATATATTTATTTGAATTATTTGAATTATATATTTATTTGTATTTTTTATATTTATTTGAATTATTTGAATTATTTGAATTATTTGAATTATTTGAATTATTTGAATTATATATTTATTTGAATTATATATTTATTTGAATTATTTGAATTATTTGCTACAATAATAAAAAAGTTATACTGTCTCAAAGTGCGTTCAAATACTTTCGTGGTTCACTGTATGAATAATTGATAATTAATTGGATTGATCGAGTAATTTTCGGTAGAAACCCTTAATTTGCCTCCGATCTCTTGCAGTTGAGTTCTAAATCACGTTTACAGCGTCCTCGTCATCACCTCATCAAACTTATACTCCGCGTACCGTGGAGCATAACTATTGTACCATTAAAATTTTGAAGAGTTTTCAACATTGATTTCAAATGTTATGTATTGGACATATTATAAAAATGATATTTATTTTTAAAAAATATACCGGTAAAACGAATATCTGACTGATTTTAAAATCTTAAAATGAAGAATTTTAAGAATCTGTAGAATCTCCTTTCTTACGTGTTAATTAAAAAATATTTCTAACTAATTTATTCAAAATTTCTGGCTAATTGGGTTTCAGGATTCAATAACAGCTTGTTCCAGCTTCGAAACGTTTGAGGACCGCCGGTTATTTGCATAAATACGTCATACCAGAATTCCCCACGTTTTCGTAAAATTTTGATTCGGATTGATATTGATTCCCAATAAAACATATATTCCTTACTTTTAATTATCATACTTAATTCGTGTTTTATTAAAATTTATTAATAATATACATAAAATTTTAATCACATAGCTACCCCCTCAAATATTACAATTTTCTATGAAATTATTTTAATTCATAATTAAACCCTTCTAACATTTAATGTCATTATAATATTCTGTAAAAAGTGTTTCTCCGCTGAGTACGCTTCTTAGTGTTAACAGAATTTTACATACATCATTTAACATTCAATTCAATTTGTGTATCATGTACTTTTATTATGTACAAAAGCTACAAAAATATTAAAATGAGACATGGGTATTTATTTTTTTTCACATACTATCTACTATTTTAGATTTTATTTGGCTTAGAAAAATAGTATTTCAAATACGATAATTATTTTGATAATTTAATCCAACGTAATAAAACATTTATATTTTAAGAATCTAAATCATAAAATAAAATATTTCCATTTAACATTCTGAAACACAATAAAATATTTTATTATAATAATTTGGTATGAAATTGAAATACTTTAATCTTACTTAAAGTATTGGGTTATCCCATAAATGAAGATTGAATTCATTCGTTGATCTAAAATTTAAAAGTTTCTGGAATATCATGGAGTTATTAAAAGACATTAAAAAACAAGTTTTAGATAACGACGGTAAAACGTATTTCTGATAAAATTGACTATGTATTTTTGCTTCATTTCATTACTCTTAAAAAGTGAGTCTATTATGTATATATAATACATATATGCAGCAGGTTCTACTGTGGTTTGTTGATAAACAATATATACTTATAAATGTATTGAATATAAACCATTATTTTCAGCGAGATATTTAAAATAAAAATAATAAAATATTTGGAGGGATGAAATCCAAATATTTTCAACATTTTCCAAATAAAATACTATTTTAAAAACTTGTTGCATCAAATAAAATATTTTCTTTTTAAAATTGTACGTATACTTTAAAATAAATAGGATTGTTTACTATTTAATATTTGAGATACTATTTTACCCAGTTCTGCTTCTGTTCCAAGAAATGTTATTAAGATGTCGATTCAAGTAGATTCAATACCGTGACGGAGAGCAAAAGAGAAAAAAATCATTATAGGAAAGGGAAACAAGCTTTTTACGACAACGTTGATCGTGAGTCGAGATAATTGGACAGGAAATCTTTATCGTTGCGTGTAAATCAATGCGTGAAAGGTGCGTTTCTCTCTCAACTGTTCGATATTTTACAACTCATTAGTTCGGATCGAGGTTGTACGATGCACAAGTGCACCTCTAACATTCTAGACTCACTGAAGATGCGAGTCGGGTAATTCGAAGCGGATACGTCGGCGGATGCATCAGCGGAAACACGCGTCGACTTTCTAACTACGCACCGTAGGAAACGCGTGGTAAATCTTTCGTGAATACCAAAGATTGATAAGAAGTTATTCCAACGCATTGAACTTCCTTTCATCGTTTACAGACAAATCATACTTTCTAATACCTATACTGCAGATTTTATGCATTTATTATACAAGTTTTCAATCTAAACTAGTATAGCGGTTAAAATCTAGAAACATCATAAAATAAAGAAAGAACCTTTTATTTTCTGTTTCATACAATTAATGCATAAAATTTTTATTTCGCATAAAGATCCGCAGTCCAATGTCTAATGAAATCTTGAAATCTTAGGATGTATTGATAATTTAAAATGTAAATAAATAAAGCTGTATTCTTTAAAATTTAACCATTGAATTTTATTTTCAAATCGGGCACGAACTTATGCGATCATCTAATGATTTATATCATTATTTATATTATAGATTTATATTATGAATAAATATTACAATGGTATAAACGCGATATAAACAAGTGAGCTATTATAGTGGCATACCGTTCAGAAGGTTGACATCGACAAAAGCCATTAGAGTGGCGGCGTCGTGGCTAAGAGGTTAGAAAACAAGAATAAAAAAGAATTCTTTACAAATTCATTCGCGACTGAGATGCGATCAATTGTGGAATGGTCGAATAAAAGACTGGAATTTCTTATCATATATCATAGGTGTCGGTAGAAAGGACGTTCCGTATAGATGCGCCAGGTCTCTGCGCAAGGGGTTAAATATTCTTCGCGCAGTATTCGAAATCGTGCGCATCGACGTTACTGATTCATAACCGTATCTTAGGTGGACGATGTACAACACACAATGCCGATTATACAATGGCATGGGACTGGAGGCTGGGGACATCGGCGCGAGACGCGACGAGGAAGCGGCTGGAAAGAGGGATGAAACGATCCGCGCCGCGGATAAACGGAATAGAGATATTTATTAGTGTAGCCAGTGTCGCCTCTATGAAGCCAATTTACATCTCGAGTCACGTGCATAAAGATAACTTGTCGCGGGAGCCGTAGATATACGCGGACGTATAGATCGCAAGGGGTCTCCGTTATACGCGAAACGCCATTAGTACGGTGTGCCCCGCGGAGGGGAGACAGACATTGATTTGTGTTTTGATGCGAGCTACCAGACTGCGAACCTTCGCGTGGAATTAGCGAAACGTATCTATTTATCCTGCTAATTCTCACGGCGTGATACCCGCCGCGAATTATTATTAGGAAAACTCACCGCGAATAAATACCGTTCCGTGTGCTTTCTATAGGGCGAACTATCTACTCGATTATCCTGACGCAGCTTGGACACTTCTTTGCACCCTTGTAGCGTCATAAATCGACTCCGGATCTTTATGCGAAATGAAAAGTTGCTGCATCGAGTGCGAGACACAGGAGCTAGATATAAACTTACTGACAAAAGTTAAGGAACAAAATAGTCATTTGACATTGAATGACCTTGAGTCGTAGGTCGTTGATTTCGCCTTGAAACGCGCTATTTGATGGTGGATAAAAAAACGTATCATTCCGTTTAAAAAAAGAAAGCTGACGTTCATCTCACCTTGGTGTGTCCGGGAAAAATAAGATGTCCCCCTCGGTATTGAACAACTTTCATCTGAAACATTTTTACGTATGATCAATATTTTCGGAGATTTTCGACTGTAACGCTTTATAATTTCCACCCTGTATACACTTATACCATAATTATCATCCACTTATATTCAGGGTTCTATTCCCCCTCCTCGCCACTCCTCAAAATCTCAGCTCATCAGGTTGCGTGGGCCATACAGCACTACAGCCTAAGAAAGTAATTGATAATAGTGGGGTATGTTTCAATGTTTGGTATCAAAAATGACAGATGGAATCTTGGCAAAAGGGTGACAGATTTCTTTCCTAGAACTAGCAAATTCTGTATACAAACGTGACTAATACAAGCGTTTTCGCTGTACGAGTAATTATCATCCACTTATATCCAGGGTTCTCTATCCCTTCTTCACCATTCCTGAAAATTTCAGTTCATTAGGTTGCGTGGGCCATACCGCACTACAGCCTAAGAAAGTACATAATTGATAATAGTGGGGGATGTTTCAATGTTTGGTATCAAAAATTGCAGATGGAATCTTGGCGAAAGGGGGACAGATTTCTTTCCTAGAACTAATAAATGCAGCGGTCACTGATGGTCCCGGTCAGGCCGACGACACTGCCTTCCGTCGAGCGTTTCAGCGGCCGTATCGGTCGAGTAACTTTCATTTCGCAGCGATTCTAACGGAGTTTCTCGTGTCACTCGGACTAGTTGCAGACCGCACGATAGCCGCTGCCATCGCAGAGAGTGAGGGAGAGAGAGAAGAAAGAATAGAGGGAGAGAGAAAGAGAGGGAGGGAGAGCGAGCGTGTGCGCTGATTTTTTTGCGAGAGTGCACTTGGTACGGACGCTCGCGCGTCTACTAGTGGAGGTAAACTAGTTGTTCCCAACGACACTACGGCATTCCACTAGCCGTGGCATTAAAGTCCCCCGATATTCACGTTGTCGCCCCGGCCATAATTTTCGCCTCGCTGACAAGAGCATCGATGCGCGATATCGTTTCGATGTGTTACGATCGACACTTATCCACACTTACAGTATAGCTCGTTTCAAAGACCGGAAGCACGTTTCACCGCATCGGTGACTTTTTTGGCCCGAGCTCTCTCCTTCGCCCCTTATGCTAAACAAGATTTGAACATTCCTCATAAATTGATACGTTTATACGAAGGATTCTGGCACTGTATAATGTTTTGGTGCGTTAGGAGTTAGGGTGCATCTGCACTGGTTGCGATTTTCGATCGCATGCTATACACGTAAAATTGGGTTTTGATCAGAGGTGGGCAATATTAATCGTAAAATAATTGTAATCGTCAATCGGATAATCGATTAATGATTAACTGCTGAAATTTCGAAATGAAATACGGAATCAAAACTGTATGCATACTGAAAAAAATGTAAACTGAGTTTAGGTATATTGTCATTTGGTTATTACAATTTATGGATAGACCGTGTGGCGATTAATTTCAATAATTGATTAAATCAGTCTCCGATTTTTCGATGATTCCTTTTTTTAATCAACGATTGACGATTAGCTTCATCAATCGATTGAATCAATCGCCGATTTTTCAATGATTACTTTTTTAATCTTGATTGAAATTTTAATCGATTAATGCCCAACTCTGCTGTATACGATCTATGAGTTTTTTGGTTGAGGACGAGTGTTCCATTAGCAGATAATGTCCTGTTGCAGGAAACCGTAATCGTATCATGCGACGTTAACGTTTCTTTGGAGTTTGCTTCTGGCCCTGATGCAGCGTAACGAGTTTATAAGAACTTGCGCTCGTGAACTTCTCTTTTCATACTTTTCAGTATGATTTGTATCTGCGCGAGTAAACTATGCGACGGAAATGATAAATATTCAACAAGTGTTTTTTTCTGTCAAAGTATTTCACGCTGGAGAGGACTAAATAGATGTTGCATAAATTACTGAAATTTGCCTAAGCCTATTTTGTCTCGCATTTTCAACGTCGGAAGCGAACAACTCGAAAGTAGAACGTCTGCACGCATAAATATGTTCGTGCTTCCGACGTGTAAATCGCTCTCAAAATATGTCCCTGACATTTACGATGCTTAAACCTGTTTTATGTTCGAATGAAAGAGTTCAACAGATTACTTCTGATACAATTTATTTAACATCTTCGTGCCGTCGCCCGAGCAATTTAAACAGATGCTCCGGTTTAGGAAGCTGAAGAAACGATCGTGTTTCCGGATTTTTTTCTAACAGAATAAAATAGATAACAATCTGTAGTTTTTGGAATTTGTACAGTCAGGGACAGAGTTGGGCATTAATCGATTAAAATTTTAACCAAGATTGATTGACTAATGTGTACGATTAAAAAAGCTAATCATTGAAAAATCGAAAGACGATTGATTCAATCGATTGATGAAAGTAGTCGTCAATCGTTTCAGCTTAATAGGATAATTAAAGAAAGAATACAATTTTTATTCGGCTCCTGTGTCCTGCAATCAATGCGAAAATTTCTTATTGTGCATAAAAATCCGCAGTATACTGATGATTCTGATCGTGTAATTTGGAAATCGGTTTGTTAATCAAGGAATGGAGAATCGAGGCAAAATTCATTTTTACGACTTTTTCCAAAAAATTTTGAAAATAACTGTTATTTTGGACCTCTGATTTCTATCGCGGTTCTATAAGGGAACGGAAAGATCTGTTTGAGAAGCAATGCCGTCTTCTTCTAATTGCTATTGGTGAATCGTAGTTGGAGCAATAATAATGAAGTTACATCGCAGTTATTTCAGGTTGATTTTGTTTTGCATCGCAATTTTAATCTGCTCCGCTTCCGTTGCGCAAAGAGGTCGATTGCTGATGATTCTGATCATGTAACTTGGAAATCGGTTTGTTAATCAAGGAATGGAGAATCGAGGCAATTCGATGAGTCGGGTAATAACGCGCTATTAAGATGCATAGGCCCGCTTTGGGCATCGCTCGCAGGTCTCGGCAGATAGGCACGAAAGAACGGGATGAGTTCGATGGTGGACTGATAGCGTAACTGCTTGATAAACCGAGTAGAAATGTCGTCGTAGACACGATCAAATAAACTCGCGAATAAATGCAGGAAGGATGGAAACTTGTCGGACAACGAAAAGAATTGGTAATGCGACGTTGAAGACGGGATGGGAATAGATAAGGACAATTAGAGAGTGTTAAAGGAACGGGACGACATGTGTCAATTAACAACCAACCTTTTTCTTCGTGTTGTAATCCAACCAACGCTACGGTGACGGAAATGGAAGCACAAGCAATCCTGCATTACACGACACTCTTCACACATGATTTTGTTTTAACGCGCGTCTGGTTAAAATAATATATCACCAATTTACATTTGAATTTATTAGATTAGATGAATTATTCGAATATACAGAGTGCCTCGCTTGAAATTTCCAGGGCGAATATTTCGAAAAATACGAATGATATGGAAAAATGTTTTGGATAGAAGTTGTATGTTTTTTATTTAACCTTGAAATGTAAGAAAGAGCAAACCATAGAAAGGTCATATTACCGATGCGAGTAATTATGGAACGAGATTGATGAGCAAACTGAGGTAACAGAAGAACCGTAAGTCCGGAGAAAGGACTTGAAAACCTCTAAAAGGAACAAGGCCTATATCTCAAATAGTTAAAAATAGAATAGAATATCTAGCGGAGATGGATCGGAAACAAGAATGAAATGAGAAGAAGGAAGAGGAAGGAAAGGAGAAAGAAGGGAAACGAACTAATAGAAACGAAGCAAATAAGATAGAATTCCTGTCGACAGAGTTTCACGGTGGCGACGCAGTCCACTGGAGATCCTGAGAGGCACGGAGCGTGTCCGAAACCTATTAAAGATCATCTATCTGGTCCTAAGACAATACTGTCTTTGACGCAGGTGCAACACTACGAGTGGGTATGCACCATTCAACCGTGGCTCTGCTCGATCGTGAACGACCTCCGAATCGTCGTACATCTCAAGAAATCGGTCGTGGACCTTTGATCTCCGTAGCTGAAGTTGTTTCTGACTCAGTCCAATTATGCATGTCGGCCGTAATTATGGGTTTAATTAGACAGCTAGATGCATTCGGTGAGAACGTCGAAACTCGTGTTCCGACCCAAGGGCTCTTGATATTTTCGTTTGAATGATTAATTATCTTTGACCTTGACCTTGATCTTGCACTTTGATCGCGCCGTACCGCCGATAGCCAGGGAACAAAATCGCGTCGGTTGTGACAATATTTTCCTGTAAATTATTCGTGAAATGCAATTGCAATTTAAAAGTGACCTCTTAAAAATATTTAAGGACATCAATGTATTAGTCTCAGCTTAATAGGATAATTAACACTAAACCTACCACTGCCGGTCAAATGATCGAAAATCTTGCAATTTCAATCTTGTAATTATTGAAATTATGACGTTGCTTACATGGAACATGATTCGATAAATTTCTTCATCCAAGCACATATTGCAATAAAAATTGCACGAAATCTAAATAAATAGAACCTTGTCATTTTTATTAGCTAAAACATTCTAATCGCTTTCAGTGCTCGGTAGTTTTAGTATTAAAAGAAGAATACATTTTTTATTTGGCTCCTGTGTCCTGCAATCAATGCAAACAATGCAAACATTTTTTATTTTGCATAAAGATGCGCAGTCTTATTATTAAATATGATGACCACCATGTAAAAATTAACAGAATTTTTCCCGAAAAACATGCAAATCAAAATACAGGTGTCGTAACCATGTTATATATGGCAATGCCCAAACTATGAGGACGAACGTAATACTGTTTTCCTCTTTGTACAACCCGTGGCAAAAAGTTGAAGTCAAAAATTTAATCAACGATTGACGAATTTTATACTTCAATCGTTTTAATCGCAATTAACAATTAATCTCCTAGTTTAGTCGTTAATTGCGGTTAACGATTAAATGCATATTAATCGTATGTATTTGATGAACTAGCTCAAAAAGAAAACTGACGTAACTGCCCCTGAGCAGTTCAATTAGGAGTTAAAGATACGATGTTTTTTATGACTATTTTCCAACTTCAAAATCGTTATTTTTCGAGTTATGTCACTGTTCTTGTCAGGCTGTGAATATATATATTCGATTAATATTGAGCATTCAATAACCTTTATTATATCCTCTTAGAACTTATATCAAGATTTTTTCCCTCTTGATCGCGCTCATTCCTTAACGTAAATCGAATTTACGAACTCCGAAGTGCATAAATCGAAAGTGCCGGGAATTAACAACGACAAGGCGAACAATTTCCGTGACTTTTATAGCATTCGCACGACATAACCGGTAATAAAATGAATCTTAAAAATTCCTCGGACGTTTACTCGTACGAAAAGCCTAATTCTTAGGCCATCAGCGCGGGAGAATAGATGACGATTTTACGGCAAGATGGAAGGAGTTATCAATTTTATTTTCCCGTAAAGTGACTCCGTCGATGTAAATTTGCATTCCGTGTGCTGCACTTCCGCAAGAGAACCGTGGTTGGCTCGTATAGTGGCACCCGGGGGTATTTCCGGTCCGTGTACAGTGTGCGTACGCACATCGAAGGTTTTTCATGCGGGCGGACAGATCGCGCCAGAGGGGATTCGAGTCATCCTTTCTCGACCAAGCGGAAAACTGCGGATACTCGTGGAAGAGGTGGTTCTGCATGGACCGTAGGATGCGCGTCATTGCTTCTGGCATATCCCCGATCATCTTTATTTCTCCTCTTTTCTTTTTAAGTCGTTAGAGCTGATTCTTTATCCTGATCGATGCAGCTTATTGAAAATCCCTTTACGAAACTCGTATTTCGTGTTTTATTGGGCTTGTGCAAAATAATAATTGTATTCTACCCCTGTATACTTCACAAATCAATTTTATTGCTAATGTTACGTATACAGGATGTCCCATCTGAAGGAATCCATTTTATTGGACTATTATTTCAATATTAATATTCCAATAATATTATATTCCATTGGGCTTGTGCAAAATATTAATCGAATTCTACCTATACTTCACAAATCAATTTTATAGCTAATATTACTTATACAGGATGTCCCATCTGAAGGAATCCATTTTGTTGGACTATTATTTCAATATTAATATTCCAATAATATTATATTCCATTGGGTTTGTGCAAAATAATAATCGAATTCTACCGCTGTTTGTTAAAGTGATCTTTAATTTTTTCCTTAAACCATCTAAGACTGTCTCTTCGAGATCTTTAAATTCACTGCACTGGACCGAATAATCGAGATTCCAATGTACGTATATTTCATTGAAAAATGTCAAGTCAGGAGTATTAAAAATGTCTTCAATGCAACGCGAAAGCAAATTAGACTAAAAAATAATTTTACTCGGTCGGTAAGCCTCAAATCTCGGCCCGCAAGCAGGACAAAATTTTCTTTCACGAATCATTGCGCTTCGTACGAGAAACAATGCTCACGCGTTACACTCTTTCGAGTTGATTCCCCGAGACATCTTCGATGGCACGTCGCGCGAAACACGCAAGAATTCATGACCGTCGAACCGTCGATGTGTACGTAAGACGTGCACGTACGGTCGATGTACACATGCAGGCCACGGAAGATCAATTTCCCTTGAATAAAACATCCTCTCCCGGCCGGATTGGCGTTATCGATGCTGAAGACTTTAACCTGGTCGACGTATGGCTACGCGCAATCGCACTTGCAACTTCGAAACGGATGCAGGAACGGGAACATGTTTGTTCTACGTCCTACGCACGCCGCACAGTGGTCTAAACGGGCCATTTAGCTGGATAAAACCCAAAAAATGGAAATCCGCAGAAAATTCCCCACTTCTGCTGTTTTTTCCCTTTTTATCACCCCATAATAAAATATGTGCTCCCACGAACAACTCATTTTTCAACTTCGCATTTCTTCATCGTCATTCGACACCTCACTATTCGTTAGTATATCTCATTTTTCATTCTACAGGGTGTCCGGAATTTAAATGGCAAAACTTCAGGAGCGTGTAGGGGACCGAAAAACTAAGACCCAAAACTAAGAAAAAAGTCTTTTAGAGATTTGCTCGTTTTTGCTTCGTTTTGGAGAAAATCGCAAAAATTCAATATTTTGGACGTGGAGGAATATGGCCACCCCGATCACCTGATATGACACCCATGGATTCCTTCGTGCGGGGAACCTTGAAGGAGAAAGTTTATTTTCATTATTCGACAGCATGTAGCTATGAAAATAGCTACATGCGCAGTGGTATGCTTCCGAATAATGCAAATTACGCCTCGTGAACGAAAAAATAGGATCTAGCGTTTTTGACTACTGAAAAACCCCATTTTTGTATTATCGAGAAATGAGAACGCTAATCTCGCACCCTTGCAATCCTGGAAAAAGGAGTCTACTCCCTTAAATTCAAACTTTTATGGTCGATGTATGAAGATGTGTAGGATATTAGGCTATGCGCCAAGTTTCAATTTTTCTCTGGATCGGTTGGCCGTTACTTTACGTGCAGCCATGTGCACAGATGAGTAGTCGGTCACCGGACCGTTTTATTTTCACCAGTTATATCACAGGTGTTATCTTACGTTGTCTGCGCACCAAAGAGCGGAGGAGGATGGTAAAAGTATCGGATGTTGCGCAGCATAAGGGCAACGTTAGGCAAGACCGAATTACACGGGAAACGTTGCTCCTTTTGCTTCGGCTGTCCTCGTACTGCTTTTTTTCGGCTTGTTCCTTCGAGCACGCTGTTTAGATGATTCCGGGTTGCGTACGAACGCCGTATGTTCGTGGATGGGGTAATTTTCGGGAGGATTAAGTTGCCTTTTTGCTCCGCGTTGGCTCCGGATCACGAGAAAATCGTGCGAAGAGTAATTAGCAGATTTATGGAAATTTACAACGTTGAACATTCATTTATTAAAATACGCAGTCTGGTGGTTAAGATTTCATAAGAGCAACGAGCACTCGAGGGCACTCATTCGTGCCACAATTCATTAAGGCTAAACTAATAGCACCGTTAAATTGACTTAATCATAGATTTGGTGTAAACAATACACTCTAGAGTACACCTCATCTTGTATGCTGTAATTTATGTTCTGCATATCACGTGAATAATTAATCGCATAATAAACGCCTTCTCTCTTTGTACTATAACATCGAGTAAAACTCGTGATGAAATAAAATTCTATTTTGTTGTTGCTG
This sequence comes from Lasioglossum marginatum, assembly GCA_028455795.1. Classification (NCBI taxonomy): domain Eukaryota; kingdom Metazoa; phylum Arthropoda; class Insecta; order Hymenoptera; family Halictidae; genus Lasioglossum; species Lasioglossum marginatum. Next base: position 4,959,735 of record CM052275.1, read on the forward strand.
ATATAAATGTTGTTCCCTTGGCAACGGTGATGCTCAAGATCATTTGAAGGAACAGTTTCCTTTGCAAGAATATTCTCCGCGGCTTCCGTGAAAAGTTATCAACGAAAAACACGGCCCAATAAAAGCACTCGGCCAATGATAACACCGCGCTCAACGGGGCCTGTGCTCTGATTGGTCCGTGTATTTCGTTAATAACTCCTTAACAAAGCCACATACAGTGGCCGGAATTAATATTCGGACGCTCTAAAAAAGACGATAATTTTTTTAATATTGTACTATACGATTTGAACTTTTTTGGGAAGTTAGAGCAATTAGTTTACTACACGATGTGAAAAGAAATTTTTTCAAAAATTGCAATAGATCGGAATTGTAGAAAAAATACTAAAAGTTGCATTTTACAATTTTTTTATGTGGGCCTGTATTGAAAATTTAAAAAATACGTTTTGTAGATCTGTGTCAATGTGACTGCTGTACAGGGTGTCACAAAATGTATCGTCGTGACTTCTTCAGGTGATTCTACACCTTTGCAAGATTGACCTTGAGCATATTGAGCAATATTTTAAAAGTTTTAGTGGTGACTAACAATGTAAATTGTAAAATCGAAATTTCCCAGACTCAATTTTTTAAAGAACGTCAGTTTATTATACAATATATTTGCGTAGTAATCGTAATGAATCTCGGCTTTAGAACACACCATTGTCACCTCTTGTTCAGCTAATATAAACACAACGTTAACCTTTATTCTCGCGTCGGGTGTACATCGTATCGAGCGATACGAAGCGTTTTAAGTTCCTTGAAAAGCCTATGCATTATACATCCACAACATCGCATTACGAAGAGGTTAATATATTACATTACCCTATCCATTGTCGCGCAGTGCCGGCAACAGCGTGAATGATTATTATATGTGTACATACAAATCCGAAGTGCCGGCGCGGTGCCGCGTGATTGGTCAACAAGGTGTTAATTAGGAGTATTACCGTTTATTTTCGTTCATAAACCGTGTCCGACCAACGAAAACATTTATTAGCGATAATCAATGCACGCGGCGGTGCTGCGAATCGCTTTAACGCGCGGCTATTTCGAATCGCGAGGTCCCGTTAAACACAATGCTACGCTGATAAACCAAGTGTACTGTACGTGTACGTAGTACGTACCGGATAGTATTCGAGTAGAGATTGCAATACTGGCACACCGGTATACCGAATACCAGTATTTCGTGCTATTTTGCAATTTCGTGAAACCGGTATTTGCTAAGGGAAAATACCGGTATTTTCGGTATTAGCTATAAACAATAAATATTTTTTTTTGGGCATCTACTCTTATTTGAAATACAGTGACTCCCACTAATATTCGAACACTCTTAAAAAGACGATAACTTTTTCAATATTGTACTATACGATTTGAACTTTTTTGGGAAGCTGGAACACTTATTTTGCTACAGGATGTGAAAAAAAATTTTTTCAAAAATTGCAATTGATCGGAATTGTAGAAAATATACTAAACGTTGCATTTTACAACTTTTTCATGTGGGCCTATATTGAGAATTTAAAAAATACATTTTGTAGATCCGTGTCAATGAGTCGTGGGTCGAAAGAGTAGCGCGTAACGTACAGCGCCGTAAGCTGGTGGCGTGCTGTAATTTTCGGAACGATTAAAGCCTTCTTCCCTCTCTCGTTCGGGGTCCTTAACGGCGCGCGTATACTGTTGCTCTGCGCGAGCCGAGGTTCTAAATAAGGCGTTGAAAAACCACGAGCGTACGATAGCATTAACGATCGCGCCGCGAGAGCACCGATAAATTGTCAAGCTCGATTCGAAAAATTCTGCAACCCTTATCGGCTCCCGATAGGAGACGAGAAGGCTACCGTAGCGAATCGATAAGAGTCGAGGAAGCTGCGAGTAGCTGCTCGAGCGGTTACAATTTGGAAGCCACTATCGTTGCGGATGAAGGAGCTATTTACGTCTAAACTGTCGCATAAGTTCTCTTTTATGCTTTGTAGAAGCAGTTTTTTTTTTAAGGACGACGGGAAAAAGTACCTTTACGTACTCTACGTCCAACAAGAGATGACACAGAGAAACTTGCAGGTACCACGTGATATCCCTACTTCGCGCTACACATCCTCCGCGATTGGCCAGATCGTTTGACGAAGACAGCAAAGGAGCGTCTTGAGTGCGACTGCAATAGAGTATAGGAGGTTTATTTAAATGCTTGTTTATTCTTTAAGGATTCGTTACAATCTGACGCTCGCTACCGAAAATTAGCAGACGAACATCGGTTGCTATTAACAAATCGATCGTCGGCTCGTAATCGTCCCAGCTGATCGCCGACAATCGATCGTCACCAACACCAACGCATCTAACATGTAAAGCAGATCCTACGCGGTCAGTCGGAATGACAGTCTGATCGAACAGTCGGAATGACAGTCTGACTGTTCGATCATATACTGTATATGATTTCTCCTCTATTAAAATCATTATAAGGGAAGGAATAACATTCAATTTAGTTTCTAGTTCTCGATGCAGACAATTTTTATTTTCCATAAAGATCCGCAGTCCATTCACCACAAATGATGGCGTTTCTAGCCAACTTTGAGTTAGCAATGACTAATCTACTGTCTCATTGATTAATATTTCCTTTCTTAAGACTTAATTAAGATCCACTTCACAAGTCATAATCTGGCGACTCTGTATCCGTCGTCCAGTGCTGGAAAGAACGCAGCAAAAGCCGTCAATTAGAAGGCTGTTTCTGTTTGCAACTTTGAGAGTGGAAAGAGTGTCCTACATTTTCGCGACCAGGCTGGTCCATGCGTAACGTCATTATTCGAACTACGCTATAAATTAATTTAGATTCGAGATACCTTATGAAGTCTATATCGCTATCTACGCGGTATCCTATCAAGCGTATCTTCCGGAGTCAGGTGTGACTTCCTGTTAAATAATTTTTACATCTTTATTTATTCTATTACGTTTAAGCAAAAGAACACATTGTATTGTTAATTGTACGCAAAGAAACGAGGCAAGGAGCATTACACATTTCTTTGCTCTAATTACAGATATTTGAGAAAGTGAAGCGATAATGATGGAAATTCTATTCTCTGGCTAAGCCTGAGAACTTTGAAAAAGATTCGTATCGTTGTATTACAATCAATTACCCGCTATTACTAACTGCTGGTACTAATGAACTATAATCCCCTAGTAGCGTTCCTATACATATATCCGTGCAAGAAATAATTATCATTATCATACTGCTTAGAAACGAGCCGATCCGCGCAACAACTCGCTTCATCCAGACACCACACGGCGAATATAAACGTCAAGAATGCCGACAAGTACGAGCGCAAGCTCGAACAAAGCATGAGAATGTCGCGACCTTCTTTAAGTCCAATTGCAAACTGCGAATTACCGGCGCGTTTTAGCGTTACACGCCGCGCCGCGTGGAGTAATATGTTACTTCGCGCGCGGGGATTGATACAAACTCCAGCCGAGGATCATAGAAGCATAGGGCAGACAGTCCTCCTCGCCTTGAATGCCGGGGAACAGTATCATCATGGTGAACGCGGCTCAGTCACATCGCATTATTTCGCTTCGAGCACTATATTAAGGCTACGAAATTCCACCAGCAGGCCAGCAAAGTGTGCGCCTACCATCCACATCCAGCCACGAGGCCAACGCGAACACCTCGGAGCGCTTAGGAAATCCAGACGACGCGTCGTCCTATCGTCTGGAGAAGCAGCCGCGAAATGTTTACGATGGAAAGTGGAGGCGTACACCATGTCGTTATCGTCGTCTGCCAAGAGAACCTTTCTCTTCCCTCTCTCTTTCGCTCTCTTTGAACCGTGGTTGTTTTCATGTTTGATCCTCGTCGCTCGGTCTTATCCCTCTCGCCTTCCTCGTACCCTCCCTCGGTGTCTCTCGTTCCGCGGATTTCCTCCGGAGTTCAGGCCTTTGATCTCTTCTGGTTGTTCTTTTTCTCACCTTGAACTCTCTTCCTCTACCTTTCTTCATCTGACGTACAGGCGAACACCGTGCGCGCACACTCTATTTGGTCGATGTTTCCCCGGTCGCATTTGGATTCGCGTGGCGCGCGTTATTCGCCGAGAGAAATGATCGTATAAGGCCGAGGGGGACTGGCCTTAGATGGTTTGAATGACCGGTGGCAGGCTACACGGGCCCAGTTCCAGGTCCCTCTCCTCCGGTCTCCTTCGGTCTCCTCGGCCAGCTCCTGGGTAGACAAAAACTAGGATGGGCCTAGATGGCTGTTCTCCGGCCTGGAGTCTGGGGAGGATGGACGGGGGAAAAATGCTGCGGCCAGGGAGCAGGAATAGAGGTACGCGCTAGACGCTCTGCTACCTTTGTACACGCGTGTAAGTGCGTGCGAGGAACGGAAGAGGAGAGCACGCGTTGAATTGATCGCGTGAAACGGAGCAACAGAGAAAGCTGCACGGAGATGGAAAGATGGAGGAGAACGGCCAACGGAGAGACAGAGCCAACGAATAGTGCCGGGGTAGGTATATTCAGCCTAGCCGGTCGGACAGTGCACTGAACTTGGCAAGAAATCCAAGGTTGCATGGCTTAATGATCTAGTTTCTTCGGCAGCGATATGATTCACCATTATGCATCCACTCATTCGGGCTCCTTTCCCCGACGAGCAGCCGCCCTGTCGAGTTTCAGCTGTACCTGGAAAGGCGTTCACTGCTTCTATCCGCAGATTTCGATTCTTCGATCTAACCATGAAATTAAGATCACTGAAATTAACTTTTCCGGATTATCCTGTTTAACTGCGCGTAACCTGCCAGTCCCTTCTTGCTAATAGTTCTTTATAGCTTAGAAAGTGTTTCAATATTCACTATCAGAACATACAGAGCGGACAGGTTTTGCACTCCAAATTCGCCCTTTTGCAAATCAATTTCACCTTTTCGCAAACCAATTTCACCCGTTAGGAATATTTAAAATTAATTACTTATTTATTTCGATGAAATTATATATTTATAAGACTCAGTACTCAATACGCTTCAATAAATACATATGTACTTTCATTTTTTAAATTAATGAATCAGAAAACGGCTGCAAGACGTATTGATGCTCTCGGCGCGCTGGTTCGATCAATTTTTACTTAAAAGCAATTTTGCAATTTATCAAATTCAAATTTCGACGTTCCACGATTTCCAATTTCGGCGTGCACGATTTCTTATCTCAAAAGAATGCTCTTCAAAACAAAAAAAAAATCGAAACCAAATATCAACTGAGCTCATCAGGACACCACGAAGAAACAGAACAGTTTTTCCGCGTAAAAGATTCCAATTTTAAAATGTCCAACTTTAAGTGTTTGTATAATTCAAATCTGAATTATATTTGATTTATTTTCTTCATTTTCGAAATCTATGAACATTTAAGAAGAGATACATGTTGATCAGATATTAATATGAGAAAGTTGATTTTTGGCGAAATGTCACTGAATTTCTCGATTCGGACCACTGTGCGGCGCCTGAACAAACTCACTGTTCGATTTCAACAAGAAAAACTGAAACAGAACGCGCCGGTATCGTAGCATCTGTAAATCACATTGCGCAGAAACAAAATCATCGTATCCACCGCGCACGAAGATAAAGGGAAATAAAAGAAAATGGGGTTGTTATTAGCACAAGGTGGTTATTAAAGATTGCACTTTATTTGGTCGCAATTGCAAATCTCGCGAGTTATAGAAGGGAAAGGTATAAATCAGGTCGCATAGCAATCATCTCGAGTTTATCTCTTTTTTTTCTATTACCACGGCCATTAGCTTACCCTACGCTACCACGTAGATGAGTAATTCTGAAACTGACCGGAACGCTGGCTCTCGATCGTTGATAACGGTATAACATTTGAGACTGCCCCGTCAACGAGCGAACAAAATAAACGGGCGATATGAGAAATGATATAAAATTTTAGTCGAGGAAGTATCAAGTTTAGAAGGACAGTAAACTTTTACTGGCATTTTATACGTTATTCTTGTAGGACGGTCTTCGTATCAAATTACGCTCACGGATGACCCGGTGACTGATACACGTCGATTTTCATGAAACTTTACACAAGTGTCCGTTAGACATAAGGTGAAATGCCCTAAGTCTGGACAATATTTTTTGCTGCCTTTGAATTTATCAGTTTGAATAAACGAAAATAATTTTTTAAGAGTTTCAACATAAAAGTCAAAGTTTTTAAAAGTATGAATAACGACTAAAATAGCTTCGAATACCTCGAAATGTGTTGAAATTGTAATTTTTATTGTATATTAAAAGTATGGCTGTAAATGGTCGTTATACTGTATTCGGGAAAGTCTACAGAATCTTTTTCTGCGAAGAACAATTCAATATCTTTTATAATATCATCACAATATTTGTTTAAAGTTGTAAAATATGTTTTTTTTTCAAAGTCATGTTTCTCAAAAACTGTTCGTCTAGGAGAAAAATTAAGGGCAGATTCAAGAAGAAATAAGAACCACCATCACAATGTAATTGTGAAACTTTGGTGTTGGGCAGTATTATTAAACGATACGTTTGCTTCCTTTTGTCACACCAAATTTCTATATTTTGTATAGAAAAATCAATATCTTGATAAAACTTCAGATCACTTCACTGTGATAATCGTAATAAATTTTGTTTTCGACATTACTATTAAATATGTAATCAACTTGTTTATTTTTATAAGTGAATAAATATTACTGTTATCGTGATTTCATTATTGAAAATATATGAGTGTTTACTTACTTCTGTTATCCACTGTAAAATACAAATGATTATATATTAAATAATTTGAATAAATGCGAAATTTAAGTGAAAATTTAAAAGTGTCCAGAATTAATTCCACTAGTGTGTATCTAATGAACACTGGTGTACAGTTCTTGAAAATCGATGTGTATCAGTCACCGGAGTTCCCTCCTCAGTTTTATTTTCTGATGATTATGATGTAAGATATCCCGTTATTTTTATTATTTTGTTCCGGTAAAGTGGGTTTCACGATCACCCAGCCGCGAGATTGTTCATCGAAGTTTCTCCGTTTACTTTCCGTGTTTGTTTTAGCGACAGAAAATAATCGGCTCTTACTGGCTCGTGACTGCTTCAGGAGAAATTCGTTTCTGTCTGGAATTCCAATCTCGTCTCGACTCATTGCAACTAGTCTAGTGATTTATGTGCTCGCGAATGAAAAGTCGACTATCAAATGTTTCCCGATGACTTTGCTACGGATTTAATATCGTTCGTAATCGAATTCTTGTTTCAAAGTGTAACATTTCGACGGAAAACTAATTACAATAACCGTGAATCAACTTTATTCTTGCGTATGTATTTTCTCCTGCAGTTTCTTTCATTGAAATCTGATTTCACAAAACTTTAACTTTTTCCCCTCAATTTGTACTCCCTCCCCTCATCTGGCGATTCTGGGAATAACTGCTTTTTGCTGATACATACTGTCATTTTATGAGTTCAAAATGGGACAAATGCAAATCTATTAAAATAAGTTTGTCTCTTACAGATTAACATACTTCCATGCATTTATGGTATTTATTGACTGGAAGCATTCGAAGATTAATGATTTAACTCAATCTTTTCTTATGGAAGCAATAAATAAGCCACAAAACTCGTCTGTAAAATTTTAAACGTAAGAATGTTAATCGATCCTATTCTAACAAAAAAGAATAGCACGCAAATAAAGCAACACGTATTCGAAGATTTCTCACATTGAATAATATAATACAAAGATTGATACACTCGTAGAAACTGACTACAGGAAATTGAGCAAATTGCAATAAAGAAAAATGAGAGACGCTAATTTGGGAATAAATAATATTTATATCTAGTTTCATTTTTCTTATTTCACTAATTCTTATATCCACACTCTAATATTTATAAATTCTGAAATTAAATCTTTTGAATGAAACCCAGAAATAAAAGGAAATCCATTTAATGTATAATCCATACCCACGTGTTCATGTCGACGGTTATGGCGTTTGAAAATGTCGGTGAGTAATTCGTTTTTCCAAGCAAATCAATCATGAAATTCTTGACGGTCGTCCACTTGCAGCACAGCAATTGAATTTAATCGACAACCCGATTGTGATTTAAGATTGGAAGTTTCCAGTTCATTGACTTTTCTTCCCGGAACACGAACACGTGCGTATTCGAGGCCTTTCAATCGAATTCTCTGCCAAGAGGATATCACGTGAAAGTCGTCGCAGTCGAGGCACGAAGGGCCACAACGTGCGTATCGAACGTATTAGAATGCATTTCTTTTGTTTCTCTAGCTTGCGGTTGTTCACAATGTCCAACTGCATTCCGAAGGGCGTGCCACTTCCTGCACGTGTGTCCTCCAGGCAGCCTTGTCCTCCCCTGTGCTATTTTGTGTCCATAACCGTATTCATAGAACGAACCAATGAATCACGCATACACTTTACCCGCTATCACTTCGAACTCCTAATTGTATCGAGTATCGAGGCTTCATTGCACCCTACTCAATTAAATACTAATTGAATTTCCCTCTTCTTTCATGCTTTCTCTATGTATTACCAGACTGCGGATTTTATGCATTTTTATCGAATGATTGCGTAAGTTCGTATCCGATCTGAAAATACTATATTTATATACCATATTTATTATAGTATACTATACTATACTATATTTATATATTATTGTAGTGTTATAGTATATTATATATTATTAATTCTTATTATAGTATAGTACTACATCTAGTATTAATATTTGTTATTGCAGTATTATAGTATATTATAGTATTTTTAAATAATTGTTATTATAGTATTACTGTATACAAATGTTATAGTATTAATATTTGTTGTTTTTAAAATTGATTTTAGGGTAATATTCGTAATACCAATATTAATAATAACATTCGTACGTTGTCATTCGATATGTTGTGGGAATAGTACAATAATTTAAATAATAATAAAGGTAATTGCATAGAAGAAATATGATCAAACATGTATACAACAAATCACTTGATTCATAATAGGCTGATCATTTTTATCTCATAAATTGTCTAAAATTGATGGCTCTGAGTGGGTATATTCCCTTGAGTTTTGCTTATTCAAATAATATTTCTGTAAAATGAGTTCTGGGACTCTTCCGGTTTTCTATGTATATTATAAGGTGTAGCAAAAATCAGATCCGCCAATTATTCAGACTTATTGTCCGATGAAGCGTTGAAACTTTGAACACAGCGGCTCTACGAGAGAGAGCCGTATGATAAATTGAATGATAAACTGACAAGCATGATTGGCCTTCTCATCAGCACACGGTATCTTCGTCTCGATCGGTGGGCGAATAATAAAAAAAAAGAAGCACACGGCAAGGCTGCTTGGAGGACACGCGGACAGGAAACGGTGGGGCCCTTTGGAATGCAATTCGACGACGCGAACGAAATTCATTCTAAACCGACTCATATACACACGTGTCTGGGCCCTTCGTGTACACTTTGTCTGCCTGATCTAACGTGCTGCGATGACCGGTAGTAAGGTAGATGGGAAGAAATAAAGAGGGAGAGAGAAAGAGAATATGTATGTGTATTTGTGTATGAGAGAGGGACGAGTGAGAGAGAGAGGGAGCTAAAGAGAAAATGAAAAAGGAGAAGAGGATGAAGAGGTGGAGCAGAGGGAAGAGAAAGAAGAAAACCCCTCGGAGACGTGATGTGCCTCTCGATGCGAATTCTAAGCTTCCAGGCTGATGGCCTCCGGGCCCCGAGGGCTTCTGAAACCTATGAGAGCTGCCATCCTTTCCTCGATAAGCTACGATACCTAGCCTCGCGCCGCGCCGCCGCTGCGACCAGCCAAAGTGGAATGAACTGCTTCCCTCCGGATGAATACTCGTGCTCGTCTTGGCTTTAATGCACTTTAATTGATAGTGGCCGCTTGGTTCGATTAAAATTAAAGCGATTTTAAAATATACGTTCACGGCGGCGGAATCGTCGGTCGTGGTGTTCTCTCTTTTTTTCCTTTGTGTGTGTGTCTGTTTTCACTCAAGGAAGATACTGAACGCTGGGATCGACTATTAGTACCGGCGTAAAGATTAGATAGGATGTGGCCTGTACATTTTTGCTTTGCTATATGCACGTGCTGGAATTGCGTAGACTTTACAAACTTTTCATGCGCTGAATTGGGTTATTGTCACTATTTAAGCACGATTCTTACTCTAGATACTTAAACACTGTCCATACAATATATACACCCCCGATCAAAAGTTTGTGGACACTTGTTCAATTCTCCTCCTGAAAGGAATCTTCAAGGGATTTAATCAAATTTCATGCGATCTGGTTTATCTCTTTGAGGCACACGATTTTAAAGAAAATAGAAAGCCAAGTTGCACAGAATTTTTTTTAATATCGATATAACTTCAACTTTTCGAGGTAGGTTAAAATATAAAAAGCTAAAGGTATTTTCCGCATCAACCGATTTCGATGAAACTTTCACAATGCATATAATTCACACAGATCTACAAAACGTATTTTTTAAATTTTCAATATAGGCCCACATAAAAAAGTTGTGAAATGCAACTTTTAGTATTTTTTCTACAATTCCGATCAATTGCAATTTCTGAGAAATTTTTTGTTCACATCCTGTAGCAAACTAATTGCTCCAGCTTCCCAAAAAAAGTTCAAATCGTATAGTGCAATATTAAAAAAGTTATCGTCCTTTTAAGAGTGTCCGAATATTAGCAGGAGTCATTGTACTTGCGAACGGGTGTATATGTACAGGGTGTAAAGAAATGTTTGATCTTGGCTGCCGTAGGCGTACTCCACATCTTCGGATCGATGGAGATCTGTAAAAAGAAGTCGTCGCAGACTTGTCTTTGACTTTGAATTACAAGGTCTTTATTATTTATTAGATGATACGTAGAATACAATGCAAACTTTGGTTATACGAGCTAGCGTTAGCTGTATTTGTTTAGAATGCTTTACGAATGCTTTTCATGAAGTTGCAATTTAACCGGTGAGACCGCTTTCTAACTCTTTTATTTCGCTGATTTTACACACTCTGCATGCAAACAAAATGAGGATGCTCGAGGCGCGTTCACTTCCGTCAGATATTAAATTTGTCAAATGAGTAAGTGTATACGAGTGGTAGAGTTTTTGTTTTGGTAGGCGTTTGGAAGCCTCGAGGAAATCAAATCCGTTCAGACGCGTGACAATGTGGAGAGAAGAGGCAACATCGCGATTCCATTACGGCAAACGGCGCTAAAAGACCATCCACGCATGTGTCTTTCCTAGTTTTTCTCAAGAAATAGTTCCTCCCGTTCGCGTCCATCCAAATGGATGATGCAGCGCGTTCCGCTTGGCGTTGCACAAAAGATTCCACCTGGTCTACCGTGATTCGACTGATTCTGCGTTTCTGCGAGTGGAATCCCTCCCATTGTGAGAACGGCCCAACGGGGTTGCATCGTGCACACTAATCAAACAGACCAATTAACGTATATTGCGTACATCACCATAGCAATAGCAACAGTGAACAATGTACAATTAGATTCGAAGATAAAAATCAAAGTAGGTGATATCGGCATGCTACACAGCTATCGTGTCGTAAACAATGAAATAATATGTGTTAGAGGGTCATAGAAGCTTTATACAGCCAGTCCCATGAGTATTCGTACGCCCTTCAAAACAATCTTTTGTCAAATCGGACCAAGCAACCTGACGTTTCTTTTAAATTTTCTATTTCAGACCATAAAGAGAATTTAACATATTTTCTGCATCTATGCTAGTTATACACATCGCACTCGGGCAAGAATAGCGACATGACTAAAAAATGCATTATTCTCACAATAACGATTTTCAGAAAATTATAAAATTTCCATCGACATAGTACAGACATTTTTAATCTTTCAGAAAAATATTTTTGAAGGTAAATTCGACTAGGCTCTATAAAATGATATTACGGATGCCTCCATCAACTCTAAAGTGACACTGTTCCTGCCACTATAGATATATGAACCATATATAAAAGTACTTATATATATATATATAAGTACTTTTTTAATCTTCACCAAATGAAGTATCTCTCGGAGATTAGAGGTTGTGGAACAGAAATATATATATATATATATATATATATATATATATATATATATATATATATATATGTTAAGAATAGATATGTCCTCTTGCTGGAAAATATTATTGACATTTTGTCAACCAGTGAGCCAGGAACTCCATGCAAGTTATAATTGATTGATAATAGAGAAAGAGAGAGAGAGAGAGAGGGAGAGCCGTTTTTATGATAGGACGCATATACGTATGTATTAACTTATAGGTATTCAAAGTTTCGAATTAATTTATCGGATCAATGTATCAGTAAGCTGTCCCAAAGAGATCTGTAATCTTGATGAAGACTTCTCTTTTAACAGTAATGTATCAACTAATTACGGGTAAATGACGGAAACATTAATGTTAGGGTCGAAATTATTGTTCCAGTCTCGCCCGATAGCAATCTGTTAGTCGATGATCGCGACTTTGCAAACAGTATATCTGCACCAGGAAGAGGAACGTCGCGTCGACGAGTTATAGAGCGAGATGAATGAAGATCCTGCGAGCGTTACCACCGTCCACAAGACCGCGTTACTATCACGTCACGTGGGCGTCTTCCTTTTCCAATCTCCTCTCTCCTATCTTTAGTAACTTCCATTTGGTTTCGTGTGTTTCCACGAAGCCGTACTCCTCGACCGCGAAGTTTTTCGCCCGGCGAAATGCCGGTTTAATTTATTCAGTGACGTGTCCGCGGGTAACGACGTTTACAATATTTATTCGACAGAGGAGCGTCGGATTGGACATGCGGGCGAGTTGGGAATAGAATCTAAAGAGCCGTCAGGTTATTGAAATTTCATTTCGCTGCATTATTCAAATTTCATGATAACGGACGGATGGAGAATTTCGCGACAACTTTGTCGCTGATTCCCTTTGTTTATTGACATTTTAAGGCTCCATCTCTGTAACAAGGCACGTGTACGCCAGTGACGCGTGTGTGCTTCTCCATCTTGCTGCCAGACGAATTGCGGATATCACGGATTCGTGGATGGAATAGGGGATCCACGAAACCGATCATTTAATTGGATCTTCACAGAACATTTCGAAGTATCGCAATATCGCGAGGACAGTAGGCTGTCAATTATCCGAACTAATTGGAATCGAGCTTGTTAGGGAAATCGAATGGGTCTTCTTTACTTTATCGGACTCCATATTTTTGCCTATCTCCTGTGACGGTTGGAGAACAGATTCCGTTCGACTTTCTCACGGGAATCTCTTCAAGATCGTTTCTGGCAGGAAACATCTTAGATCACCTTTCGTATCATAGTTGACCCTTGACAAAAAACCAGAGTCTGACCCATCGCGACCTCAGATTATGAACAGACCACCCCATTCATTCTAGGGGTATATAAACCCTTACATTTTTGCTCTCGTGGGCTAGTACTTTCATAGTCACGAATCGTGTCGCGTCGTGCATCTCATAGAGTCAACTTCCAGTAAGATCGGGCTAAAGTTCCCCTTCGCATCAATATTAACCATATAGATGCCGCGAGTCGGGTATAAAATCTATTAGGCATTTCTAACATTGCTTCGAGACCCTCGCATTGCCAGTGCGTCAAAACGGAGCATCTTAGTTAGGTAACAATACTTTTCTTTCAATCTTATTTTCATTCATTCGCGACATTCACACAAATATAACTCATTCTTTATTATTCAATTTAGATTATACAATCTAGATTATACAATGAATAATATTATTCAAGTTAGATTATACAATCTAACCGCTCGGATAGTATCAATTAGATTATACTAGTTACGAAGCCCACTAACTATCCTAGCGACTCCCTGATTTCGCATCAGGTTCGTTCGCGACGTTCCAATCATCCGAACAGAAATTTATCCAACCTACTGGCTCCCCAATTTCGCATTGGGTTCATCCACGAAAACTATACTATCCTAGCGGCTCCCTGATTTCGCATCAGGTTCGTCTGTGCTCTTATCCAACCTCCCAGCGGCTCCCCAATTTCGCATTGGGTTCGTCCGCCCCGTTCTACAACCTCCCAGCAGCTCTCCGGTTTCGCACCGGGTTCGTCTGCGCGTCGCTCATAGTGACTCCCCAATTTCGCATTGGGTTCGTTCACGAAGTTTCACCCTCCTAGCAGCTCCCTGATATCGCATCAGGTTCATCTGCGTTTGACTCCATTCCTAGCGGCTCCCCAATTTCGCATTGGGTTCGTCCGCGTACCTTAACTAACAAATTGAGACCATATTCTCAGGGTAATAACCCTTCGCCGGCCACTCGTGCTGCTCGCGGCCCTGGCTCGTAACACTTCTATAAATTATTATGTATTTGGCATGTAATCCAATAGATTTGTACCCGGAGAACCTGCAGATCGAAGTTTCGATCTTGTAGGATCAATGGTTCAGGAGTTATGGTTGCTTAAAGTTGAGCAATTTGCAGTGTTTTTGACCGGTAAGGGCGCCGTCATATTGGTTTGTAGTGACGATCGCGCGCCGCTTACCGAATAGAACCGCTAGATGGCAGCACCCTTCCCCCTTAAACCTATGACGACATCGATGTGACTGCTCTCGTTCTTCACCATTGTTTTTGGCTAATAACAACAATACGCCAGTGTCGCCAGATCGAGGAAATCGAATGGAATATAGTTCACCTCCTCTCTGATGACCAGATTAATGCGTGACCAGTCTACGGACTTAGTGGGGGATGTTGGAGTATGGAGTGGGAAAAGGAGGAGAGGAAAAATCGACCAGTTCTGGTCGATTCTGGCGACACTGCAATACGCGCGATGGTAGGGGAGTGAGAATGTAAACACTTTGCCTAGCCATCATTCGGCGGACGGACAGTAGAAGAGCAGATAGAGCACGGAGCGCGCGCTCCGAGGCGCTTCGAGGCATTCCGAGGCTGTTCGAGGCGGGGATCGTGATCACCGGTCGAAGGAATTTCTCTAGCGGCGCATTTGAATTCTATTCGCTGCACGTGCCGCGTGCTGCCTCACGGCTCACGGCTCATGGCTCACGGCTCACGGCCGAACCGCTCGCTGCCAGCAGCCACCGGGGAAAACTGGATTTGCGCTGTCTTATCTGACAGCAGGTAAATTAGAGGAGGCGCATCATGCGGCGTTGGCAGGATCGATAAAAAGGAAAATGCCGGCGCGTGCCGGTTGACCCCGTAGGTTATCTCGTCGCGTTGGTCAACAAGTGCAACAGGTATTTGACGAAAGATCGGCCGACTACGAGGAAACGTAGTCGTGATTTATGCATGCAACGCCTCCGGTTTCCTGCGTGAACTCGCTTAGAAGCTTAAGCTGCTCCCGCGCAGGACGGACGGCTCTTTCGTCGCCGCACAATGGGCCAGAAACGTAACAAGCTGGGCAAAATTAGTCTCTCCTTTAATTGCACACTATTAATTACAAACAGCACCGTTTTAGGAGTTTTTCGGGTCGTAGAATCTAGTTGTGGTATTACTTATTTGCTAGAATGAAAATTGTGATAATGTGTACAGTAGTATTAGGGTAAACTGTACAATAATTACTTATTACAATATTACTATCTCGACTCCCCTCATCCCTTGATTAATTTCTCGCAAACATAAGCAGGTACAATATAATTTTAATCATTCCGCGTTGCCATAAATGACATTTCACGGTATTGAAGTGTTACACGATACGTTTAATTAATTAATTATACGTACGATTGGTTTAAAGCAATAAATAAATGATAACAATACGCGATACGTGACACACGAATAGCATTGGTTTACAGGATGTAAAGAAATATTTAGTTTTCGCTGCCATAGGCGATGAAGATAATTCATTTTCATAAATGTCTTATTAGTTTTCTCGTGGGTTGAAAGAAGATTTTGGATGTAAGAGCAAACAGATGGAAGAAAAACTGTAATCGTAGTGCAGAAGACAAGGGCTAAGAGTAGCTCCGGACTATAGCTTGCTCTTTGGTTAGGTAATGCAAGCGAACTACTTCTGATGTTCTAGATTTTTGAACTTAACTGTTGCTTGTGCAATGAAGTCGTATAATAATAATAATATAAGAATATAAAGTTCGTCTACATTGATGAAAATTATTAGAGCGTGTTGTGACCATTATCCCGCTAGCGCCCACCCGTCTGTACGACGATTAATGCAATTCCCCCTATAATGAATTGCGTACAATCGATCGAGGAAGGGAAGATCGGATCCAACTAGTCGGCAGGAAAAGAAGAACAAAGGCTTCGCCCGGTCGAAGCCTGATAATTCCCGTCTGGGTTCCGTGACAACCATGCTAGTTAACGTTTTACGGAATCGAGCCGACCGGTCGGCCGCGGCGGCCGGAGTCGAACAGGTGCACGAATTGGTTCATTCGATGGGACTCAGCTCATTCTCTCCTATCCAGCTCTCTCTCTTCTTCTTCCAGGCTTCTTCCAGCACCTCTCGATCCTTTTCATCGGACTCCTCGGTCTCTAATTCTCGGGGGAGAACAAAAACTTAATCGGTTGCTTCCTCTGCCCTCCTCTGCGAATAGAACGACCTGCAGTCGTGGCTGAACCACAAGCGAGGCTGCGCTTCAGAAAGCAGGAACGGACAGTGACACGCACACAACCATGAAATTAACTTCCAGCTGATCGAGATGTTTTTTTCTGGCCTTTTCGAGGTCGTTTCGAAAAGCAGATCTGCTCGCGTTAGTTCTGGAAGAACGGGCACTATGAATTTTTCGTTACAGGAAGCTCCAAGTTTTATTCGTCGTGCACTGTTCCCATCGAAATGAAACAGAAGCGAACCCGAAATTCAGGATTTAGTATTCTAGTAACACAGACGAGGTATAAGAAAAAGTGAAAAAAGGCTGAAGATCTTGGAAAATTGCAATTTTTACCACTTTTGATCGTTTATAACTCGTAAACCAATTAAGCAATTTCAATGAAATTTTCAGGACGTTTATAATTTATACGAGTTGACCAAACACATCTTTTCAATTTTCGTTATTGCCTCAGCTAAAAAAGTTGAGAAAACCAATTTTTACGAACTTTTTTTTATAGAAAAGTTATTCTGGTGTGTGGTCAGTTATGCTTTTAACTGTATGTATAGCGAACATCAAAAAGTCAAATTCATACTAAAAACATTATTATGTATTATACTTTCGCTATTATTTAAATCAGGTCTCGGAATTAACGCGTTACCGCATTGCTTGCCTCGCCCGGCCGATTCAGACCACGGATTTGCTCATATTTATTTAACGGTTCATTCGACAGGATTTTTTTAAACGCAGTTCTCTTTACAAGACCTTAACCCTTGAGAAAGTGGAACCCGAAAATTTTCAAGACTTTGAAAAAACACGTATATAGAATTATCCTGCAAAATAATCTACAATTAAAAAGAAACAAGTTCCGCAAGTTAAAAAAAAACACGTTTTTCGCTAATGTTCATTGATAAAACACAGTGAAACCACACCGCAGTCTGTCCAGCCTGATGTGGACCCATTTGAATCCTAACGCCGAAAGAGAGTCGAAGTTCGAGGCAGCGGATACTCGCCATACCGAAGCCTGGATCTCGTGGTCGCTGTATCTATTAAATCAGCAGTTGAAACCGGTACAACGAGTTTCTTCTTCATTTCTAAATTGCATCGAACGAAAATTGACCGAGGAATGCTACTACAAATCAGATTCAAGCGAATTTTTCATCCGACAATTACGTCGTTGATTGTCAGTAGTCGCGGTGCTGGGCGTCTCATAAAAATCGGGCCTGCGCTCCGCTCCACGCCGCACCGGTGTATGCGTGTGTGTGTAGCATACGGTGTACAGGTCCGAGCTGAGTGGAGAGAGAAAAAGAAAGAAAATAAGGTAAACCCGGGTAGAAATCTAGCCGGAGGGGGGATCCTTTTGAGGGGCATGCGATCAGGATTACCTTCATGGTAATCTTCGTATCCAGTAGCTATAAGCAACTGCATTCATTTAGCCGGTGTCTCGAGCGTGTAGGTGCAAGCAGCAAGCAGTCGATCGCGCGCAGTCGGCTCCGTGTTATTAGCCGGGCACGGGCCTCGGACCCGTGAGCCCGAGAGAGAGAAGCTTCTGAAATATGCTGATAATGGGTGGACGCCGCGAAATCCTTAGGGGGCCCCCGATTGCGGTAAACACTTATTTGGGTACGTAAGTGGCGGCCCCTTGAGTCGGCTCGTTACAAATCCGCTGAAAGTGATGAATGTTAAAATAACACCATTTGAACGATCCATTTCACCAAATTTATTCCTCGATCGGATTTATCCCTGATGTTTACGCGTCCATCTTTATGTAAAGCGGAACACCCCATCGCACAATGAGCCGAGAACCAGCTTTTTGTGGCCAAAAGTTAATTTGTCAAGTTTAACGTATTGAAACAATTTTTTCCCTATAAACTGACAACCCTTTAAAACTCCTGAATCCAAAATATTATTCATTTCAGATGATTCTGTGATGAGTAGACTGCGAATCTTTATGCAGAATAAAAAATCCCAGATAGCACTAAACTAGTAAACATATTAAATGCATAAAGATCCGCAGTCTATTTATTATACGATCACAAATAAATAAATGATTTCATCCAAATTTCTTGAAATGTCTTAATTTTTCAAAGAATACCTAAAAGAATAAATAGCACTATATATCCTGCAGGAATAATAAAAGATGTAGAATCGACCCCTCAACGGTTGTACCCAATACTGGGACACCCTGTAGACATATTGAATGTTGAATAGAATGAATAGTTGAATGAGAAACAGTTGATTTCCGACCGATGGTTCCGTTGAGACTTTTGTTTCTCGCGACATCGTACTAAACGATGCAATAGAAAAACAGTTTGATCTTGAAAATTATGCTCGTCCGCCGATCCAAAGGTGTAGAGTCACCTGAAGAAGCCACGAATACATTTTGTTACACCGTTTACATAACGCGATATCAATAACGGACATTCGCGATATCAAAGTTGCTAAGTAACCAGGATGTTTTATTAAAATTGAATCCGATAAATATATCTGCTCTGTCCGGTTGTAATTGCAATACGATCATGCGCGAGGTATCGGTATTCAATTAATGGAACTAGAACGGATCGCGCGAAGAGAACCGGCGGACGGAGTAATTATTGCCATAAATAATTATCTAACATGGAAGCCATTAAGGATAGAGCGTAAAGTACATAAGAGAAGGGCATAAATTGAATATTAATACAGACTGACGAAGGGAGGCGATAAACGCGACAAAGACGCCAACGATCCTGTACCAATAAATAACGCTGAAACATAATACACGGAGGAGATAACTCGTCTAACAGGAATCCGCGGTTTTTGTCCCCGGGAACGTAAGAATACGTTGATCACGGGCTAGCCGTTTTTCGCCGGGACGGCCTTCGCTAATTCCCCTTAGCAGGAATAGGCAATTTGGATCTAGATAGATGCGCCGACCATTTAACACGGTCGGACTATCCGGCGTTCAATCTGAGATTGTTGACGTCGGGGCGCGCGAAGTCAGACGGATCCTGAAATCGTGGATGATTGCAAACGCAAACGCTAAAGCTTCGTACAGACCTGAACATTGCGCCAAATGACAAACCAGAGTCGCCATATTAAGGAGGAATGGTACTCACATGACATAACTAGAAAGGAACTAGAATCTAACTAGATTATGGGTTGGAAACATGGGTTTGCGGGCTTCGGTTGTTTGCCCTTATTTGAGCAAATTTTGGGCTGGGTGAGGACTCATTTCTAAAGAGGAAGGTTAAATGCACTGCGCTCTGCCCCATCATGTAAGTCAAAAAAGTCTTTTAGAGACATTTTTGTATTACCGAGAAATGAGAACGCGAACGTCGCAGCCTTGCAATCCTGGAAAAAGGAGTCTACTCCCTTAAAGAAAATCCTCCCGGACGTCCTCGGACGCACTAAAAAGTGGGACAAATCCGGGGAAAACCTTGGGTTCGGCGCAATGCTCAGGTCTGTACGAAGCTTAAAGCTTCAAACGCAAACGTATCCCTCGCGCTTGGACACTTTTTTTCCGGTCCCGCCGCGCCGCGAGATGGTAAAGTGAGAACAGTTACCACGCGAAATTTACGGCTCTATTGACGGTGATTAATGGGATAGTTCAATCTATTTATAATTTGGCGTTAGCCACGAGCGAGCAGCAGGGATTCGGTGCGAGTCACGATTCGTATCCTTTCAGAGAGGATTTATGGAATTGATGCGACCGCTTTCCCAGGTTAATTATTTTGTCGCGGAACGTCGCTCGTACATTATATTTGGTACTTTGCGGTCTGTCCGCGCGGAACTTTCTCCCTCGTAAAAGTCTCGCCGGAAGGACCGCATAATTAGAGAAGCGGATTAGCCTTTAACGATCCGCCTGGCCCCAGGCGCCATCGTATATTTTCTTCCAGTTCGGGATCTACAGCGACAGACTTTTTAGTAGTCTTCGGGCCTCCTAGAAGTTGTGCTAAGTTTGTGCTACATCGTGCTCGAATATTATAACCATAATAAAATAAGACTAAAAATTGAAAAAAACGATTTTTTTAGTAGCCTCCAACTTTTCATTCTTTTCAGTTTTCTCAATTGTGCTAAGTTGTGCTAGGTTGTGCTAAGATTGTGCTAAAGTAATACTTTAAAAAAATAATAAATAAAGAAGTTATGGTAAATAATCGTTTTGAACATCGGCCTACGACGCCTGCAGGGAAATGCAGAAAAGATGTGATCGCTTTATTTGTACTTTACTTCGTGCCTTCGAACTTTCACACCAAAACGAGGATTATCACACCAAAAACTTCACTACAAGTTTGACCTTGAATGACCTTGAGTCATAGGTCGTTGAATTCGTCTTGAAACGCACTATTTGATGATGGATAAAAAAACGTTTCATTCCATTTAAAAAAAGAAAATTGAACTTCATCTCACCTTGGTGTGTCCACCGGGAAAAATAAAAGTTCCACCACATGATGTCCCCCTCGGTATTGAACAACTTTCATGTGAAACATTTTTGCGTATAATCAATATTTTCGGAGATTTTCGACTGTAACGCTTTATGATTTCCACCCTGTATTATTACTTTCATTATGGAACGTATTCGAATACTCATTTAAAAGTTTTGCAAATTTGTCCAAAAGTTTTGCAAAATTGGTCCACCCTGTATACAGGGTGCATTAGACTAGATAGAATTTTCGAGTTTATTTTCATGAAGACATAGCGTCGTTTAAAAAAATTTTCTACTATTTTTCTGCTTATTTTTTCTCGTAGAATTATCTTAGATTGCGCCACCAGTTGCGAACCACCATGTATAATTCCAAAGTGCTCTAATCATTTAATTATTACGGAGAGAAAGCATTTAAAGTAATAACAATGCACGAAGGCTAATTACGTAGCAATTAGGAGATGATTATTAATTTTTTAAATGATATAGATTAAAGCATAAATATACGCATTACCTTGAGATAAAAAGTGAGTAACAGTTTTCCATTCTAAAGATTACTGCTTGTAAAAGATAAGTTAGACTATAAATTGTCTAAGTAGAGCAATTTTCCTCTTTGAGAAAATGGTTGCTTTGTAACCACGATAGTAGTCACTTATTCGCTTTCTATTTAATTGCTATGAACAAAGTAACAATTGTATAATGCAGTGTAGTTACTTTTGTTTAATTTCATAGTAGTTGATGTTTAACACCGACTCACTTCGTTTATTAAATCTGTTATCGTATGTATTCTACCAGCTAAGAGGATACTATAAAAAGTCCAGAATACATAATTGAAATTCCATCCATATCTCAGTTAATTATATGCAGTGCAAACAGCTTAGCAATTATAACACTGTTATGATCCGATAATTAATTAGGTATGTATATCTCGAAATAAAACATACCAACACGAAGAAAAGCATTGATATAGCTATAATTACACTAGTTTTTAATTAATTTAAGTTCTTGTAGTTCGTAGTAAATGATGCTTAATGAAAGGGAAGATACCTTTTTTTTCTTAAACTCTATCATGAAAATTAACAATTCGTAGACAAAAAATTGTCGTCGGTCAAAAAACCGATCTGAATATTGATGTAATACACGTCCATATGCAAACTGCTTACTGTCGAGTACACATTGCATGAACTGTATGCTTAATATCAATTCGTCTGAGAATAACGTCTATGCATGTGCGACTGTCCACTTATTAATGGAAGTGCTGTCGACACGAATCCGGCGGAAGTCACGCACGGGAAAACTGCTTCTTGGCTGTCGGTCGATTATCTTTTCTGATCATCCAACTGAAATGAGAGACTGGAGAATGGTATGCCAGAGTATTCCGACGCGTAAATGTAAAGTCAGGAAGATCAAGAACAAAAGTTGATGCATTATTAAACGTTGCACAAATCTTGAAGAATTCTTTTCCTTAGGAATAAATTAAGGCATTTGCTTAATTTACACATCTGTTTATTACAATGTATTTTATTACAATGTATTGATGTACATAAATTAGTTAGGCTTCAGAAAACACGAATAAATTTTTTTACACGAGAATAATGATATTATCGCAAGCAAATTTATTAAGCAAATTAAATAATTTTGTTTTATATTTTTGTACACAACTTCAAAAATATTATTTTGTGAAAATGCGTTCAAAGTTTTAACATGTTAAAGTATTTTTACATGTTTTAACAATTTTAGTATCAATTTTTAATAAATTTTATTTTAGTTTTAACATTTTAACAATTTAGGAAACAACATGATGAAGTCGTCAATTTTTACCTGCTATATCTAAAATAGCAGCGAGTGCAATAGCGCAGTGACATGTGAAATTATTATCAACAAATGTGTTTAACCAAACGGCCGGTGCAATAACATTGACGCAAACAGTCTGTAGTTTAGTTGGAAGATATCATTGCGGATACTGGTCCCGCATAACAGCTCGTAGTTTCTGCGGTAACCCCCCTCGATCCTAAATCCCACACCGCTCCGTGCGTGCCGCCGGAATTCATTCCCGACCCGAGCAACGGTGTCTCTTCTTTTTCTGAAAATTCCGTCGCCCGGCGTCCGTGGAGTCTGGGCCAAGAGACGTTCGAAGACCGTCTACTATCCTGATGCAGTAGACTGCGGTGCAGAAATAACGCGGCGGCAAAACAACGAGCGTAAGAGAGAAGGGAGATAGACCGATGCGGTAAGGACGAACGATTAAGATCCAGAAGCAAAAGAAGACGCTAAAACACGTCGGAAACTAAAAAGCAACGTAAGAATATCCCTTTTTCGGATATACCTGTAGATCTGTGTGTACTATTGTAAAAATGTAGGTATTCATCATTTAGGGGGAACCTTCGTAGGTGACCCTGATAAGCAGTACAGTCCTGCTGATCTTCAGTCAACAATGATACGCAATTTTAAGGGGGTATGTTTTCTGATTATCTTTAGGAATTCAGTAAAATAGAATTCGGAGTTCAAAAATTGAACAACGTTCGAACTTATATTAAAAAAAAGAATACACAATTTCCCGGTTAAACAAAATTCTTGCTTCGGCATAAAAAACTCGACGGATTACGAGGAAAAGCCGAAGCAAGACGTAAATAGATTTATTCATGGTAAAGAAAATAATACATAAGTTTCGTCGTACGAAAGCTCAGCACTTAAACCGCATTTAAGATAACTAAACGAGATGGTTGCGTAATGCTGTGGGCATCGTTCTCGCGAAACGATCCAGGACCAATCCGAAAAATTAATGGCGTTATGGAATGGTTTCAATATCTGGCCATTATAAAGGAAACCATGATCGGCAACATGTCGAGCAAAGACCACCTGTCGCAAGTTATCCAGCAATTCCGGTGAAACACGGCATCGTACAACTTCGTCAGTTTTTGGCTGTTCACCAAATTGAAAAATCCTCTGAGAGGACGAAGACACGAGAACGTAGAACTAGAAGACATTAAACGAAACGCGGCGAGGCAGCTGTTGACAGCTCCGAAAGATGAATTTCAGAAGTGCTTCCGCAAGTGGGAAGGTCGCTGGAGGAAGATTGTGGCGTCCAAAGGGGAGTACGTAGAAGGGGACGTCGCGTCGTCGTTATTGAGTAAGATTAACCCTTTCTCCTGCTACAACACAAAGAGGATAGTTTCCGGGCATACCTCGTACATGTACGTCTGTAAATTCGATGAGAGATAAAAGAGTGTTGACTGGGAAGGTGGTGGAGAAAAAGTGACAGAGAAAGCGAGGAGGGGTGGAGGGGTAGAGAGAAAGGAGAAAGGGGAGACCCATTTCGCATTCTGTGGAGAACTAGTCAGCGGCTAACTATAAGAAAGGCTAACTATAACTCGGAGTCTCTACCCCTCAGTGGCTATTTCCAGCGTTGCGTTTGTCGCACTGCCAATCCCCTCCCGGTCTCGTCTACTTTCCTCCCTCTCTTATTACCCTAACCGTGGTCTCGTGGTCTGCTCTCTGTGATCGGTGATCGCGTGAACACTGCGTTCCTCGGCGTACCGTCGCGTCGCGCGGCGTTACGGGTTACAACGTGGCCGACCTCTGCCTATAGTTGGGTCGGAAATAGTTTCGGCTAGGTGGCCTCCCACTACTTTCACCGATTCAGGGCTTTCTTCGTACCTATCAGGTGACCAACAACCCCCCTACCGGATCATCCAAGCCTATTTCAACTACAGTCATGCGTCGCTTAACGACGGATCGCGTATACAGTGGCGGACATTTACTTGCATACAAGTCATATTTTAAACACCAAATGGCCTGTACAGTGGTGGACAAAAACAATACAAAATTCCAAAGACACTTGCAACTAGACTGCGGATTTGATGCATTTACAATCAAAATTAGTGGTTGAAACATAACACAGTGAAAACATTTAAGAATATCCTTATATTATTGTTAGCTTTTGTTTTATGCATTTGTTCGTGTTTTCTGCGGTCGAATTAATTTATGTATAATTTATGTATAATAAGCGGATGTGTAAATTAAGCGAATGCCTTAATTTATTCCTAAGGAAAAGAATTCTTCAAGATTTATGCAACGTTTAATAATGCATCAACTTTTGTTCTTGATCTTCGTGACTGGTTTATATTTACGTGTCGGAATACCGGTATACCATTCTCCAGTCTCTCATTTCAGTTGGACGATCAGAAAAGATAATCGACCGACATTTACATTTTTAAAATTTATATTACATTTTTCTTTCTCTGATGTCGAGTCACACTCGACAAAGGAGTGCGGAGGTTTAAATATCTCAAGATCGGGAAATGATCGAAACAACTCTGTCGCATTTAACACATCGAAGTGAATTGCCAATATACGTTATCGATAGGCAAAATTGGTGTTGGGCAATGTCATTAACCTGACAAATCTAATTAAACTGCTAACGAAGTTCTCTGACCGTGTGACGCGTTCTGTGTCGAACAGAGCTCGTCATAGATTAAACTTGTACATATGTCTCGCCGAGCTGTCATGCAGAAAAACACACACTCACGCACATAGCACTTCAATTACGGGGATTCGTAGCAGATCGAAGACCCGCGGGGTCAGTGCTCGAACCTATTTCTGAAACTTTTACTGGATAGATCCTATTATTTATTTACGGTCAAGCTTCCCTATAGGGCTTGAGAAAGCGGAGAGTCCATCGAAAGACTTCTATGGCTTCGGAGATACCGTTGATTACCTCGTTGATCTCTCTAACAGGTGAATGAATTTTGTGCGACGAAACGCTAAAAATGTCGAGAGATCAGAAAGTCCAACAACTTGTTTTGTTATTAATTAACTATGTTCATTAAAATGATTTTAAACATTGTTACTAACTCCTTGCCGTATTTTGACGAGCCAGTCTCGTGATGAAGGTTTTTAACAAAGTCTAACAAATATGAATGTTACGCGTTTCATTTTAGACGAAATAAAATTTGATTCGTTTGTAATCAATATTCAAGCATTAAAATAAATGTAACCATACAAAAAATATAAATTTTCTCTTCTCTTCCACATTTTTCGGGATAACGACGTTCTGATCACTGTAACTGTAAAAGAAAAGATACGGCAAAGGGGTTAACCAGCAAGCACATTTACGAAAAAACAAATTCGACTGAAGATTTTCAGTTTTCTAGATTCGAAGAATTTGCGCATACAGGAATTTGTGTGTAGTTTCTCAAAATTCTTGTTCGTTGAATATGAATTGAATATCCCTCACCGTGACTGCATTAGTAGCTCCCGCGTTTCTGTCTTGGTTATCTGGTCGTTGGTATTTGATTGCTGGCTGCCGCGTGCCGCAAGAATGCGGACTTGTAATGATAACGTTCATTTAAATTTCATGCATTAGCCCGAGCTATGTACGGTAGCGTTGTTCCGTTTTATCTCGGGTTACCGTTTCGGTGTTGGTCGTCGAGTTATGTGGATGATTGAGATGTTTCGATAGCGATGAAAGAACGTTTTTGTACGACAATGATTATTTACGATACATTATGGACCATTTTAGATAAGCGGCGTAAATTCTCTCGGGACCCTCTGTATTTCAGTTTCTGAAATATTTGCGTACTTAAGCCTGCTGGGCGATTCTTTTCATAGGCGCACTGCGGTGTAAAACTTAATGACAGCAAGAAATAAGCTGCGTATGTAAAATAACTTGTATTGTGCAAAAAGAGTGCATGCTTATGGTAGTAAATAGACTGCGGATGCAGTTTTCAATTTTTGTAAGCAAATTTTAAGGCGGTAGACTCGTTTCCAGGATTGCAAGGGTGCGGGATTCGCGTTCTCGTTTCTCGATAATACAAACACGGGGGTTTTCAGTAGTCAAAAACGCTAGATAAAAGATCGATCCAGGACGCTATCGGCCTCAAAAGTACCACCGGAGCACCATGACTTCTTCAAATCCCTCCCACATACAGAAAATATAAATGAGGAGTAAATTGTTATGTAATTTATATAATTAGAAGATTTCCTGAATTGCATAAATGGTGTTTCTCAAGTTTTGTAATGAAATATAAAATAAATTGAATATTGTTTTCTCAATTTGAAGCATTTTAAATTATATCGAATGGACTTGGGCCGTTCCAAATTTTATGACAAATCTAGTTGTTAATTTTGAAAGAGGCTTAAGTCCATTCTTGGTAAGAAGACACATATTATTCACTTAATAATTGCTATTATTTTAATAGGAATCTTAAATTTAACTCTCTTAGATATACGTAAGGAGTGTGACACATTGGTATCCTATACGTATATTTTTAACTTCATTGGAACGCAAACTCTTAAATATCTCAATTTAAACTTAAATGGACTTAGGCCACTATCAAAATAAACGACTCAATCGATGTAATGATTTCATTAAGTAACCAATTACATCTGCAAAATTATCACTGCCGACTGTGAGACGCAGTCTTCTCGACAAATTAGGCTTGCTCAGATAGGAGATTCCGCTGATAGAGTAAACTCCATTTGTGAGCTTTATTTAATGAACATCCTGCGAGTAGACAGAGCTCTCCTTCAAGCTGAATCGATGGTGCCCCATGCCCGCGCAGCAAGAAGTCCGCTTGACCATCTAATTACAGTCGGCTCTTTAGGGATTAAGTTTGCGTTTAAGTTTTTCATGTAGCCTTGGGTCGGCCCGTTCCTTTCGCGTCGAACTGCTCTGTGATTTTCAAGCGATTAAGTGGCCGACGCGATTAGAGTCGACTGAATTAGCCTCAGCGATTTCGAGGCGATACTGAAAAAGCAACTTCCAAACAAATCGATGTTCTACAGACGATCAAACGATCGCGTGCATCCGGTGCATCATTGAAACAAATATTTTTTCCTTTTACTCCTTACCTTGGTTCGTAACGATCCACATTGGCTAAGGTAATTGTTTCTTTCTTGAACAGGACCGTGTACATTAGGGTAGACCTTAGCTATACCTACTGAAATATTTTCACGCTGCTCCCTAAAATTGTTTAGTACAAAAATAACACTGTCCAACACCAAAAATGTTTCCATTTAACTGTTGGGTGGATCTTATAGAGTTTTTCGCGCTGATTCCGAATCTGCCCTTAATTTTTCTTCTACACGCATAGTTTTTGAACAACTAACTTGTTATTTCAATTTTTATTGAAATAATTATCTATTTAAATATTGCCCAACACTGGTAGATACTAACAATAAAGAAGCAGAATATTTACAGAGAATTAAACGCTACAGAAAACGAAGATCCTTATCCGCCATTTAATTAACATAAATTGGAATGGGACATAAAACTGCTGCACATTAACAGCGAACAATCTCGACCACTAACGCAATCATTTTAAAATGCGTCATAATAACTAGGTAAGAGTCGATTATGTGAACAAACGATTGGAAGTTGTTCTTAATTGGAAGATTATTCAGAATTTTATTGCCACACGCCCGTCGGACTTCAAAAAAAAAACAAAACCGTAAGTCATAACTTTCGTCATCCACTACACTGAAGGTTCAAGTTCCCTCAATTCGAGAACAGAACACTGGAAACCAGCGGTGTAATCCAGGGGAAAGGAAAATCATCGTGTTGCAATGCGAATTCGATTCACGGTCGAACAACTTGCCGGTAAAAGCAACGAAATTCCTGTGAGATTTTTATTGCGGAGTCTGAGCTGGCAAGGTGAGGCGATGGTATTCTTTAAATAAAAATTTTAAACATGCTACATATTTCCTTTGAAGAATTTTCCATTTGCGAAACTCTAACGCAAGAGAATACCTGCTCCTGGAATTTAATTAATCAAAAAATTCAATATCATAAATATTGAAACACTGTTGTACTAACGAAAAACATTTCAAATCTTTTTCATGCGTAAAGATCCGCAGTCTAATAATAACTAATCTTTTTCTTTCGTAGAATGCATAATAAAAAATAGAATATATAATTCACATTAAGGTTATACATATATTTATTATATACATAATCTATTCTTACAGTTATATGTACATTTTTTCATCGCACTACTAGCTTTTTAGGCTAATAGCAGAGAATTCTTTATGTTAAAGCCTGAGCTGATTTTGGATATTTACTTTCACTTCTTCAGTGCAGATCATCCCGCGAGTTACACATAACACGTGTCCGATCATTTTTTAATTCAACTCTAACATTTACAAAAAAATGATGAAATGAGAAATTACATTTCTCTTGGATGAAGAGAACGTTGTTTTTCAAAAGAAAAGCTTTCGGAGACGTCCCCGTGTCATTGAATAGGCAATAGAGATTATAACGTAACCTAAGATTAACTAACCAACCTAAGATTAACAACCTTATTATATTAACCCTTTGCACTCCTTTGTCGAGTGTGACTCGACATCAGAGAAAGAAAAATGTAAATAAAACTGGTTCTTATATGTGTTTGATTCTTCTTTTAATTATTTAATTGTCTTATTTTTTAGTCAAAACAAATATAAGTTCCACAAATATAAATTACTAGGTCATTCAGTAAGTTCGTAGCCTAACAATGAAATGACATAAAATAATGAGTTGAAATACATTTATTCTTCAGTATATTCTCCCCTTGAAAAAATTTTTTTCACATCCTGTAGCAAGCTAATTGCTCTGGCTTCCCCAAAAAAGTTTAAATCGTATAGTACAATATTAAAAAAGTTATCGTCTTTTTAAGAGTGCCTAAACACTTATGAGCGGTAGTGTAAATGCATAAAATCCGGAGTCTGTTGATTACAAAGAATAAATGTTATGCAAATAGTGGCTCTAACTAGAATATCGCTGTACACATACCGAAACGTACAGCATGCAATGATGAAAATTGTAGCCGCATCAGGCGTTTGACGAGGGTCGGGGAAAGCTAAAGAAATTTCATAGTACGTTATGTCATGTTCAATACGGGAAACTTAAAGCGTCGGAGCGGACCCTCGTGTGCTAGAATGCCGAGCCCGGGTACCTTTTTGTTCGGAATAATGAAGGCGTAACTGAAGAGGAAGAGTAATGC
The DNA here is from genome assembly GCA_028455795.1 of Lasioglossum marginatum. Classification (NCBI taxonomy): domain Eukaryota; kingdom Metazoa; phylum Arthropoda; class Insecta; order Hymenoptera; family Halictidae; genus Lasioglossum; species Lasioglossum marginatum. The sequence goes on from CM052275.1 coordinate 4,989,639, forward strand.
AAACGAAAGCGCGGTGCGCAATCCGACTTGAAATAATTGCTGTGGAGATCGATGTGGAAATGAAGAACCGATTAATATTCTGCAGTGTGTTGCTCGAGGAATGCTAGTTTCGCGGTTTCGCATTTATCGGCGTAAAGAAACAGCGCCAAAAGGTGAATTTGGGTTTTCACTGTTATTAACACTTTACCTACCGGAAGCCTATTAACCCATTACTAGCCATTGTCCCATTTATGGGACGCGATTTTAAAGTAACATACAGTGAATGTATAAAGTGTTCGTACACCTTCTAAAATAGAATAACTTTTTTATAATTGTACCAAACGACCTGATTTTTTATAATGAATGAGAAGCATTGGTTTACAAAATGATATGCAAAAAAGATTTTCCAAAAATTATAATTGCAAGGTTACATGCAAAAGTAAAAAAGGCATTTTTTAAAACTTTTTTATTTGGGCCCTTAATGAAAATTTAAAATATTTGTTTCAGTATATGTTAGTTATACACATACCGAAAATTTCATCGAAATCAGTTAACGCAGAAAAAAACGACACGCATCGAAAGACGTAAGAATCTGTGGATTTTAAGCAGAAACTGACCAAAAGTCGCGAAAATCTGTAGAAAATTAATTTTCTATCTTAATATGTTCGATGGGTTGAAAATAATGAAACAGTATTTTTAAATATTTCTAATGTTTGTACTATATCAAATTGCACCTACTAATTTTTGTCATAAATACATAAACTCAGCAGTCTACTCGTAACTTCCTATAAGTGTAAAAGAATCGTTATACGTTTTCAGTTTCCAATGTATACAGTCTATTACGATTCGATTTCGAAAATGGGAAGGTAAAACAACAGCAATAGTTTACTGGGCGATTATATTCGTTCATGAATGCAATCCAGTCGATGCAGTGGTATGTACATACAAACACTACGAACGAGCTGACCCGTGCTCCCATTGATCGTGCAGCAGACCGTAATTTTTCCAGGATTAATTTCACTTTAATTTTGCCGGCTAACTGGCCGACTTCAAAGTATGCAACAAACGTTTCTCCTTCTCCACTATCGAACGTCACGGTGTATATATCGCGACACCTCCTCTCTACGGCAACGAGTGAAAGTACTCGGAATTCTTGCGGCCAGCTTGAGCCGAGAGTCCGCGTCTGAAGAGGCTTACGCAATGCGTATGGTAACAGGTGTATTACCTGTATAATAACAGTGTCCAGTGGATTGGTACTCGTTCGCACTTGCGTATCAGTCACGATGTTGCAGCGCCCAAAAATCTCGCGAGCGTAATGCGTTCTGAATTCTCATTGGTCGAGATGCGGTCATGTCCTAGTAAATCTGTATGCACTGCTTATGTAGCCAACCAAAATGTGTAGATTATTTAGAACCTTTTGCATTTAACATATTTGCACACATTCTCATTTCAAGACTATAAATTGATATTAGGTTGGACCGAAAGTTCGTAGCGTTTTTAAATCAAAATTCAAAGATAAAATTAAGATATTTATTCATAGGTTTATTGAATAACATGATAAGTCGCCTAAAAAATGGCGGAAAGTAATAGAAGAGAATGGAAAATATGTTATTGAACAAATCTATGTATAAATAGGCTAATTTTATCTTTGAGTTTTAATATTATTTAGAAACGCTACGAACTATCGTTTCAACCCAATATAATTAGCCCTTTGCACTCGGTTGTCCCCTCTGAGGCACCACTAAAAATTGCGGTACCATTATTCAAAATATTGTTTATATTATTAAATATATCGATATCTAATCAATTACTAGACATTTAGGTATTGTATGAGGTATTATACCAATTTCATATGCATAAAATTTCAAAAATCATAGGGAATGGAAATATTCTAGATCGGAAGAAATGTTTAATTTTCCAGTTAAAATAGTTCCGAGTGCAAAGGGTTAGCCAGCTAAGAATGGACATTCAAAGAAATGTTGTAATATTTTTAGAGGCACATTAACAAATTGCTGAAAGAAATGCAGTAAATCGGGTAGACTCGTTTTTCCAGGATTGCGAAGGGTGCGGGATTCGCATTCTCATTTCTCGATAATACAAAAATGGGTTTTTTCAGTAGTCAAAAACGGTAGATAAAAGATCGGTCTAGGGCGCTATCGACCTCAAAAGTCCTATTTTTTTGTTTACGAGGCGTAATTTGCATTATTCGGAAGCATACAACTGTGCATGTAGTTATTTTCATATTTTCATATTTCGCTTTTTTCAACATTTTTTATGCGGTGCAAATTTCATTTCAAATAAAGTCGTGAAAAGTCATATAATTGAATATTTTGCTAATAAAAAACAGAAATTCTACGAGCATGGGATCTTTAAGTTGCCTGAAAAATCAGAGACCATAGAACAAAATGTCATAAAACTTATTCTAAATGGTGAAAAATTGGCTTTCATTTTCTCTTAAGAAAACGAAATGACTTTCCGAACGACCCAATAAAATTGAAAACTAAAATTCAGATATTTATTCGTAGATTTATTCAATAACATATTTTCCATTCTGTTCTATTACCTTTTGCCATTTTCGCGGTAACTTCTCGTGTTATTGAATAAACATATGAATAAATACCTTAATTTTATCTTCGATTCTTAATTTGAAAACGCTTCGAACTTTCTTTCCAACCCAATATTTACAAATTTCTTCTGTCTTCTCATCGGTCTGTGCTTCTAGAATAAAGTACGGTTAAAAAAAAAGCAACAGAGCTATTCAAAATTTGGCCACTTTTTAACATCCCACACTGTCGTGCAGTGCTATAGCATACCGCTTATAAGCGGTGCTGTACGCGTGCCTCGTTAGAGTCAAATGTCTAAACAACAGTGTGATCAGCAGTACACGTTTCTAAAGTAATTTCACAGTAGAAATGAAAGATGATTCTTTTAATATTTACAAATTTCTTGTGTCTTATCATCGAACGATTCGACCGTGTTGCAATTCACACGCAAGCGTTCGATGAATACACCGTCGTCGCAAGAATGCGCATTGTGGGCCGAGATTCAGTCGCATTCTACTCGCAACGGGTAATTTAGATTGTGAATGTCTGACAGAATGCGACTGACGTAATTTATCGGGTAATCGATCGTGCATTGACATTTGACGTTGACTTTTAGCCGCGACTTTTAAAAACGTTCACCATTAAAGGATTTCCTTTTTCATTTCAATGCGTACATGTATACCGTTATCGTCGCGGCACATCCGGTTTTTTAAGTATCCACATTTTATTCCGTGCCACATGAAATGATTTTCTGATCGAGTTCATGTTACCTGCTACCTGCCTTGCAGGATGTCCTCCGCAGTTTGTTGATCTGAGTTGGAACTCGTTTCTGGTTCTTGTCAAGCAGCTTCTTATTTACTATTAATATCTATTTTTTTTCTCGAAATGACATTATACTATAACTTCCTCATAACTGCGTTTCATACCGGGATTATTCTATAAATTTTATTGTGCCTTGACATCGATGCTCCATGCATCTTTGTCACTACAATGAATAACTTATTCACTTATAATAAAACGATTTATCGCAAATATTTATTCGGTATTCTAATTACCAATATTTACGCAGGACAAATTAATTGTAAAACATTAATGGGTCACTATATTGGGATATCTTCTATTAGCAGTTTGTATAAATATTTACTCGGTATTCCATTTATCAATATTTATGCAAGACAAATTAATTGTAAAAAATTAATGGGTCACACTATATTGGAATATTACATATTCTATTACATCATTGGAATTCTGTTTAGCGATGGTACAGTGACTCCCGCTAATATTCGGACACTCCGGACTGTATGTTGTAAAAGAGACTCGTTCGAGTAAGATAAATACATGTTGCACACATAGGCATGTAAGATGGAGATTCGATGACGTCCTACTTAACATCCTCCCGGAATAAAGGAGCTAACTTCCGTGATAAAATCTCTTTAGATTTCTCTTCTGTTTAGAAACCTCGCGCGTTGAGGTCAACTACATCAGTATGTCTTTGATTATCCTTATTATTGTAGTAATTTAGAAGCAAATGAAATTTCGGTGCATCCAAGAGGATCGGCGTTTCCGTAAACGAGTAATGGATTCGTGCTAGACGATTTCTCCTCTACATAAATGCCTCGTTCCTGAATTACCATAATTTGTTTGTAGTGCCCATATCTCTCCCATTATCGTTACTATTACTCCAACAACTTTCAAGAACAACTCCGGTCAGTCAATGAAAGCTGCTAATCTGGGAATAGAATGTCCAATTATAACTCTGCGCTATTTCCTTGTTCAAAAATATTGCGTTGCAGTGTTTGATATATTCTTATTTCATCCAAGATGGTTACATATGGCGTTCGTTCAGAAGTGTATCGTTGTTCATTTCTATTTTATGAATGAGGATAATAAATAGACTGCGGATGTCCAACTAATCCTAGTAAACTAATCCTAACATCTGAAAAAGACTCAAGCTGTTGGGTCCAATTTTGAAAAAGTTATTCGTTTTTAAAATGTGTACGAATACTTTGTGCACTCACTGTAAATCAGAATTCAATGTACATCACGAAATAAAGGGAAACCATTCGCACAAATTACTAGAGTAAAAGCTTTTGTCCCATCGATTTTGAATCTTCATAAACGCCACAAGTGCATAGGAATCGCAGTGAACTCATCACTGTCCATGCTGAAGACCTCGGTGCGACATTTCTTACGTTAGCCGCTCGGCATGTGCGTTTCGTGAAACCGTGCAATATTCCCCTATCCGTGTAAAAGTGTATACGTGCGAAGCGTATGCAGTATGCAGTTCCTGCATGCGGCTGCAAGGACTTTCTCCAGCCCGGGGCGTAGTACGACGCGCTCGTGTATCGTAAGTTTGCTTACTCGGCCGTGCGCCGCGCCGCGCCGCGTCGCGTCGCACAGTGGGACCTTCGGTCCAAAACGGAGACAAAATCAAAGAACTTCCGATAGGAATGAGATAGAGCGATGAAATTTTTTTAAAATTAAAACTCAAACTTTGCAGAATATGGGAAAAATAGGGAGATTATGGTACGAGCGTTTTTTAACCTTGAAAAAATTCGTTAAACTTGCACAATTATAAGAAAATTGCGGTTTTTCCAATACCACGCGAGGAAAAAATTTTTTGTTAACATCATTTCCCGTAGATTTCTTCACGCTGATTTCAAATCTGGTTTCAAAATTTGTCTACGACCTCAGGATTTTGCAAAAGATCGAATTTTGTGAACAAAAATAATGTAATCATTTTTTCGTTGAAATGATTTGATAACCCACTAGTTTGAAGGATCTATACATATAGCTCGCCGATTGGCTTGGATTGGATCAATTAATTTAAATCTCCTGACTGAAAGCTCTAAGTAACGTGACATAATGCGTCAAACGACCGACATAACCGGAATGATCAATAGGTTTGCTCATGATTAGACTGCGGATTTTACGAATTTATGGTAAAAATTAGTAGGTGCAATATCCACAATTCATTAAAATGATTAACAGAAGAAATAAATTCTTATTTAACATCCGTTTCCTATAATTTTGTGATTGGGACAATTTTTATTTAAAAAACACTGATAAAGTAAAGTGTGAATTAATGTAGGTATTGAAAAATTAACTTGGTAAAGAGTAGGTACCGAAAAACTGGCAAAATAAAGTGTTAATTAATATATTGAAAAATTAACTTAATAAACAGTGCCGAGAAACTATCAAAGTAAAGTATTAATCAATATGTTGGAAAATTAACTTAATAAACAGTACCGAAAAACTAACACAGTAAAGTGTTCATTAACATATTGAATTCTATGTCCAAAAAAATGGCAGTAATAGTCTCCGAAGATTTTATGGACGTCGTAAAACAAAGTTTAATCGTGTAACTTTATCTTGGACGTAAATATTTCAATGACATAACACATGTAGAAAACATAATCTCCCGAGTTGATCTTAATTAATTTGGATATCGGAGATTATTTTCAACGGTAATTAAATTCGCGAGATTTTGATGTCAGAGCCATGACAGACTAAATCCTAGCATTAAGTCGTTAAATTTTTCGATTACGTAACGTATCTGAGCGTAGATCATCTTTCTATCATTAGTTCCTGGTCTGTTACGACTCTCGATGAATATTTAACGCAACTGACCGATTCGTTTTATCCTTTCATCGCTAAGTTGATCTGTGCTTTAGAAACCAGTTGCCTCTGGAATTTCGAAGGAAAAGAGGTACATACTCTGAATAAGGATGAAACTGGACGCGACGAATAATAAATAGCAAAATAATAAGTGTCTCCGCGCGGGAAGTGCATTTGAAACGACCAATCAAGGACTTGGATCAACGGAAATCCAGAGACAGCTAGTCGTCATTATTGCTTTGTCCTGCGCGACAGGTGCCTGAGCAGCGAAGATGCTCGAGCGGCACTTCTGAACACCTGAAATAGCTCTGCTATTCCGTTGACTTTTACGATTACAGGCGCTTTAAACGTACAAATAATATTCCCGCGCCATTTTGACCGCCCAAGGCCAGTTTTCCGCGCGATCGTTAGCACCTTATCAACCTGTCCGTGACTTTCTTATACAATTGGAAATAAATCATCCGAAGTATTAATCGCGGTACCGCATAGAAATCTGACGATGTCACAGTGAGCCAGAACGGCTTCCTAGGTGTTAACCCCCCACTTGTGGAATTAAATAATTTCAACAGTTGTGCTGAGTTGTACTAAGTTTGTGCCACATTGTGCTCGAATATTAAAACTGCAATATGAAAAATAAGAAAAAAAAATTGAGAAGAACGATTTTTTGAGTGGCTCCCACTTTTCATTTTCTTCAATTTTCTCTATTGTGCTAAGTCGTGCTAGGTCGTGCGAAGATTATGCTAAAGTGTTACTTTAGCACAACCTATCACAATTTAGCACAATAGAGAAAATTGAAACAAATGAAAAGGGAGAGGGCTACTAAAAAAAATCGTTTTTCTCAATTTATTCTCTTGGTTTTTATATTATAGTTTTAATATTCGAGCATAATGTAGCACAAGCTTAGCACAAAAATTTAGAGTAGGACAGGGTAGAAATGAGTGAAACAAAGAAAAAGAGTGAGAAGCATGGACCGAATGTGTGTGTGCGTGAAATAAGATAGGTTTGTACAGTTAGGTTAATGTAAACCAAGTCACATTTCTTAGCTATAAGGCTGAAGTAAGTAACCAATCAGACACGCCCTACAGCACGCCATTTTACACCGTATTCTGTGATCTGTAGACTGCGGATCTTTATGCAAAATAAAAAATGATTGCAAGATACAGGAGCGAGACAAAAATTTCTTTCTTCTTTTAATTATCTTCTTAAGGTGAAACTAATACACTGGTGGTCTTAAATCTTTTTAATATGTCCACTGTTTTCAATTGTACGTGCCCCTTTCTGTCATAAATGCATAAAATCCGCAATCTAGTGATCTGTTATCTGTAAGCTGTGATTCGTGTCATGGGCGTCATAGTTAACAATCGACTATTTGGAAAACAGTCAATAGTAACCGTGAAACCACGTGAAACAACACAAAACTCGATATAGATTGTCGCAGCAGTTTCAAACTATTTCCGAGCATTGGTCTACTCACGGTGCTGGGTCTACCGTACATAGAGTTTGGGCTCGTAATCATCGATTAGAATCTCGCGTCGTGAAATCTGTTTCTGTGCTAAATTCGTGTCTGCACAACGTGTATCTAACAATCAAATTGCATATCAAGCCGTGCAAACTTCGCTCCTTCGTACCGCTGCCCGACAGACATCTGCGAACAGTTAGCGTCGATTCGCGAGCAAGCAGACTGTGGACATGAAGATTGGGAGGATGATCGTAGAAAGAGAGAATAATTCGGCGCTTCCATTGGATAGGTCTCGCATGTATATGCCGAAGGTAGATATGTCGCTGGTCGGTTCTTTGAGGGTGATCGTGTATCGGGTTGCGTTTTCAGTAGTTACCCATTCTTTAGAGTAGGTCCATCGTTCGAACGGAAGCAGCGAGGAATTCAACGCGCTAGGTAATGCTAGCACTCTGATTGAATTGCGGTCGGTCGTGGTTATTTCAATATCGTTGAACGTCACGATCGACGGTTTAACAACGCCGCAGGACGCGACCGATTCGTCGGAACATTGCGTCAACGCGCACACTCGAATACCGGCTTTCACCGAGCCATAAAAGCGGCATCCGTTGAAAACGGCGGCGCGATAGATGCTTGACGCCTCGTTGCCGTCGGAAACCTTGCTGCCGCGAAAATCGCAACAGAAGTCCCGGTGACAAACAGTTTTGTTGAACGACGTCTCGTTCAGTAGAACGGTCTCGAACTGCTGGATGCTATCGCGCTTAATGCGAATCCCGAAGGCAAAATCCGCCGTGGTGTTCTTCAGGTAGCAACCGTCAATAATTTTGTCCGACGACGGGTCTTTCTCTTGGGACGGCAGTACATCAGGATGTTCCGCTGGTGTCTTTTTCGGCACTCGAGAGACTAGCAGTCGGCTTTGCGATTTATTGGTCATGGTCGCGTTAGCTATCCCGTCGATGCCTGGAAAATCCCAAAGAGATTGGATCATCTTAAATAATACGCTCCTTAAATATAGCTCGAGTTCCGCCCAGGAACAAAAGAAAAATGTCGAGAAGCTTTTAGAAATGCGCTGTATGTATCCAAAATTGTTTATACCAAAGAAAATTCTTGTCAAAGTTTGCTTTTACATCAACACCTTCTACTCATCGAGGAGAGAAACAGTTTGAAAGGTACCATATGTCGCAAACAAAGTTTTTGCAAGTACCTATGGTTTACATTAATATTTTATAATGTAGGATTAATATTCTTATGTATAACAATGCATATGAGGTTTCCTTTAATATTGTACACCTTCAAATTTATGATTTGATTGTGCAGGGAGACAATGATGACTTGGTACGGGACTAGCGATGAATGTCCCTTTAAATTAGATTATGTTTTGTGTCATCGACACAATCAGCTGGACTGTAGCAGTAGGCTTTTCTCTATACGTATAGCTCCACATTCCACACAATCAAATTTTGCAAAAACTTTGACAGTTTATATCGGAATAACTATTTGTTTGCGGCATATGGTTCCTTTCAAATTTGTTCTATTCTCGATGAGTAGAAGGTGTTGATGTAAAAGTGAATCTCAACAACAATTTTCTTTGTTGCAAACAATTTTGCAGCAAGTTTCTTTTACAAATATCCACCGGTCCAGACGTGTAGATTCATGACCTTTACTTTTGATTACAAACAGCGTAATGCCTACCTAAATAAATGCCGCTTCCGGTGCTTCCGGCTCTTGGATTGTTGTACCCGGCCGCCAGCATATTCACGTTCTCGCTGTAGGACCATCCGTATTGCGTTTGACTGGCTGAAAGAGAACTTGAACTCGAATATTCAGTCGCGGTTTAAGGACCGAAGAAATTACCTGTAAGGAACGGTGCCTCGGAGAACCAGGCAGCGCTGTACACGATGTCCGTAACTCCCAGCTGCCTCGTTAGATTCAGCGCCGGCACCGGAAATAGTATGTCGAAGCATATGAATGTGCCAAACTTGACGCCAAAATCAGTGTCGAAAGTGACGATTTCCGGTGGCTTGACCACCTCGAAGCTCGCCTCGCCGTAGAGATTAACCTTGCGGTACCTGCATGCAACCGAAACCAGTCACGCTTAGCCAGTCTTTATCCCTTTAACCCTTAACCGGGTCCAAACTTCGAATCGTATGACTTGCACCTACTTCGGTAATACGGACTGTATATTTAATTGCTTTAACCGATCAAGGAGCCGAGCATCGAGCGCAAACGCGCATACAATATGTATGGGACATATGTATGTATTGCTCGAGGTTTACAAGTTGGAGGAAAAGTTGTGCCTGAATTAGGCCTATCAGAGAGAAAGAGAGAGAAAGTGTCACCTGGCTATTATTTTCCCTTTTCGGTCGAATGCTACGTTCGTGTTGTGGTAGATCGTACGGTTGTCGGTGCATTCCACGGCGTGCGCATTAGGGCAACCTTTTTCGGCGATGTTTGCTACCAGATAAATGCTGTTTGTCCGCGCCGCGCACGATAGCTGCTTTAATGTCTGCGCAAACATCGACAAACGTCTTCAGACGAGTTTCGAATACTTACACGCTGCTCGAGAAAAGCTTCCTGATAACTGACTTACTTGGCTGACATCGCTCCGATTCTCCGTGCACGGAACGTACTCTTCCTTGGGGGAAGGTATAGCTGTCGTCCACGGATCCATCTCGGATTTCGGCGGCATATGGTACGACGTTAATCCGTCCTCCGGGAACACTATAATGTCAGCGCCCTGAAAAACGCAAACGCATACACGCGAATACAAAATGCGGAATACCAAATCACCGAGCGAAGGCTCACCTGTTGTTTCGCCTGCCTCGCGAAATCGGCATAGTTGTTCACGTTTTTCTCCAGAGTCGCCGTGCCGTTCGTAATGTTGACATACGGCGCGAATTCTACCACAGCCCCGACATAATAATCCTTCCGGTCCAGCTCCGTCACCTGCGAATTGGAGCAATTGATGCGTATCGGCTCGATTTCGAATTCCTAGGCGAGTTGCAACTTGCTTTTACCTGTTGCGAAAACTGCACCAGGGTCAGCGACAGCAACAGTCCCAACGGACCCACAGCGACACGCATGGTTGCTCGATGCTCGTTCTACTCTCTGCTATTCGAGACCAAATCACTGAATGCTCGTTTTCTTCGCTCGCTGGAACAATACGGCGATCTAAACTGGCCGAACACGCCGCAGCTTCTGGAGCGATTTAACAGAGGCTCAGAGTGAACAGAGTTCCCAACGCAGAAGTTGACACGGTTCTAATTGGAGACCTTAGGCTTGCGTTAGGTAAATGAAGATCTCGGAAGGCGAGGCCGACGAACAATGACAACGCTCGCTCGCGACGGGACTCCCTGCAAAACTCCGTTCCGAAGTTCCCCGAGAGCGGCTGAATCTTATCGCTGCGCGAGAACGTCGCGCGTCGGTGAAATTAACGTTGTTCGAACGTACGAATCTACTTTCCGCAGAGATCGCATCACGGAATAAAACTTGCTTGTTATCGTCGCTATCAGATATATCTGTTGCCTCGTGCGACGTGACGTGAGACTTTGCAATCGAGTCGAGGGTCAAGAGTCGAGAGCCTCTTGATTTACGATTAGTATATCTTCGCGATCAAACGATTTCGTACCGTTCAAAGCTTAAACGCCTCACAGACGACACGATTAATTGGGCGAGACGTAGCATCCCACGACCAGAAACCTTCTCCATTTAATAAAAACCATCTCCCGGCCCCGCTCGATCACGATGCCGGAGGAAAACGCACCGCCCAAACGGTGCCATATTGCCACGGAGCCCTCGATGTTCCCTACGTATCGTAGGACTCCGTGACAACGGCCAGCCCAACCTGCCGCTCAGCCAGACCCTGGACCAACAGGTCTTGGGCCCGGCGGGAGCGGTTCAGGTTCGACAACGTGACCGGGAACGTCCGGGGCATTATTATGCCGTTGACGTTCCCGGCTCTGCCGCCTCCGATTTGTGGAGGTGGAACATCCACCTCTATCTCTCTATTCTAGGGGAGGAGGTCACGGGCGCACCCCTACCTCCACAGCCGGTCCCCTGGGGGGCCTCTCCCCCAGCTTCCTGGCTCTTCTTCGCCGACGGGGAGCACGCGCTGCTCGTCCTGCTAAGAACATCGGTGTATTAGTTTCAGGTTAATAACGTAATTAAAAAAAGAAGGAAATTTTTATTCGGCTTCTATGTCTTGCAATCAATGCAAATAATATTTTATTTTATATAATGATCCGCAATCTACTGATTACATATAGAAGTTCATGCTACCCCTATCGTAAACATATACAAGCATCAGTAATTTCTGGATAATATCGAACAAATAATATAGAAGATGTGCTTGGATTTATAAATATTCACAGCACCGATGAAGCCCCCTCAACCCTCCTCCAACATTATGGTTAAGCATGATCCCACGAGGAATTAACTTCTCAATAGGTTTACTATGAAAAATTGTTTATAACTGTAAAAATCTTAATTCTTCTAATATTAATTTGAACTTATGTTATATACTTATGGTATATATTGGAACAGTTGGACGAATACCCCCTAAAACTTGTAAACCCTATCTCTTGTCACCAGTTACAATATAAATCTAAACTGCGTGACGTCGAGGCGCCGCTCTTCCAGGCTGTCGACGAAAAATGATTAGAATTTCGGGAAGAACACGCAACCAGCATAAATATTAACAAACGCCACTGTGAAAGAAAAATACGCGCTGCTTCGCACGATATCTGTTAATCGGGAGCGATCGCTTTGGTTTCGTTAAGAGAGTTGCTTCCTGAACGGCAATTTCGTTGATAAAATCAGGCCACTTTCACTGCAAAACGGTTAATTTACGAGCAAAACCGGAGCGCAACGTGGTGTGGTTGCGGCGCGGCGAGGAGAATGGCGCGGCCCGATGAAGAACGTGCAAGAAGGCCAAGCAAACGGCAAGCCGAAGAAGACAAGGAGAGACCGGCGTTCGCTTTCTTCTCGCTCATCGAGCTAATTGACCGGATCGAAAGATGGACGTCACGAGCGTTCCAGCGACTGAGGACGGTCCTCCCTTGGTGTTTGGTGATTGGTGCTTAGTGCGTGGTACTAAACGGAGCAAATGTTGAGCAGTGTGAAACGGAAACGAGCGAAGAAAAGAACGGAAGGGAAGAAGAAGTGGCTAGTATGCGTGGGATGGTAGCAGAAGTGGTGCATTCACACCGAGAACCGTATTTGGTTTCCTCTTTTTTCCTCACGGTCGTTTCGCAAGTGCAATGCGGGCGGTATCAAATATTAAATGATTTAATCAGGGCTCGAAATAAACAAGCACCTTCCCCTTTTTATTAAAAAAAAACTGTTCGAACTTATACGTCTCGTTCAACAAAATATCTGTTCCCGTGGAACTTTTACGAAAAGAATTGTTACCTCTTGCAAACTTTTCTAAGAAATACTTTAGAATATTAAAGAAGTTCCATAGAAACCATTTTTTTGGAAAGGTTTATTTAAAAAGTCCCTATAAAATAAATAAAACTAACGGTAATATGCATGTATGAAAATCAAAGCATAAGTATTATAGTTTTATATTTGTGGGACTTAAATTATTTCTGTGATCCTTCAGTATAAACTTCAGTGTTGCGAACTTTATATTTCAAATATCACATAAGAAAGGCTACCAAAGTTGACAGCAATCAATTTTTTGCCATTCTTTTTAACTTCTTTGGCCGCTTAATGTCTTTAAAATAAATAAAAATTCATTTTTGCTTAAAGTTACATGGGTTTTACTTTATATTTTACCACTTTTAGTTGATATTTTCGAGTGTCTCACAACCCAACCACTTTTTTCAGGAAGCCAAAAAACATGTCCTCGGAAAATTGGCCATGGAATTTTACTTGTTGATCAAATCACGAAACATTTTTCGTGTAAAAGTTGCGTATTTCCTTCACCTTTCCAACGGTATATAAAACTCTTTGATATCTTCATCAGGCAAAAAGTTACAGCCCAAAAATAAAACCCGTTTTACAACCCAACCACCTCCCTTACATTTACCCTATCGAATTGATTCCATTCCTAGTGCATACATAGAGTTCCAGGTTCCAGCCACTGGATAGCACGTCACCCGAACTGGAGAACCTTGGCAAGGGAAAATAAATAATAGCGAGCGACCTTCGTAGTCGGCCGCGAGAAAGAATTTAATTGCTCTCCACGTGGCTGCACTACCGCGCCGTTCGAAAATAATATCCCGAGATCGGTGTAATCGCACTGTTACATGGGATGTTTCACGGGCCGCGGCCTCGCCGCTTGTTCTTGGCCACCGTTTTTTCGCTCGTTTTCGCCACTATTGTCGAGGAGTATTGCTGATATCGACACCTCCAGAAACCTCAATATGGTGATCTTGATCGCTAAATCTTCCGTGTCATTTTTTTTCATTTTCCCTTGAACAATCAGGAAGTGGTGTTGCGTATCTTGTACAAGTTTTGCACTCCAAATTCACCCTTTTGCAAAACAATTTCACCCTTTGGAAATCAATTTCACCCGTTTGCAAATCAAATTCAACCTTTTGCAAATCAATTTCACCCATCAAGAATATTTAAAATTAATTATTTATTTAGATTAAATTATATATTCATTTAGATACACTGCAAAAAATACATTTCATGCTTTAAATTTATTAAAATAAACAATTTAATGGTATCGGCGCTACAGGTTCGATCAATTGTTACCCACAAAGCAGTTGTGCAATTTTAAATTGTTCTCAACGTTTCGATCCCAATTTTCAAGAGAAATTTTTGCGTCTGTAAAAAACTGAATTTGTTCAAACAAATCGGGTAATACCAATAAGACTTTAACATACTTGCTCAGTGTAAAATGGATGTGGTGTCGCTCGGCCGATGAAACACAAGACTTGGAGTCGACTTCGAAAAAGGTATAAGAGTCTCGGATCCTTGCGAGATATGCGGAAAGAAAATTGTAGTACACCTCGGGTGGTTAGGACATATCTAGTCTATTTTTCTTAGAAATGCTAAACTGAAGACTATACACATGGTGGAGGTTGACACGTAGTGGGAGTTGCAAGAATCTTATTGGTTGTAATTCTAAGTGGTGGGGTAGAGTACCTAGGTGACTGAATCGAGTAACGGTATGGAGTAATAAAAAAAATGTGTTTCGCAGCTGTGTTGAGCCTTTGGGTTTGCCTGTCGTTCAGGCTCCTTTTTTATGGCACCTACAATTACTGCGACGACTCTAGTACGGTCAGGTGTGGACCGTAATATTAAGGCTTAGGAACCCCTAAAATTACCCTAAAAAATGTAGGCAATAAAGCTTAAGACAGAACAATGGATTATATATGTATAATGATAGAGCTTTTGGAAAAGCTGGTTAACATTATGCCGGTAGACGTTAAACTGAAACCATGTGGTCGTTAAGGAAGAACCAAAAGTCAAGACAAAGGGACGATGTAGTATATTGGACGCTAGCCAATCAGAACACAGTGATCAACGAGTTCCCGAATCAATATTTGGCGGTAATTATGAATCATGCCTGTCCACCACAGGCGAAGTGAGTGAAGATGTGCTTGGATTTATAAATATTTCACAATACTGTAGCAGAATTCGAATGGTTATCCATCCGTAAAGAAACACGTTAGCAATGCGCGAGTAAGCACGCAGAGACCGAGATCCCCGATGAATCCCCTTCGACCCTCCTCCAATTCTAACGTTTACAATAGTCTAATTAGAGTGGCGTGCAACGAGAAAACATTAATGTTTCTGCGATCGCTGGTTGCATGGCTCTATGTCGATCCGGCATTCGGGTCGTTGCATTCGACACGACCTTCGAAGTTCATTGAATAGGTTCTTGCTCTTTACCTTTATGACGAAGCTTGTATGGGTGCACACATCAGGCTGGAGGAACGACTGGTGCGGAACAAGCAAATGATCCAAGAAAAAGTTTTAGCTCCCCTCTGTGTGCCGTCATCCCGTTAAATGATCTCTTTCGTAAATCAGACAGCGTCACTTCTTATACTGATCCAGTGAAAAGATATTGGAACAATAATTCCGCTTCAGGCAAACGAACATTATAGTGGAACTTTGTGCAGCCAAACTAATTAAGTACCTATCGTGTATTCTTAATTGCCACGCTTATATTAACTTGCCGTGTTGTTGTTGCATGCGTCAAATCTTGTAATCGAATTTTAAACCACTTCCCATAGTCCAATCTTGCTGAAATTTTGTGTACACGCTTGCTTCCGATGGCAATATTTGTGTTTCGCCACAAACAATCGCTGATCGTACCAAAACGCATGTAACCTTCTTGAAAGCCGACAAGAGACTAAACATCGAATACGACATCCAATGTGCAGACACTTCTCAGACATGTTTACCAACACAACAAAAAAGGTGGCTTGAATCAGACTGATACAATCCTCGAAATTACAAAATTCTTGTTACTTTTTGAACACACCTTCAAAAAAAGATTTTTCGGTCACTTTATAAGAATCACCCTGTATACTATGGAGGAGAACATGAATTTTCTAATAAGGCAAACGAAAAGAAACGTAAGTTCGTGCTTCGACTTTATTATGACCGGGGAACGGGAACACAATTAGCCCTCGGGAACCTTAACAGAACCCTAAATACAGCTCGATTTTTGTCCCATTCCGATTCAACTAACGGTCACGTTCATCGTGCTTCGATTGCGGGTCAAATTCTTCGGTTCGGAATGCGTATCAGGGGAAGAAAAGGTGCTCCGAGATGCGCCTTGAAATTTGGCTCGGCTCTAAAAACCGTCGGCCAGAAAAACGCGAACGCAGTTACAAGGTAGGCAGCCCAATCTGCGCTTCGATCCACGAGTTTCCAAGTACGATTTACCGTTCAATCCTCCTGGACGGTTCACGCAGCCGATACCTCTTGGCTTTTTGCGGTTCGAAGGGGCAACGATGAACTCGACATAAATCACTGGCCAAGGGAAGTTGCAACAATGACGTCCCACAAAACGCTAACGAATCTGTCGCGCACCACGCCAGGATTACAAAGTACAAAATTTGATTCGAAATACGGTAAATGTACCTATTATCAATGAGATTAAAATACGTAAAAATAGCTACTTTGTCCTGAATAAATTTGTACAATTCAATGAGGATGTATTTTCGTTGGACAATCATTTGTTGTTTCATTTGAAACACCAGTTATTTTCGGAGGTCGTGAAAATATTAGACGATTGCACAAGTTCGTGTCCGATTATGAAAATAAAATTCAATGGTGAAATTTTAAAGAATACAGATTTATTAATCAATTATATAGTCATAATTCTTTTCTACAATTCGACTACCGCCGTGCAGCACAGTTTGCGACATCTATGAAAATCGGGCACGACTTATTAAATCATCTGATAGTACAGTATTTCATCGATAAATGTCCCAAATGTCTGGCCGACGATTGTCCCAGAACTATCCCTCCCTTGAGGAGCCCAGAAACTCGAGAGGCTTCGGTCGCCGAGAAGTATGACATCATACGGCTCGGGTATATCGGTGAGACCACACTAATCCAATAACAAAACTTCTTTATTCTTCATTATTTTTTTATGGAACTTTGACCAAAATATCCGTGGCATTTTTCTAATGAAAATGATACCAAACATGATATAATTCCGATAATATTTACTTGTGTAATGAACGATGAAAGTTTCGAACGCAAAGAAGAACAGCGTATGGGAAGTTCTTTGAACTGTGATAACGTAAATAAAATAAAAGTACAAAAATGAAAACTCGTTCTGTTTCTTTTTTTGCGATTTTCTCCAAAACGAAGCAAAAACGAGCAAATCTCTAAAAGAGTTTTTGTCTTAGTTTTTCGGTCCCCTGCACGCTCCTGAAGTTTTGCCATTTAAATTCGGGGCACCCTGTATATTTTTGTTCGAATTTAAAATCGTTACCTGGAGAGTCTACTGTATTTTTATTTGATGAAGGCTGTTACTAATATTTTGTAAAATGATTTGATTGCAGGCGGAGCGATGTTTAAGCGGCTATCGAAGTCGAGGCGCCACAGCGCCGACGACGTTGCTCTCTCGTTGTCGAGCCCGTCGACCCTGGACGAGCCGCCGGGGACGTCGACGTCGCGGGACAACTGTCAAAGCATCAGCCCGGCCGCCCTGCTGAGGGTTTCGAGGACAAAGTATACCAGGAGAAGCTGCGGTGACGCGAGCGCGATGCAGGCGTTGCTCGCCGCTAAGCCGGAGCAGGAGCAAGACGTGGCCGAGGCCGATTACCAAATGGTCACCGCTGTCCCTGCCTTCATCGTCGAACACGAGCCTGAAAAACACCGAGGTAATTCGCGATCGAATCTGTCGCTGCCAATTAATTTGGTCGGTGATCGATTAATTCGCGAGCAAAACTGTCACTTCGAACAGGATCCATCTCTCTCCGTCGTTGCCGAACACTCGGGATTCGGGAATGGAGATAACTATCCTTGATTGAACACAAGTTCGTGGCTCTTCAACTTGTTTCAAGTACGAATAATCAATTATTTTCACACGAGAAATCATTTATACAAATATTTTCACCGCCCGACCAGCGCATACAAAGTCATTAACTCTTTAGGGTTAGGTGGGCTAAAAACTATCCCACATATTTCGCTTAGCTTTTTATGCATAGGGGGATATTTTTTAACCCACCTGGAAAAGTTGAAGTTATATTGATATTAAAAAAAATTCTGTACAACTTGGGTTTTTATTTTCTTTAAAATCGTGTGCCTCGAAGAGTTAAGGGGGTAGACTCGTGTTGTGCCTTCTCATTTGTCGATAATGCAAGAATGAGGTTTTTCAGTACTCAAAAGCGCCAGATAAAAGATCAATGTAGGCCACTTGCCCTGAAAGGTCCTATTTTTACGTTTACAAGGAGTAATTTGCATTATTCGGCAGCTTATATGATTCTTGCATTCAATTATACCGACAAAAATCATATAATCTGTCTACGGTAAATTACAATGTACAACAAATATCTGAACTTCTAAGTATAAGGAGGAAATTTGATACTTCGGGTGCTGAACAAGAATTTGTAGTTTTCTCCTGTGTAATTTTCGAAAACGTAAACTTTGGAAAAAATGTAAAATATGTTAATTTTAAACATTTACCGTTATACAACTGTTTTTATGTAATATTACTTTGTAGTGGAATTCATAACTTCGTGTAATTTTTTATATGAGTATAAACTTGGCAGTAATGCTGCAGAAACTACTCGTAATATCAATCGAGTTTTTGGGGAGAACAAACGAGAGGAAAAAGAATACAGCGTTGGTTCGCAAAGTTTCGTTCTGGAGATTTTTCCCTAAAAAATGAGCCGCGACGAAGACCCAAAACGTTTGTAAATACCGGTATTTCGAACAGATTAATGGAAACAAATTCGAGTGTAACAGCAAGACAACTTGCTGTCAGAATGAAGACTTACAATTAGTCATACAACAATATTGCGACACCTTACAGAATAATATTAGGAATTGTTCAATCAAACTTATTAATCACGATCCAGAGTTTCAAATGTTTCAATTGTCACGATGCTGGTCTCTAGGAAGCGTCCTCGAAACAGGTACAGTTAGGTCGGTGTTCGTTTCTTTTTTCCGGAGATGTAACGTCCCGCGATTTCACGAAACCGACTCACGATCTGCAATTCACCAGAACTTCATCTCAGAAAGCATCTCTCACAAGCGCCAACCGTAGTATCTTTGACTTATCTCGCGTGGTATTCCACATGTCGAAAAAACGGAACACTTGCGGTGCATATAAGAATGCGGCTTTCTTGGAGGTGTCCCTTGCCGGTGCGGTGTATCGTGATGCAACGATTACGCAATTTGTAAATTATTATGGCGTAACCGCAGCTTGCACGGAATGCGGGAACTTCGCACAGGTACCACGGCATGTGGCCCTGTTTTGAATGACAGCCATAATTTTCCTCTGCTCGGATGGGAAATGAATTTGTGCACTAACCTGCAAAACTCTAATGATACTTATATAGTACTCTATTATACAGGGTCCAGTACATGTTAGTAATATGATATTACCCTTTCATTATCTCTGTTGTTCTTGAAAATATGAAAAAATTTTGCTAATCGAAGTTTTTCAGTTTAGGTTTTGCATTCCACATTCAACCTTAAATGTCAGATATTATTGCTCAGATAAATTCTCCAATACTGTATAAAGCAGATAAAAAAAAGCCAAACTCCAAACAATTTACTGAGAAATTTACAACCGCTGATCTTTTTGATTTCAGAAAGGTTATGAGAAAATTGCCGGAAAGTATTATAATCGAGATTTTCGTACGTGGTAGTTCTAGTTTGTTAATTATAGTGGTATTTATCGTGTTCAACGTAAACACATTAATCACGAACCGTGGTAACGGACTTGAAAAGAGTACAGTTAACTGAGAGTACCCTTTTGGTCGTTACGGTAGAACCTATGCTTCGATCGGCAACAAAAGCGTCTCATTTACAAAATCGGTGGATTGTGGATGTAACGCACGTTCGAACCAGAACGAGACATGACCGGGCTCACGCTGTGGGACCAGTTAGCTTGATCAAGGGAAGAAAAGAGAGGCGAACGAATATGAACGCCACGATTTTCACATTCAAATGCGCTCGAAGACGCTCGATTGCTCACGGAGAAACGTGAAAGCTCGAGGGTCAACCGTTTAACCGTTTAACCATTTGACTGCGGCGCACGTCAAGCTAAATTAACACTTTGCCAACCGGCCGAGTTACGTTTTACCATACGATCGCCTTTACTTCGTGTTTCGTCATTTCGAATGTGTATTTTTACTTTATTGTTGGTGACATATACACGCATTTTTTGTGATTTATTTTGTACTTTGTTGTATTTTCCATTATCAACAAGGTAAGACTTTAGAAACCTCCTCCCCCCCCTTCCTTTCGACATGTGACATATGTCATTCTATTCGTTTTGACATGTTGAACACAAAATGTAAGTGTCATTTTTGGCTGAAATGAATAGTTCTCGAGATATTGATGAAAAACTGTCCCCCCCCCTTCCTTTCGACATGTGACATACGTCATTCTATTCGTTTTGACGTGCTGAACACAAAATGTAAGTGTCATTTTTGGCTGAAATGAATAGTTTTCGAGATATTCGTGAAAAACTGCATCTTTAAAGAGTAATTTTTGTTTGTAGTCTAAAGGGTTAAAAAAGTACTGGGTTTCATATAGGCTGCAGATCTCTATCCATTTATAAAATTTCCTTTGTAATGGCGAAAAATGTGGTCGAAGATATTTCAGTCCTCATTTTGATTTTTGTAGAATAGTCTACAAAAATACTTTGCGAAAAGTTACTTTGTTTTGCGAGATTTTGCGGAATTCCGCAGTTTTTTTTCTTCTCTGAGGTTCTTGGATCCAAGTTTTATATTAAAGGTATACATTAAATCTTTTATTGTTATTGGATATATGTACAATACATGAATCGATTGTTTTCAACGAAAAGTGGCGAAAAGACTTTCATCTAAAAATAAGTGTAAATGTCAATCAATAATGGATATATTAATTGTTTGTATGATACTCGTTCAGAAAGTACACGTCTTCATTCTGATATATTAGCGCTGTAGGTCTCAAAGTTGCTAGAACATCATCTTTCCCAAATACTATTTATCTCGTCCGTTACTCAACAGCCGAAGCTAATTAACTTGTCAAAAGATACGAGAGGTTGATGGAAGCAATTATTCATTGGCGGTAATTTATTGTCAAACTATTCGAACTTCATAGAAGGGAATGAGGTGATAGCACCGACTCGACAACGTAACGTCTTCCTTTCCTCTTTTACAACTACGCACGATGGACACCGTTTTCTGATGTGGCGAGTCTAATTGTAAGTGCCCCCGAACATGCTCTGATGGTTTCGGTGTCCTTTGCTTCACAGCAACGGATTACGAAGTACTGTTGCTCTCGGCGTTCGGTATTGTAGCCTTCATTCCACAGCCGAAAAGCGTTGCTTCAAACTTCGCATGCGTTCACTAATTGCGCTATGGTCATTTGCTTTGTTAGACCTCTAAACGAGTAGAGATAAGACTGTATTACAATACATCTTTCAACGCATTTTTATCGTACTCGTAAGAAATGTTTACACCTGCATCACACTTCCTGCATTCCTCTATTTACATGAGTATCGCTAAATGTTGCACAGAGTGTTTAGTTTTCAGTTTAGTTTAGTTTAGTTGAGGAACAGTCAGAGATTAGAAAAATTTAAGAGTATGGGTATGTTGTTTCCTGTCTATTAAAATTATTAAGGGATGAAATCAATCTTCATTTTATTCTTGCTTCCCGCTATCGATACAGAACATTTTTATTTTGCATGGAGATCCGCAATCTAGTTTTGATTCAACCTGTTAACCGTTTTGCTTCGTTTTAAGAACGTGCGCTTGTGCAGCACATTAATTCAGCAAATTATTATTGAGCTGCTTTTCTTCATACTACACACCGCGCATTCTCTTAAATGTTATTTCACAGCACAAATGCTTAATTTTTTTCTTACATGACAAGTATACTCATTAAAACTGTCATATTTAATACCACGTTTTTATTAACTCGCTTTCTTGCCTCTTTGTTTGTCTGTTCGGTAATAATTTTGCACTTGATTTTAAACTAACTTCCCGATGAGCTAGAGACTTGAAACTTTAAACATAGCTCAGAACTGGATGACAATGCAATATTAACTCGCTTTCTTGTCTGTCTGTTCGTCTAAAAAACAGAAAATAATTATTTAAATCAAAAAATTTTTTATATTCCACGTTTCCAAGACGGATTAAAAAATATAAAATAATTTTTCGATTTGCGATTTTGCGATTTTCACAATTTTCGACAGGTAAGGGCGCCCGATTTTGGTATGTAGTCGCAGCACAAGCACGTGGTGATGAAGTTTGGGTAAACTCGATAGTTTAGAGATTTAGATTTATAGTTCGAAAATTTAAAAGAAATAGTTAACTCGACGCTCATTTACAAAATGGCCTGACAACACCTAATACATGTCAGTGGTGTAACGTCCTCAACATTTACCATTTTTAATTTCGCGACAGGTATAGTGTGAACCGAGCCTGAAATCACGATAATTCGCTTGCGTCATCCGGGGTATTTAATGTCCGCAGGTATTTCGAAAATGATGAAAAGCTGTTAAGCGTTAAGCTTGCGAGGGTGATTTAAAGCCACGATAAAATTGCGTCGTCGCAGCTTTGGTTTAATAGGCCACGGTTCTGTCCGTGTCACGGTACCTTCTTCTAGAATTAAATTACGGATTATAGCGCGTCCTCTCGGCTCGTATCCTCAGTTCTCTGCCAGTTACGAGCAACGTCGCGATGTAAAGCTTTTTCCCTGATTCCGTGTCGCCTGTTTGTACACCGCGACGCCGTAATTTTAAAAGTTGAATGGCTGGAAGCGCGAGGGTGGAGGAGGATGGAACGGTGCGAGGAACGTAATTGAATTACGTGACGGTAATTGAATTGGCAGATTTTGTTTCCCCCCTATTGGTTGACGGGCGAATTTCTGATGCCGCATGCCGCGCCGGATGTAAATGGGAGCAATTTTCCCGGCCGTGTGCGAGTCAGTTTGATACGCGCGTAATTCGGGTTTTCGTTCTTGATGGACATTCACGAGGTGAGTTAATAACCTGTCACGAATAAATTCACTGGAAATTAATAAGGATATCATCCTGCAAAACATCCTGTAAACAGGAGCCAAGTTCCTATGGCCGTAAAAAGTTGTGAGATCAAACGAAACACGGCCAAGTTCGTTAGCTTAGAAATACCTCTTGCAATACTGAAAAAAGCGTTTGTAAAAATTGGTTTAAAAGAACGCTATTTAATTTTTAAAGAGTTACATGGAGGGCTAAATTATTCAAACTTGGCCGCTACCTAACACCTTTTGTGACCATTGGTTTAAAAAGTAACTCTCTCTCACCTGTGTAGTTCTCGAAAACGTAAACTTTGAAAAGAATGTAAAATTTTTTAATTTTAAACATGTATCGTTATACAAGTGTCTTTACGTAATATTATTATACTCTGTAGACCAATGGGGAAAGAAACCTAGAGTGCATTAATTTTTGGATATTAATATAGCTATTATATTAGATATAGATATGTTATTCTAAAATATTAATATAACATTAAGTAGAATATAGTATATAAATATCTATAGAAAATTTTATATAAGAAATAATTCGTGAGAAATGAAGAAACTATATTGAGTGTATTAAAAATCTGTAAGAAACGCCTAGTCAAGATTCGAAATCTAAAGAAAAATTCAAATTTGTTGTGTAGTTGTATATTAAATGGATTATTTCTATACTACGGTAGAAACTTGACGCGACATTAAAATGACTTACACTGATTGCCCATTGAACACTTTTATCTAGTGACTCCGCGGTGAAGAAAAGTGCTGCAATCTATAGCTTGAATATGAAAATAGTGACATAATTTATTTATCAACTGAAAATTTTCACCATAAAGAGGTCTTTATAATACATAACTCATTTTCGGGAAAAGTTGCACTTACACTGATTGGCTTCTGAACCCACTTGTTGATTTTATCTATATGTTATGGAAGACCAATGGAAAGTAGTATTTTAAGATATGTTAATTCATATTTTCATTTTAACGTAATGTTCACGAGTTACAATATATGTAATCTTGCAGATTGAGGACTCCCTTAGATCTACTAACCGCTAGCCATTGCTTGGCAGGTTGCCATTTGCCAGGCGTATTTTATCCGATGTTTTAACTGGGATTTCAATAATTTGGAAAGATATGCAATCGTTGTCCTTGTTTTTCCACTTAGATTGCTAGAATCCCTTCAGTCAACTTCAATTATATTGTAAATATGCATTGTAAATTTGTGTTTATTCGTTCTTACGATTATTATTATATATTGAGATAAAATTATTAATAAGCAATGAACAGGTAGAATAGATAAATTCACGAACAATTAAAGTTGGCCTTCTCTTGAAGGACAAGGTTTTGGCAATGATGTAATCATGTAATATAAAATGGGATGTATTATACTATCATAATCGTTAATCTGTAAACAGTATACAAATCATTTTTCGAAGATCGATCTGATGTATTTTATATTTTACTGTGGACTTTTATATTTTACTATTATATTTACATTAGGCTATTGTATTATATTATTATGTTTAAATTGCATTAACATTAATGTTTAAATTGCATAGGGGAAAGTTTTATTATTATTTAGATACCTACTTCGATACAATAGAAATATAAAAAGAAACTTCTCTTGTCTTTTTAATAAAAAAAATTAAGTCCTTAGCATCAGGTACATTAAAAATCTCTAGGAATGTCCCTAATACTGCGGTGTGAATTGCAATTACGGTTAGAACGAAGCTTTACTTCAGCATAACCTTTAGATTATGTACTTATTCGATACACGTAAGTAGGTAGGATTACGATTCTAGATAAAGAGTATTAGATAAAATAAGAAGATATGGCACAAATTAAATCGAAAAGTAATTAAAAGACAGTAACAAAAATAAAAAACGAAGTAACGTTTTTAAAAGAAGTTTTTTTAAGTACGATATTTTGTGATTTCTTTGTTCATCTTTGTAATAAATGCATAGAATCTGCAGTATAATTGTAGCCGTTGGCAAGTCTCTGCCACACTCGTATCACACGGAACAACAAAAATCCTTCTTAATCGGTTTTTGATACGGAAACCAATTTCCTCAATTTGTATGGAGTGTGTCTACCCAGCTCGGCCAAGGATGACAGCAGTCATTTCGACCAGTCCACGCGAGGTAATTATTAGCCCATTCAATGCCCTTTCGTAGATGATTAATCAAGGAACTAATTAATCAACGATAAAGCAATGATGCTGACGCGTCATTGAGGTCGGGCCGGACATGGCGCCGATAGGCACGCATGCAAATACACGCGCGCGTCGATTGTGCACGCCGATCCACGGATGCTACTCGTTACCTTAATGAGAATGTAAGGCATTGCACTTGTCACGGTGCATTCGACTTGTAATGAATTTTCCCGTTTCGTCCCTCAAGATTGATTTGAGGAATTACTTATCGCCTCTCCATTGTTCGCTTTTATCTTTCAATTTGCATCACGATAGGAACGCGTGCAGACAACGGCGCGGCTGATATCAATGTCTGACATGTTTGAATGGAGATGAATAATCGATATTACGCCCTTCACGCTTCTCGGCGACCGAGTTCAATTAATTCAACGACAGGAAAATTAGACGTTACGGTCCCGTAGAAAAATTCATGTTCATTATCTTAGACGGATCAGTCATTATACCGAAATATTTATTATGCGTTAGTGAAGTTATGTATAAATCAGAAAGAAAACATGGGGTGTTCCGTCAGGCGCAAGACTAATTAATAAACAGCGGATTTTATGCATTTATGACAAAAATGAGTAGGTGCAATTTAAAAAAGAAAAACCATTAGCAATACTTAAAAATATTGTTACATTATGTTCAATCGATTAAACATGTCAAGAAAGAAAATAAACCTCCACTTGACTCCAGTTTGTTGTAATTCAATTTATTTTGCATATAGATCCTCTGTCTAGTAGTTAAACAATTTATTATGAAGGTAGTAATGCTAAATACAGCGGATTTCATGCATTTATGACTGAATTTCTCGATCCGGACAACTGTGCGCCAGTTTGCAGGACAGTTTCGGTGAGAGGCCGGGTACAAAAGATCACGCGATCTTGTCCGTTCGCGTGAATTGAAATGATCTGCCGCGTTAACGAGGTACTATCGCTACCTGGTAGTCTGTTCTGTCGTACATACTCCCGCGTGCATTATCGCGAAACACGTGTACCCGATACCTGAGCAGCCTGACAATCGCTTACGATCGTATAGGAGCGAATGGCCTCGGCCCCGGCCCCGTTAACCGGGGTGACACCTCGAAAAAGTAGTCCCAAAATACGCGGAACCAGCTCAACTCTGTTACTCGAGTTCCTCGTCGTCGTTCCTGGGGGCGACCATATGTCGACCACGGACGAGGATGCCGCCGGGTGGTTTTTCGTACTACGAGATGGCCCGGTATCTCATCCACCGTCTCTTCTTGTGCCCCTTTATTGGAACGCGCACAGCTGAAGGTCCAGCATCGCGGACTCGACTGGATTCCGGGAAATGTTTCGAGCCCCCTTCTTCCAATGGATTTACTGTTAGATCGCGGTTACAGTCCTCGCCAAGGATTTAGAGAATTTTCTTTTCCTATGCCACGATGCCTATGCCGATTAATTTTTCTATTAGGTAGGAAATTGACTAACAATAAGGTTTGTCGAGGACTGGGTTACTCCAAAAAAGGACATACTGTTGTGTAGAAAAATCGCGATCTTGTGCACTGCACGGACAAAAGGCGTGTGTAGGTACATCAGAAGAAAAAAACAGAACAGAAACACATACATAAAATAAAACATTATTGAAACGCGCGCGGTAGCAGCCCGCTTCTGCTGCGCACACAACTGAGAGAGCGCAAAGCTGGATGTTTCAATATTATCTCTGCAGCCGTTGCTGTACGAACGTTGCAAGTTGATAGCTACAATTCTAACTTTCTGTAACGACAGGTATTAAAATTTGGCATTTTCGTTGACTGTTTCCAGGCTCGAGTTTTGGAGTTTGGGGTCGCAGGATGAGTAAAAAGATAGATTCATTCCGGCGGGCTGGTTCCCGTGAAACGATTTGCTCTATATCGGAAAGATCCGACAACGGGAGCAATAACAACAACAACTGCACCATCAGCAACAACAACAACAACAACAACAATAACAACAACCATCATTTAATATCGAAAGGGGACCAATCAGTGCCAGATTTCAAGCCAGACTCGAAGCAAGAAAAGAGAATACCGGGAACGTTCCATAGATCACCGTCGCCCTTCAAATCCTTCTTCATCCGTATGGGTTCCACGGGGATGCTGAACTCGGCGAAAGGTAACCGGCGTTCGCAAAATATCGACGATAGACTGAAAACTTGCGAAAAGGACAATCTCTTCAGGAGCTGTAGCACGAGTCAACTGAACACCAGTCCGACCTACGTGAAAGGCGACGATCCCTCGGAAGGGATCGACCTCCAGATCTCCAGTCGCAAGGACAAAACCGTCTCTTGCGATAATCTAGCGCGTCAGAATGTTGACGCATACGACGACCATATTAGCGATGCCGGTACATCCCTCTATCCCCTTGGAAGCCCATCGGTGACGAGCTTCAGTTCGTGCGACTTCGAACACTCGAGAAACGAATCGCCGATGAGGAAGAGCAACAGCTGCGACTTCAAAGAAACGAAAAAGTCCAGCTTTCCGTACGCTTTCCTACGATCGAAACTCTCCGTCCTGCCCGAAGAGCGTCACAGCACGTTCGCATCGAAGGATGAACGATTATTCAAGACTGCCTCCGAAGAGCATTTCCCTGCCTTGAAAATAGAGGACACGTACACCGGCACGACGACGTTAGGCAGACGGCGTTCGAGAACCGGCAATTTGTCTAGAAATCCGAACAAATCTCAAGAATCCTCGGCTCCGAAAGGTGGGTTCAACTCGTACACGGAATTCCGCAAGAACTCGAGCAGGTGCGAGCAGGACAGGTTCAGTCTGAATCCAAGTCAGTTGGAGAGAATCGATGACCACTTCCAACAGGAAGACATGGGTTGCTACAGCTCGTACGACAGCAGTCCGATGTCGCTTCGAGGGAATATCCATCATCCTGATCCCGTCCAGGAGAGGGTGGACTTTGTAGGGAAGATCAACGAGTCCAGGTTTTCCGAAACGTCCTCGTTGAACGTGGACCTGGATATGGTGCCCACCCTTCGAAATCATAGAAGAAATTCAGCGCCCAGCGGCGAGCAGAGGCTGTCCTCTCACTATGTAAGCTCGAACGAATCGGGGTACGACAGTGACGGGCCTAGAGGAGAATCCGCCGCCGCTTCGGAGAACGAGGGGCTAAGCTTAAAGTGCACGGATAGCTCGGATACCAGCAGCGTGGTGGATTCCGAGTTGGAGAAACCCATAAGAAGTTCCACGCCGAGCGAGTGCCAAGACCAGGAAAACAATCACGAGCCCAGGACGAAAGAGAATTCTGAAGCCGATGCCGTTAGAGAGGGGAATTCCGAGTTGGCCGATGGCATCGACGGATTCAGGTGGCATCAGAGCAACTCCGGCAGACTGCTACCCAGCATTCATCAAACGTACGACGATACCGCGATGAATTCCCAGTTCCCTGCCTATAGAAACGGATTAAATAGTTTGCAGAGCTCTCCGTCTAAATCCCTTGATATTTCGCCGCACCGTATTAGACTACAGCAAGATAAGTCTAGGTTCCTCAGCGACATCATTCAACCGCCGAAGAGGGTTCGACGATGTCGACTGGTGCAGCTACATAAGAGGGATCCGAAAGAAAGTTTAGGAATTCGGTTGGCGCAGCAGCGGTCAGGGGAGCTTCGATATATCGTTGTGCAGCTTGAAAGCGACGGAATAGCGCACAGGTAGGAAGCATTCGTTTTTATTCAGTAATGAATAGACCGCGGATCTTCGTGCAAAATAAAAATTGTCTGCATCAATTGCGAGATATAGAAACTAAATTGAACGTTGTTTCTTCCCTTAATGATTTCAATAGAGGAGAAATCGTATATCGACATCTTCAATTTTTAAAATTTTTCAACAATTTCCAATTTCATCTTCTCAATTTCGGTATAAACGCATTAAGATCTGCAGTCAAATTCGAAAATTTTGAAAAAATAGCATTTAACACTAACCGTACCGAGTACAAAATGTGTCGGACATTTTATAAAAATTACAAGACTGAATTTATTAAGATTTTTCACAATTTTTATAAAAACACGTGCTCGAATAAAGAAATTTATTGAATAATTTCTAATGGAAGAGAGCATCTTTATAATTTCAATAATTAAAGAATGTGAAAGCGGTCATTTGCCCGGTCGTGGTACGGTTAGTGTTAACAATGAATCGAACTTTAACAATGATCCAATAAATCAATGCAAGATTGAACTAACGAAGATAAAATGTGACCATTATAGGGATGGTAGACTGAGATTGGGTGACGAAATCGTCGAGGTCGAGGGCAAGGAGCTCAGAACTCTGGAGAGCTTGGAGGAGGTCCAGGATTTCTTGAAATCCTTTACCGGTAACAAGATACGTTTAATTACTGCCTACGAAGAGACAGTGCCGCAGGTGTACGTTAGTCCGCCAGCATTGTCTGGGGAATACGAGTACCTGGAAAACGCGAAGAACCTTTCCAACCTGTCGTTGATCGACGGTCAAACGAGGCAGGGTGTACAGTCGGAAAAGTCCAACAAGACCACCGAGGAAAACGTTCAATTAACAAAGAGGCCTGATTTTCTACCCCTTTCTTGTTTGACCAAGCAGCGAAAGAGTGCAGAGAATGGTCTCGAATCGACAACGGAATCACAGCATTATCTGACGAGGCACGTCGCCAAATTTGAAAAGGGTTATGGCAAACCCAGCCTTGGTTTCAGTGTCGTAGGAGGCAGGGATAGTCCTCGGGGTGAAATGGGGATTTTCGTTAGAAGGGTTTTCCCTGGAGGTCAAGCTGACGTCTCAAAGTCACTATTTCAAGGTAAAGTATTTATTTTATTTATAGAGTAGTTCCATTTGTTCGAATCACTGCGTCCACAAAAGGAATCAACATTCCCTCTTTTTCGAATAAATGTATGTCCAGGTTTCGCACTCCAAATTCACCCTTTTGCAATTAAGAATATTTAAAATTAATTACACTTGAAAGCATCTCCCTTGAGTTCAGAAGAAGTTGCCATGGACAGGAGGGTACAGCGAAGTGCTGTGTGTCTAATGAACGATGTCATTACTGAAACATAAGACTCAATACTCAATACGCTTCAATAAAAACATATGTACTTTCATTTAAAAAAATTTTTCAATCAGGAAATGGCTACAATGTATATACATATCTACACACTGTTTTCATACATTACAAGGTGGAAACTTGGAACGCGTGACGAAACGCGCAATAGTACATTATCCTTATTGTATTCGTTATCCGTATAACTCGAGGATAAAGAATCTACCGTGCACAGTAGAATTCCTCAGTGTCGTACACAAGCACATGAAAATAGCTCAGATGCAATGCCAATAATCGATGCACCTGAGCCTAGATGATCATGCTAGGATCTCTCGACGACCTCCGGTGTTCCTTGTAAAGCCTTACGTATCTAGAACGTAATCTCCCGTGTCACCATTCCTTTCTTAACGTGACGCAATCCATCGAGGATTTCTTGTCCGGATCGCGCAAGGATCTTGTTTTATCGGCATAGTTCATCGTTTCAGGAGCAAAATATAGCGGTCGCGCGCGAATACGCGAAATGGAGGCGGGGCAGGGTGTCAATGCGTCACGTACGCGACGTCGCTGTTCGTGCATTCACACCGTGAACGCTTCGGACACATCCCGAATCTTTAAACCGACACCTCTCGTCACTTGCATTTCTAAACAGTGGCAGCCCATCTCACCCTTTTGCTTCATTTAATTCTTTCGTTCTTTCGTTTCTCGCTCTTCTCCCTTTAGATTACTTTCCCCCTTAAGGGGGGTAGACTTGTTTCTCGGATTGCAAGGTTGCGGGATGCGCCTTCTCATTTCTCGATAATGCAAAGAGAAGTTTTTTCCGTAGTCAAAAGCGCTAGATAAAAGAACAATCTAGGCCTCAATCGCCCTCAAAAGTCCTTTTTTAAGTTTACAAGGCGTAATTTGCACAGTCACATAGATGTTACTATTAGTACTATTAGTACTAATTAGTAATTAGTACTATTACTTCAAACATCTATTAGTAGACGTCAGAAAATGATTCGAGTATCCAATCACATACTTACATGTTACATCACTCGAAATTACACACAACCACTATAAGTTATGACATTTATTAGTAGGCGTCAGAAACTAACTCGAGAATCCAATCACATACATATGGCATCGTCTCAAATTAGACACAAGTACTTCTAGTTCCGACATCTACTAGTAGACGTTAGAAACTGATTCGAATACCCAATCACATACCCGTTACATCGTCTCAAATTACACAGAAGTACTATTAGTTGCGATATCTATTAATAGATGTCAGAAACTAATTCGAGTACTCAATCACATACATGTTGCATCGTCTCAAATTAGACACAAGTACTATTAGTTGCGACATACATTAGGAGACGTCAGAAACTGATTCGAGTACCCAATCAGATACATGTTGCATCATCTCAAATTGCACACAAGTACTATTAGTTGCCAGATCTATTAGTAGACTGTCGGGAAAAAATGGTTGATGTTAATTTAAGGTGAACAGTGTAATGAGGATTAACGGAGTCAATGTACAACGTTGACCATTCCAGCGGGAAGGAGCGATGCGTTGCCCTTGCGCTTATGCAATTGAAGCGACCGGCAATCCGTTATACAAGCATGCGGCAGGGTGCAGTGGCTCGAGGAAACCGCGAACATTCGCGTGCTCGTAAAAACTGTCAGGATCGGTTGAAACTCGAAACGTCTTGCGTGAAACCCGCCTATATAACGTGTTGCCGCCTACCGCGCCAGGAGCCCGGCAAAAATCGCGTAGGAGACGAGACGACACGCGTGTCCGCGAAATTCGATTCGACGTTAATACATACTGCGATCGCGACGATGCATTCTTCTTGCTGCTAACTCCGACTGGTCGCTTCTTTCAGTTAATCTTACCTTTTTGTCGAGACTATATTTGTTGATATTTCGCCGTACAATATGCTCATTTTTTCGATTTTTGTCGTTTTCTTTAACACTAAACTTACCACGAGGGGTCAAATGACCCATTTTAGATTTTCTATTTGACAATTATTGAAATTGTAAAGGTGTTTTCATGGGAATTTATTGCATATATTTTTTGACTGTATACATATTATAATAAAGATTGCAGAAAATATAAATAAATTTAATCTTGCTATTTCTATGATACTATACACATCAGTCACTTTTGATTAGTGTTAATCAGTTTTGCTATACTCATATTATCAAATACTGATAAGTAAGAAATAGAAGTACTAGTTCACGAAGATGAGTTCGTTTCTTTACTCTGTTAATATTTGTTTACGCACATATATTCTTGTACTGAATTCTATACATAAATACCTCATTTTTTTGTAATAGCTCTTAATCTTATAAAAAAACAAATTCAACGATGTGCGATATGTTGATCTTCGCGTGCCCTCAACGACTAATCACATGAATTTATTATAATTCCATCTACTTATCTGGTTTTGTAAAAAGATTCCAGTTTTGCCGTGGTATCCTATACCGATCCATACAATAGCATTATCATCTGTTATTTATCAACAGCTCAAATATATTTATCTTTCACTATATTGTCAAATTGCAACGCTTTATTGCTGAAAATCACGTTTCTCCACCTCGTTTAATATGGTGCTTAAGAGAGCTCGTTGTTCCAAGTTTTTGTGTTTAATAAATAGACTGCGCATCTTTATGCAAAATAAAAAATTTTCAACGTCAATTACAAAACACAAAAACCATATAAAAATTCTTTTCTTTAACAATGTTCTATCTTTAACAATATTAATAAATTGAAAATAACGCATGGATGTTCTTAAATTGTCCTAATGTGTTTACTATTTTAAATTACATCCATTTATTAAACAAAATAACGGCAATGTGGATTATAATCAGGATAACAAAATCTATAAGTCTACAAAGTTTTAACTAAATATTTATCGAGTCAGACTCGCGTGATGAAGATTTTAAACAAAGTCTAACAAATATGAATGTTACGCCTTCCTCTTTTAATGAAATAAAATTTGATTCGTTTATAAAATATTTTTTATAAAAATTTATAAAATATAAATTTTCTTTTCTCTTCTACGACATTTTTGGGGATAAAGACGTTTTAATCACTGTAACTGTAAAGAAATTTGGTACAACGAAATACCTAATTATGTACATGGAAAAAATATTGTATACATGTATACATATATATATCTTTTGCTTGATGCTTTTGTATTTATACAATGTTTTTTTCTGTTGTTTCAGGCGATGAAATATTGAGTTTGAATGGGAAGGTTCTGCGCGGTTACACGCATCAAGAAGTTATCGAATTGTTTAAAGCAGTAAGAGAGGGTCCTATTGAGCTGGAGGTCACGAGGAGACACAGGTACTTATACAGTGAATTTAAAGAGTGTCCCAACAAGAGCGGAAAATTTTTATTTCGCGCCATTTCTGCTGCTGTGCTTTGAGAGTCAAACAATTATCACTAGAGCCCCCCACTTATTGAATGTTAATAGTCGTATCGTGATTTGTTTCATAAAACATATTTTCTATTCCAGGTATCCAAAACCAACACAAAAATCTGCGGCGTGTTGAAAGGTAGGCGACATGGACGAAACTGCCCACCGGAAGTGCTCTTTCAATTTAATTCTAAGCGATCCTGTTCGCTCCGTACGAAGTTTTAGGATTCTAGTCTATCAGAACGAATCTACGATCTTTGATGTTTGTTTCGATTAATTTATTTATCGCGGTGTCGCAGTTGCGTAGTTGATTATAAACTGGTTCGTATTAATAATATTTTATTGAAATTATTCTTATTATTAATATTAATATTATTATTATCATTATTATTACTATAAGATTTTATACAAATAACGTGAATCCATTGTATGCGATCATTTTTTATCATAGAGGACAATAAAGAGGACGTACTTTTAAGGTGCTTTCGAGGATCTACTCTGCAAATCTGTTTTACGCAATAAACAACGACATTGCATTGAACAATTATTAAATAATCATTTTATTACTACGAAACTTTACAAAATTTACATTATGTACAGGTCTCGGATTTATTTGTACAACATTTACGGAGTCTTCTTTTTACAATAGTTCTTCTTGTAGAATATTTCTTCACGCGTCGACGAGTAAAAGGTCTGCGCACGATTTAGCCTTCGTTGCCCTGGAATGTAACATTACAAGTTATTCCTATTCATTCGTTAGTCCTTTTTTAAAAATTAATATTATATACCCGTTAATGTT
Organism: Lasioglossum marginatum; assembly: GCA_028455795.1. Lineage (NCBI taxonomy): Eukaryota > Metazoa > Arthropoda > Insecta > Hymenoptera > Halictidae > Lasioglossum > Lasioglossum marginatum. The sequence continues at coordinate 5,024,276 of CM052275.1, forward strand.
GGCATATAAAAGTGTCGCGAACTTCCCACTACAAAATAGATATTTTAAGTAAAACTGGACTTTTTTAAATAGTTAATCGTGTGTATTGCAAGTATCGTGAAATCTCAGTAAGATTAAATTTGTACCGATATCTCTGATGGCTAAATTATATATTTAAGACAAAATATCAACATATGTTTAAACATATAATAAAACAGCATCGAAGCAATACAACATATTTAAAAAGAATAGAATCACAAATGATATTTCCATCAAAGATTAATTCTGATTATATTGCATACACTCTCGTCTGTAAATCACCTTCAACAAAATGGTAATTAAAGAATAAAAGCTTCCAGCTTGATTTGATTGTTTCATTTCGATTAGATGTAGCTATTATACGATAATATTTCGATGCAAAATTAAATGTAATTAAATGTATACTATTTGAATAAATGTAGAAAAAAAGAGATTGAGAAATTGTGGGATAATTATGGACAGCTCTAGAAGCCAAATTGAAAAACAATTACCCCGCTTGAATTTTAAAAATTACAAAATTATTAGAATAATAATTAAAATTTAGAAAATATAAACTTTGGTCAGATTTGATTTACATGTTCTCTACATTAGAGAAAATTAGTGAGTACCATTTTTATTTCATTATATAGGTCTTTTAATAACAAACAAATTTGAATAAGTGTCCGGTGACTTATGGACGGGAGTGTATGTATATCGTATCTCTAAATACGGAAAATATAATCTTACTTTTTCAAAGTTAAACTTATCCATTAAGGAAAATACATATTTTTTAGAACATTTAAAGGCTAGTATAACTAAAAACTATTAATCTGTACAAATCTTTCGTTTTGCTAAAATGTATTCTGATATTGTTATAATAGGCAGCGGATAACTGAGGCTAAATAGACGTTGATAGTATTAATAACATTAAACTATAAGACTTGACTTATAAATTACGTTTAGATGTTAGTATATACTTACTGTAATTCCTTATTTTTCACGCGTCTGCACAAGTGTAAGGCAACTGGTCCAGTTTTAATATTACGAAAAAGTAGGACGGCCTTTCTATGGGTTAAATCATGACAGACGTGGCCATTTACTGCCAAAATCTCGTCACCTGCACGCAATCGGCCATCTTCTGCGGCTTGGCCGCCTGGTAATACTGACTTTATAAAGATACCTATAACAAAGAAAAAGTAATCAATTAGAAACGAAGAATATATCCAAGTTTTATAACATATAAAACTAACATGCAGACAATAGACTGTTAATACATGCATTTCACAGATAATTCATCTGAACCGAAATCTCAAATCCTAACATGGTAGCGTTCGCAACTATTCATTAAACTGTAAGGAATTACTAATATCTACTATTAGCCATTAAGATAAAAACTCGACAGAATCATTGTTTAACATGCTGAAACATTCAGAAATTTAATCTAATTCTTTCTCATCGATAATCTCGAATAATTTTAGAAAAGCATTGAACACATTAGATACATATTATTAAACTTATTTGTTGGAAAATATATAGGTAGGCAGTTAAATCTCACTAGTGCTTAATGCCGAATCAAATTCTCATCATTTTTTGAACAAATTTATGCGGTTGGAGGAATAGTGTGACTAAGATTTTTACTGTATTGCTGAAGTTACATGTCCGTAACACTTACCACGGTTTCTCAAGCACTTCGGGTGATTTTAAACAAGAGATGGCCAGTTTTCAATCGGTTGTAAAGGGTGTCTAAAAATGACCTGACATTTTAAATTGCGCGCCATTCTTTTTTGTGGCGAACATAGAGTACTAATCTTTGACTACTGGCATCAAGAAGTATTGAGGTTTAGTTATGGAGAATTACACGATTGAGCGACGCATAGAAATTATGAAAATTCACTACAAAAATGGTGAAAATTTTGCAGAGATCGTTCGAAAAGTCCGCACAAGACCCGTTTATATTACCTGATAAAAAGTTCGTTCATTGATTCCACATTTTTAAATTCGAGGTCAAGTCAAGGTCACAGTGTACTACAATCTATTGAACTCGTCTCGAGCCGCGCTATTATGAAGTCAAATATATGTAATGCCATTAAAAAACAATTTTCTGCAAACCTGACCATCTTTCGTTAAAAATAGTTTTCGTCAGATCACCGGAAGTGCTCGAAAAATCGTGGGACAGCCTGTATTTTTGGCCCAAGGATCTTTGGTAACCGTGAAAACAAAATGACCCGACTTCCATATCAGATTTCAAGACCGATCTGCGTTGCACCGATTTAATAAAACTATTGATTACTCGCGGCTGTGGTTCACGATGTTCCTCATAGCATCAGAATACAGCGTCTACACGGTGCTGTTGGCTATGTTTGCGGGCGCCGCGCCGCGCCGCGGCATCGTAACGAGCGCGTAAAACTCGAGACCGCTTGTATACATGCAGAAGCAATTTATCGGCAACGCGTACAGCGGTCGAGCAAGCGCGTAAATGTTATGGCAGGAAACCGCTGCCATTTCCAAGCAGCACCGGGTGCCACGTTCGAGATGATATTTTCTGCTTGTTTGCGAGCCGACCCTCTCCAAACAGACATCTCCAGGAGCGAAGAACGCGCTAGGATAAGACGTTCTGCAGTCCGCGATGACAGGATTAACGCTCGATAACACCGACTCACTACGAACATCTGCATAGTATTCGCCGTTCATTTTTATGAAACTCTGCTGTATCTCAGAACCAGCCAAAAATAAGCAGGAGATCTCGTCTCTGAACGTTCTTTTGTCTCTTCATATTCCACATTTTTTCCTAGGCTACTTTATCGAGATCTCTAGATCCAATAGAGCAACAACTCTTAAAGAAAAGAAACATTTTGTTGCCTTGATTTGAATCTATATCTCCTATAGTGAAATTATAAATTTGTTACGATAAGTATTGAAACAAGAAATATTTATCAAATGACCATTTTATTAATTTTGTACTTTAGAGACCTGCAGAGTTTCATGGAAATCACTATTAGGATCTACAAAAAACGTTTTCTAATCATAGCATCAGAAATGGATATAGTTTACATAGGAATATGTATCTGATAATTATTTTAGAACGAGTCTAGTATTTCATTGTAAGAGGATATTGTGAGCAAACGATTTTGAACCATTTTACAGGATTAGATTAGTATAAAACTGAACGTAAAATACTTTAGAGCTAATTAAGTATGAAGCTAGAACTACTTTGTTAAATAATTTAAAACAACATAATGTTAAATAATGGATAGCCGCAATACTGTTAACGATGCTTAAAACGAAATGTTGAAGCTTCTGAGGAAGAAATTTATATCCAAGTTGTATCTAATGCATTTAATGTTTTACCGAGATTAGTATGTTAATGTTAACTGATCTCAGATGTAGTAACTAGTGATTGGTGATGTACCATATTAATCGTATTAGAAATAATATATCAGCTGTTCCGAGGAGTAATTGTTACATAATTACGTTAAGATTTATAAAGAATTAAAAATTTGTACAGCATAAAATTATTTAAGATATCTTGAAATTCCTGGAAATTAATCAAGAATCCACTATAAATAGGATCTACGTGTAAGAATATTTTAGAATATACGCAAGACGGAAATGTAATGAGTACGTAAATCCAGAAATGCATTCGTAAAGAGTTACAATGAATCTAAAAAAAAACGATATTCTTTTCCTTAAACCTTATTTTGGTTATCATTACTCTAAAGAAATGAATAATTTTCAGTAGAAGATTTATTTTGTGTAATATATTATTAATACTTTTATAGCGCATTTTTGTATTTACGTGTCTACACTTTTTCCTTACGTTCGCTCAAAGAATATGCTGGTAAAAGTAAACAATTTAATTTAGTAATTTAATAACTTAATAATTTAATAATTTAATGATTTCATTATTTAATTTTGCAATCTTAATTATAACTATAGTTTTCATTTCACATTGCAAAACACTATTACAGTAAATTCGCGATCTAGCTCCCTGAGGATCTCCACGTTCGTCAAAAAGCTCGAGCTGCCGCGCGGTCCGTGTTTACATGCTGTTCTTTTCTACGTTCGGCATCCTTTGTACTTTCGGCGCGGTCGACGCAGTTATAAAGAAATAATTTCCCTACACAATCTCTGTCCTCGCTCGGAACAGGCGATGGGAGCTAGATCGCGACTTCACTGTACGATTACAATTGCAAAGAAATTTTGTTATTCTATAAGAACATTATTAGAACACATTAATATCCTCCGAAAATGAGAGCACGCTGCTTTAGGCATTGTATAAATATTACTAACAATAAATAAAAGAGATTGAACGTTATGCGACTCACCGATGCTTCCTTTAGGACTGTCGCTTCCCCCTACAATCGTGAATCCCAATGACTTCTTCCCCGGACCTTTCTGGAAGACAACCGTCAGGAACGTTGACACGGTATTCCTCGGTCTTCTGGGTAGAGTACAAAAGTTGGAAACACTCTGCGATCCACTGTTATCCATATTCATAATCGATTTCTCCGAAGACGTGGATTTGTTACACTCGTTCCGCCTGTCACGATGATGTTTCGTTTGATGTTTCTTGAAATGCGATTTAGAGGTGTTATCGACGATTACCCCATGTCCATTCTCCACGTTAACGTTCTCGTAATCAACGCTGCTCTCCGTGAGCCTCTTCGAGGACTGGTCCAAGGCAGAATACCTGGAAACAACGATGTCAACTTCTCCAGGCCCGCTACCGCTCCCAAGGATCTGTCTAGCTTTTGCCATGTTGAGTCCTCGCAGTCTTTTACCGTTCACGATTAAGATCTCATCTCCTATCCTCAAAGTTCCTTCTTTGTCGGCGAGACCGTTTGGCACCACGTGGGCCACCAGGTAACCAGGACTCGACTCCGCAGTCTTCGCAATAAAAATACCAAGGCACTGATCCGAACTCTCCCTTAAAAGCTTTACGACCATCGTTTCGGTAGTGTACGGCTTGTTTCGAATGACAGGTAACTGGGCACTCGAACAGTTCTCCGAGGCTAAGAACTCTTTGGTGTCCAATCTGGTGGTGGTTTTCCTGTCAGGCGGCTTCGAATCCTTCCGGTCTTGTCGATCTATTAATTCACTGTTCGCAGCTTGGCATAGTTGACTCGTAGAATCTTCGAGGAGTCTGGTCACGTCTGTCTTGCAACCTCTACCTTCGTTCCTGCTACAGTAAACGTCCAAGCTAGAGAACAAGCGCGTCGTTCTTTCGACATCCGCAATGGAGGACGAAGGTTTTCTAGGTGGTAGCTGCGGCGGAGAATGTGACGAATCGTTCAGACCAGTCAACAAGCCGGAAGCACTGCTGCTGCATCTGTCATCGAGAAGAGAACTGGTTGCAGAATCGTTATCCAGAATCCCGGAGTCGTTGTCATCCTGATCCTGTTCTTCGTATAGTGGATTCGTTCGAAGTTCTTCGAGGCCAGGCAGAGTACCGTACGAGAAACTTCTCAGTCTTCTTCTTTCTCTATCCTTGCTATCCTTCTTGTAGATTTTTGCTATCAACTTGTTGGTGGAGCTCTTCAGGTATCTATCCTGCATCGCTCGAAACTTCGCTGCCAGGCAACTGGACGGTGTTATGCTGTCGAACTGAGAATCATTTTTGTAAGCCGGTTCCTCGGTGCTCGTAGGAACTTCCGTGTCCATGGACCTCGCTGGGCCGCTATGGTCTTGTACGAACTCCTTGCTCTTTCGCCACCTACGATTTTGATGACTAACATTTTCCTCGATGACGTTCCTCTTAGATAATCCTGCTGGCGACGGGGCGGACATGGGACGGAAACCCAAGAATGAGAAACGTTCTTCTTGGTGCTTCCTATAAGGTAACCTGCTCTGAGATTTCGAACGTCTTTTCCTTTTCGCTTGAGTTTTCTCTTCTTCGATGATTTCCTTCAAGTCCGACTCGCAGACGGACCGTCGAAATTCGTTTCTGCTCAAGCCATGTTGACTCAGTTCGCACATGGAACGGAATTGCAACTTGTCCGGATCCTCTTCCTCCTCCTGTTCCTCCTCGTCAGAGTCCCGATCCTTGAAAAAGCTCAGCCTGGTGTTCATTACCCGGTCCAGTATGGGATTCCTTTTTTCACAGATCCGTCGTCTTTCCTCTTGGATCCGTTTCTTGTCTTTCTTGGTGGAACTCCGCTCGGTCGTTACTTGCGACGTTTGCACGTTATAGCAGTTCCTCTCTGACTCGGAGCTCGATGACTTCCGGCGAGCCCATCGCACTGGGGACATGTCTGTAAAACAAGTATGTATTTAATCATGTACACTAACTTCCGTAATATTACGTTACGCGAAATACAATTCATTATATTGTAATTTATTATAATTTTATAATTAATACGATTAATAATTTATTAATCAATAGAATTTATTATCAGTTTTGCTCTCGCGAATGCTACTATCAGAGTTAAACGAAATCACATCTCTTTTGAATGTTGTATGTCTGTAAAACAAACGTACGTATTTAATGATGAACATACAAAATTTGCACTACTCGTTCAAAACAAACTTCACTTTCATTGGTCGGTCACTTTATAAACTTGGCGTATAGAATGCACAATTACATTTGAGCAAATAATGGATGCCAACACTGCTCTTCGAATGACCCACGTGGAAAGTAGATGCATCACACCAAACGTTTCTCATCTTCCCGACACGGTTTCCCTCCGCGATCTAAACCAGTCGAAACTTCGCTCCGCAGTGACAGCCAAGACGAAAATGATCGTCTTCCGCGGAGCGTGACATTATATGAGTTCCAGCAAAGGTTCAAGACGCCTGTGCAGGATGTGTGTAAGGCAGGACATCCCGTATGAGCAATTCACATGAGTGCGCTGCTCGAGTGATAGTAAAAATAGTCACGAGTTGTACGAAGGCATACCGCAGAGGAAGTAGACACTGAGAATCGAACGAGTGAATCGGAAGTACCAATTGCTCTGGGAGCGGACTTCTTTCGCTTGAAAGGAACTGAGAAGGGGAAATATAAGGTATGTAACAAACAATATAGAATGAAGAGCAATTCTCGTATTATTTCGTAACCGTATCGGGTACAAAATGTGTCAGATATATGGACCGTTTATTTTGAAAATGGTGCAAGTCCGTCTTTTGTTGTTTCGAGAAAATTAAAGGCGAGCATATTAGTCAATTCAAAAATAGAAATTAATTATGTCAAGTCTGGCAATGTTTCTACTAATTTATCAATATGTAATTTGATCGTATAAACTTCTTTTAGGCGAATTTAACTAAAATAATATATATTTACTGGACTGTAAATGGACTTACACCATTTTTATAATTAGTCTGTGGATTGATTTGCTCCATTTTTATTAATCAGCCAATACTTACTTAAAGATGTTTAAAAATAATAACGAATGGTTCCCTGACGACAAAATATTGATTTATTAAACCAGCGTAACTTCACTCTTCTGATTGACATTGTTCTGTAAAGATGTACTTTTGTATTATATTTGTTCAATAACAATTGGGTTGTTCTATTGAATGTATATTTAAATTGGTTATCGCAATTGGTTATCAGAACGTAGTGAACAGTTTTCTCGAGAAAATATGCATTGATTAAAAGTAGCAACTCTTGCGTGATAAATAATTCAATCAAACACGCAACCGATTTCAAGATCCTAATCTCCTAATATGATTTCAGCGTTGCATAAATACTCGAAGCAGTAAGTTTTAGCATAAGAAATTGCAGGAAGCGAGCATCGTTCGATATCTATCTTGCTCGGATATCAAGGGTAATGATAGAGAGTGTAACCACGAGTTACACGGTAAATAAACCGTAGGGTTAGAAAGGATTGAAGAAAGCGTTTCACGGTAAAAACTATGGATATCTCGCTTCTACGGTAAATGTATCATGACAAACCGATGGAAGAGAAAAATAGAGAAAAGAATGATTTCACCTGCACCGAGCATCAAGTACCCTCAATCAAATAAAAATGTTGAAACTTCTTCCCTGCATTAGCAATTGCAAGTTGCCATAGAAAAAAAACTTAATGATCGCTAGACTCCCGTCTTTATGCAAAATCAACATTTTCTGCATCAATTGCAAAAAGCATACAGTGGCCGGAATTAATATTCGGACGCTCTTAAAAACTGGAATTCAAGTAGAACATTTTTATTTTGATACCAACATATTTAATAATGTCAACAATACTTTCAATAATATAATAATATAATACAGCAATTTTTAGTGGCGACTCTGAATCACCACTCGAGAGCTAAGGGTCAAACAAAACTTTTTAAACAAAAAAGGAGACAGACTTGAGGTTAACGATTTCAACGAATGGAACGTCGCGTTTCACACCGAAAACCGCAATGATGTTGTCATAGATGTTCGTAGAAATGGCGTTACTAACGTCACGCCGCGGTTTTCCGGTGAGGGTGTTCATTCACCGACAACGTAAATACTCACTAAGATTAGCGACACCGGTGCGGTGGTGCAAGGCTAAAAGTACTTGTCTCGTTTCGTAACGTTTCGTATCTTCAGGAAAGTGTATTTCTTTCACTTATTATTAGACTGCGGATTTTTATGCAAAATTAAGATAGTATGTATTAATTGCAAGGATCAGAAGCCACATAACAATTTCTTCCTTTTCTCAATCACTTAAATTAGTTGAAAATAATATATTGGCACGCATAAATTCTTTTAATCTTTACACTGTTTTAATAATGGTATAGCCCAGTGGTCGGCAAACTCATTAGTCAAAAGAGCCGAATATTAGCAGTACAACGATTTAGGTTTCTTTTGAGACACAAATTTCTTTATAAGAACTCTGTTTTTAGAAGTCGGTTAAAACTAGATGCACTGAATGGAACTAGATATCATACTTTATAATAATCTTATTTATCGATAAAAATGAAGTAGAAATTGCTCTTTATTTGAATTTTGATATGACACACTGATTGGAAATTGTATTAAAATATTGTTAAATTAAAATAAAATAAATTAATTTTAAACACGTCATTCGATATTTAAACAGACCATTCGATAGGACGACCAAAGAAAATCCTCTGTGACACGTTTCAAGTCGGTACCCCTACCACAAAGTTATACAGTGAGCACGGTTTAATGAATTATGCTCTAGTTCTCCTGTTCTGCTCAATAAAAAATTACGTAAAAATCCATGAACATTCTATCAAATAGTACACATGACAGTGAATTATTTCAGAATTTTTGGTTGCAAATTCGATTCTTAAAAAAATCCGGAGCATAAAATTGCCGATTTTATATGTATAGAAGTTTTTACATCGAAAGATATACTATATTTTTAATATATACTATATATTTTGAACCGCTTGTAGCTCGTGTGTATGTTAATCGATTTCGATGAAATTTTCAGCATGTGTATAACTAACATAGATCTACAAAACATATATTTTAAATTTTCATTAAGGGCCCAAATAAAAAAGTTTTAAAAAATGCCTTTTTTATTTTTGCACGTAACCTTGTAAATTATAATTTTTGGAAAATCTTTTTTGCATATCATTTCATCAACCAATGCTTCTAATTGATTATAAAAGATCAGATCGTTTGGTACAATCATAGAAAAGCTATTCTGTTTTAAAGAGCGTTCGAATACTTTCGTAGCTCACTGTATCTTGATTCAGATTATTTTTTGTCTTAGCGGTAGAGATAAAGAATCCGTGGATTTAAGACTATGCAGTGCTGAAAAAGGTTCACATAAAAAGAGGCTCTCACGCAACAAACGAGGCTATGCAAAGCTTCTTCGCTTTCGAAAGTAACTTTAATGAAATGGCAAACGGAAAACGGCTGACGGTGAAATTCTTGCGATTCGCAAAGGCTGGAACGAGCCTGTTGCTACGTGCAAAAACGGCGAGCCTCGGAACAATCGCGGTATGTTTCTAATCACTAAATAGTGCAAATAAGACGTTCCAAACAATCCGACTGTTCACTGCGTCAGGTGAGTCTGGGAGTCAAACGACCTTGAGCTGCGATATTCGTGTAGAGTAATGCGAGACGAAATCTGCGAGACGAAATCTCGTTGCTCAGGTGCTGCGCGTTAATAATTCGCTGTCAAAGATTTTATAACACTTAAGGGGGGACATTACACTTTCTCGATCGAAAATTTTAATAATTTTTATGGGACTGATAAAGTAATGAAAAAACATTTTTTGAGTCCGTAATTTTTTGACATACAGTGACTCCCAAAAATATTCGGACACTAGCTATAACTAATTTTACGAGTTGATAATTCGTTTGTTGATAGAACAATCGTCCTGGAAATGAATTTATTTCGTGGTTTAGATTGTTGAAATAAAATATTTGACTTCTGAAATTATATTGGCCCTGGTTGCAAGACGTTCTGATAATAATTAAAGCGATCTATATAAGAAAAAGAGTATAATCCTGCTTTTTAAAAATGAACGTATTAGTTTAAAAAATCTATGCGTCGCACAGGTTTAGAAGTTTTAGAAATTTTAACAAATATTTCTGCCGCTTCACCATTGTTTGTTCTACTGGTAAATTACAACATATGCTCATCAAAATGAGTGAGTGAGATAGGCTACGATCGATTGACAAATATTCGTTTTCATAATTTTCTAAAATAGCATTATTCCATGCTAAGTACATTATTCCATTTTTGGTCACTTTCCTCTACATACGGTTTTGAGTGATGCATGCGACTAATTAACGCCAGGACGATCGCAACTTGAATTATGAAAGTCAACGTCGCATCCTGTTTTTAGCATTGCAGTAATTCTATTGACGGTGGCTTATACATAATTATTACCTCTGTATTGAGACGTGGCATGAAAGTGATAAGATGCTCCGTCAAGGTCTTCATCGGCTTGAAGAGGACTGAGGCTTAAAAGTCTTGGAGCCTCGGCATGGCCGCGAAACCAACGCATTTCTGAAACGCAGACAAAAAACCTTTATTGTATGTACTTTCATTGTTTTTAACAGATCGAAATTAGAAAATAATTGTGCTCCTAATGCTTTCGTTGTGCGTAACTAAACGTTAATTGAATCGAAAAATTATATAAATAGTTCTGTGCATTAATAAATGCACTAATGTAATTTTAGCAATCAATTTTATGGGCGAGGTCATTTAGGGGAGGAACACACAATCAGTCAAAAAATCTTCATACGCTCTCTAAAATGGAGTAACTTCTTCTTCTTCTTTCGAACACAAAAACCTTTGGACGAAGGATAATAAGAAGTTACTAGAATGCTGGAAGATTTCGAAGCAGCAACAAGTAGCGTGCAATTCTCGATCGAACGCAATAATAATATCTATAAAAGTGAAACGGTTACACTTGCAGTGAATGGATTTCGCGTGAACGGCGACAGTTTCCGCTGTGATCGCTGAACCGAGGCCATTTTTTTTGCCTGCGCGTTGCTCTTGTTCCTGATACCAAACAGCGTGAAGATCGAAAAAAAACCTGATAATTTAATGATCAACGGCCTTGAAGAACACCAGGGGGAGGATGTTATAAATTACAAACTTGTCGTTTAGTGTGTTCCTTGTCACGGTCGATTGTCGAATAGCGATCGCAAAATTGCTTTCGTTACGCGTGAGAAGACCAATGAGTTTGCGAAAGAAGTGAACGCTTCGTTGGCTCAGTCGGCAGGCAATTAATATCAGATCCTGCAATTCATTGATTTTAGTCAATGAGAACTGAAAACATGATGAAACTTCGTTTCTAGCTCGTTTTTGATACATAAAGTACAATGGAATCTCGGTTATCCGAACTAATTGGGACCGAGGTGGTTCGGAAAATCGAATTGTTCGGATAATGGAACAGTTTTAAAATTACTTATTAATCTTTTAACTGCGGGTACTTTTAGCACAGCTACAGTTATAATTTTAATTGTAGAAAAGAACAATTCTACAATTAGAAGAGAATGGTGACTATATAACGGATTAATAAAGCTGTATTCTTTAAAATTAAGAAAAATAACGGAAAGAACAATTCTACAATTAGAAAAGAATGGTGACTATATAATTGATTAGTAAAGCTGTATTCTTTAAAATTAAGAAAAATAAAGGAAAGAACAATTCTACAATTATAAAAGTATGGTGACTATATAATTGATTAATAAAGCTGTATTCTTTAAAATTTAACTATTATAACCAGTATAATGATAACAATTGAACCTATAACATATTTATACATAGATAGGTAGAATACTCTTTCGGCAAATATCAGTTTGATGAAGTCTCTGACAATTGGTTAAACAAAGTATGTTAAGCTATTAAATTTAATGAAGATATCAATTCTTTTTATCCATGTAAATGATCCAATTGTAAATATTAACGTATCCATACGCATTTATATCTACATTTCAATATAACTATCGCATTAACTCTGAGTATTTACTCTAACTATCTTTCCAAATGATTCATTCTTAATCTTCGTTGATTTGCTCTTGATCCTTTTGTTATTTGGTAAACTAGAATGCCGGTACAGTTAATGACATGTGCATTCCAGAGAAGCTAAGACCGTAAATGTATAAATTATCCTCGGTCATAGGTTTATTCTAAATATTCAAAGTAATGACAGCATGGTATTGAAAAGTATGTTAAATGTGTACATAAAAACTGTGAGAAGTGGGACAGGGAGTTTCTTAAATTAATTAGATTCATAAATCACCGTCAGTGCATCATTGTTTTCAGGTTTCATTAACATACAATGTAGTAGAATTGATTAAATACATAATATAGATTACCACTGTAAAATATCTATTACAAAAATGTATGAACGAACCGTCATCAAGATCATTAACGTTATAGATTCTATGATTAATTAGTGAATAATAAAAACTTACTTACGTACATGCTTTGAATTGTTTCCACTGTTTCACTGCAGCATTACGTTTCAAATTCTTTCACATTTTATACTTTCTGTTCGCCATTTGAATTCCATCACTCGATGATTAATAAATACATGCTTCAGGTTGCAGAACGAATGAAAAGGAAATCATATGATCTTAAGCATTCATACAGGAAATGTATGAAACATAAAATTGTTTCATACGAATAGCCAAAAATTATCCAATTATTTCGTTCTAAATAACCAATGAAAAGTTCTACGAAATAATAATTGCTTAAGGAGAAATTTTCTACATATAAAATTTTTATCTCTCGAAATTAAACTGCTATACAAACGAATTAATGAATTGCATTACAGATGAAAATGTTATTTTTTAAATATATGTATTAAGTTGAAAATTTTAAAAAAGTTATATCCATTGATGATTAACCATGTCAAGTTTTGAATAGTGACTTTCTTACAGTAAGTTATGAATTTAATAAAACTATTTTTAATTATAAATGCTTTTAAACAGTTTGCTCGTACAAACAATTCATATTTCATAGATGCAAAGTGTAAATTAACGTGATGAATAGACAGCGGATTTTATGGATTTATGACAAAAAAGAGTAGGTAGAATTTAAAACAGTAAAAACGTTAGAAGAATTTTAAAAATCCTGTTATATTATTTTCAATCTATTAAACATATTAAAAAAACAAAATAAATTATATCACATTCCAGTTTGTTGCAGTTCAGGTAAAAAACGTTTATTTTGCGTAAAGATCCGCTTTCAATAGGACAAACATTTTTATGATTGAATTGTACAGCATAGGTTTGGTTTTTTAAATTTCCGAGAACAGCAGTTTTAAAATTTGTTCAGTTCTCGCGTTATGTTTGATCAGGTATTGTTTTATCACGTGCCATTTATACTGTATCAGCTTCTTTCCATCTAGACACGCATTAAAAAGCACGTATTTTAATGTTGACACAGATCGAACACGCGTTGTAATTTCCATCTGACCGCAGATTTGAGCAACGAATCGTATCGGGAGGCGAGCCACGCACACGAGGACTCCATTAAAAAATTGTGGCACCCAAGACGTTACGATCCTAATGCACAATCGCGAGGAGGGGAAAAAATCTTCGAGTTATGTCGAAGAAAATTTCTGTCGGTTGTGTAGGTACCGTTGCGGGCAACTGTAAGCAATAAACCTGTCCTCTTCCCGCCACGAATCCTTCGCGGTTGGTCTTTCGCGATTCCGCCTGACGGAATCCTCACGGAGGCGTTACCGTTCATCTGCTTCGCGTAGAAACCGTAATTTAACAACCTAGTGCCTCTAGCAACAAACCCCGAGAATATAATAGCTTCTGCTTTAACGGTTCGTGCTGCCGTCCTCCATCGCGAATCATACTTTTTCCGCGTCATAGTTTGCGTCCAATGGAACAGCGAATTTTCAGCACAACTGTACGGTAAATGGTAACAACTTCATTTCCTATTCATCGAGTCCTGCTCCCAAAGCTTCTCCATTTCTTTCACGCAAAACGATCTTTGCTCCGCAAGAAAGTAAAATTCGACAGTTCGACGATTGGCGATATTTTCCAGAAAACACTTTGCCAGTCTGCTGCATAAAATATTAGAGTACTTATGTATGTATATCGCTCGTGCACAAGACAAACGTCACAACTCAAAACTTTTCGGTCTGTTTTCTGTTTCCTACCTCATGAAATCACACTAAAGGGTAAACTTTACTTTACCGGACTCAAAATTTTTGCCTTTCTCCTATCAATTATTATGTATTTGGTATGTAATCCAGTAGATTTGTACCCGGGGAACCTGCAGATCGAAGTTTCGATCCTGTAGGATCAATGGTTCAGGAGTTACGGTCTTTTAAAATTGAGCAATTTGCTTAAGATAGCGCGCCGCTTACCGGGCAGAACCGCAAGATGGCAGCACGGATACACAGTAATATCGTTAACCTAGAGAAAATATCTCAGAAAATGTTTGGGAAGAAATATCGTGGAAAATATTTACAAAAACCTAATCCAGACCAGTTAAAACGCAACATCGTGGTCATGTCTTCCAAAACTCAAACAACAATCGCAATATATAATATTATCGCTCTATATTATCAGCATTAACAAGATTTTCGTTATAATAAACTGAATTAGATCGAAAATGAATTCTCAATTAGTGTCTATAAAATTAGCAAGACTATCGTCGAATAGCAGAACTTTTAAATATAATTTTCGGATAACAGAGGCTCCGCTGTACTCCGGTACGAGAGAACAATGATCTCCAGCTAGGATTTCAATTTCTCACTGGCAGATTTTCGTCACTATCCATCCCGTGTTACGTGGCTAGCGTGGAAAGCGTCGACTGTGACGCGAAGAATCCCGTTTCCACAACACAGTCGCATAATGGAATGATTAATACCGCGGCTGAGTTATGCAAGGTGTTAATGCATCGATTATGTACACGCAGGTACAAGTGCATCCCAGTCGAGAGAAGGGGGCGGTGACTTTCTCTGATGCAAATATGTGTGCCAGCGGTACCTTTCCGACGACCGGGCTCCCACGACGGTCGCTTTTCACTTTTCATTCAGATAACCGGCAGACGTCAAAGTACCTACGATGGATGTTCCATCCCAAGACGAAACAGATGTTTTATTGCATAAAAAACATCTGGATGGCAGACCTCGGTTTATCCTAAGTCTGCCATCTTTCTAATTGCACTAGCAATATAGGTAACGAGTCGAGCCAAGGTTTACCACCGTACCTGCCCCAGGTTTACAATGCCCACCGGGCCCACCAAATGAAGGACCACGGTCACCTCGAGCCTCTTCCATACACAAGGGGGTGAGTTCGCGGGTAAAAACTTCAACCAATTAGGGACTCTTGCTCCCCACCCACAGCGAGGGTAGCTGCAAACAGACTCGAGCTAAAAAGAGTCAGTCAAGCAAGTAGGCTCAAACAGTCAACAAGACATTTTTCTGTACATCGACTCCGTCAGAGTCCGAGTCGACAGTGTAATCGACACACATAAGAGTGTCCTTGCACGCGCTGCACAAGTTTAGAAAATTAAACAAGTGCACGACTAAACAATGGGTCTGGGACTGCGATCAAGGATAGCCGCGAATTTCAAAGTTCTAGGCCGTGAACTTTCGACAATCTGCCAGCGGAACTGACCACATAACAGTAAATCCTCTATAGTCGCAAGAGCCTCGGGGAGGTTCGTTTGCCCAGTTCGTTGACAGACACTATTTTTTTGAGCTTCAAAGACCGAGCCGAACGTAGAAATTATTTAAATAAAAAAAATGTTTAATATACCACGTTTTTAAGACGGACTAAAAAGTATAAAGTAATTTTTCCTAGCTCCATACAGATAGTCCTGAAAATTTGTGATTGTGAATTTTTAATAGCTATGAAAATACTTAAGATTAGAATACGTAAGATTTAAAACAAAACGTATTTTTTAAATTTTCAATATAGGTCCACACAAAAAAATTGTAAAATGCAACTTTCAGTATTTTTTCTACAATTCGGATCAATTGCAATTTTTGAAAAAGTTTCTTTTCACATCCTGTAGTAAACTAATTGCTCTAGCTTCCCAAAAAAGTTCAAGTCGTATAGTACAACATTAAAAAAGTTATCGTGTTTTTTAGAGTGTCCGAATATTAATTCCGTCATTCATCCTCCAATAAATTTCACGCGCCGGCCAAGTCGTTAGAGGTTTGAAGAATCTGGAAGCTAAGCGTTCAGTTATCCGTCCGTAGATTTATCGTTCCACTTTCGTGGCCGCAGATCCGTTCCAGCCTCCGGCAAACTGCTCAGGCTAAAAGACTTTTCGACGTTGCGGATTGTAAATCTTTGGTGCACCATCACGAATGTTATCGCGTATCGGTAATACCAGAAGCACTTGGGCACAGATGTCCCGATATCCTGGTTCGAAATTTGTTTCAGTAGCATTTTCAATTTCTGTATTTAGAGCTTGCTGCATGGTTTTCTTTGTTAAGGCGGTAGACTCGTTTTTTCCAGGATTGCAAGGATGCGGGATTCGCGTTCTCATTTCTCGATAATACAAAAATGGGGTTTTTCAGTAGTCAAAAATGCTAGATAGAAGATCGATCTAGGGCGCTATCACCCTCGAAAGTCCTATTTTTTCGTTTACGAGGCGTAATTTGCATTATTCGGCAGCATATAGCTATGAAAATAGCTGTATGCTTAGGACTTTGCATATGTTTTCTGACGTAATCGAAGACATATTGAACCATATTTCTACAATATGTACTAGCCGCGTAAAGATCCGCCAGGTAATTTTCCCGTCGCGCCACTTTCGCTGATCTTGGAGCCAATTAAAACGTTACAACGTCGACGGAAGAAACCGGAGGTAAAACGTAATGACGAGTGATTACACAAAAATCGAACCACTTTCCCACAGCTTTGACTCGCCGTTCCCGGAGACATTAAACCGTCGTTCGAGGTACAGCCTGGTTCTAATTGCGAGCTAATTATATCAATTACGTAAATTCTCTCTCGCATCCTTTATTCGCCGGAGGCCGCCGTCGTAGAAAGGAAAATCGAGCAAAAACTTCCCGATGACAAATAGATTTATTCACGAGTGAAAAGCGGTTAGTTAATCGGCCTGTCATCTGGATCAAATCGAGCGCTGCGACAAGACTGAAATCGAATACGTGCCGTGAGTCATCGACAACGTGGTCAATGAAAGTAGAAAGTATCTAAAAGGATCGGGTCGTGGTAGGTACCTACGTAGTGCCAAGTATCGTTTCCAAGACTTTCCTCTGACAAAGTGAATCGCGCTACCGGGTAGTTAACCTCGATTTATCGATTTTACGCGACATGAATAATCATAATTGTTAGGCGAATTTGCAGTCTCATTTGCTATTTCCTGTTAATGCATTATTTCACTTTTCAAAGAATTTTCAGCGATTAAAACGAGCAGTTAGGATTAAGTTACCTGTTACTGCGGTGTTTTTCCCAATGAGATTAAAATACGTGAAACTGAGCACTAGGTCATTCAGAAAGTTCATAGCCTAACAATGAAATGACATGAAATAACCAGTCAAAATATATCTATTCTTCAGTATATTCTCCCTTAAGCCCAATACATTTTTTCCAGCGATTTTCTAATTCATTTGCCCCATCTCTGAAATGATTTTCTTCGAGACCTCTAAAATACTCATCTACGGCTGCTATGACTTCTTCATTTAATAAAAAACGCCTGCCACATAGGGATTTTTTGAGGTTTGGGAACAAATGGAAGTCAGAGGGGGCCAGGTCTTGTGAATATGGTGGATGCTCCAACAATTCATAGCGTAACTCCTTCAATTTGGCCATTGCAAGAACACCTTTGTGAGCCGGTGCATTGTCCTGGTGAAAAATGACTTTTTTCTTCGCTAAGTCAGATCTTTTCTCCCGAATTTGTGCATCCAGTTTATCCAAAAAGTTTGGATAATACTCTCCTGTTATTATTTTCCCAGTTTGAAAGTAATCAATTAATAAAATTCCTTTTGCATTCCAAGGATGCCATGACTTTCTTTGTCGAATTTGACCACTTTGGCTGCTTTGGAGCTGAACAACTGAACTCAGTCCACTCTGTGGTTTGTTGTCGCAATGCAGGATCATAGTGGTAAACTCAAGTCTCATTTATGGTTACAAATCGACGCACAAAGTCAGTTTTATTTTTTTGCAAACGATCCAAATGTTGTTGAGAACACTTTACGCGAACGCGTTCTTGATTCGAATTTAACCAATGTGGCACCCATCTTGTCAATAGTTTTCTCAAACCTAATTCATTAGTTAAGATCTCATGAACTGATCCAGTTGAGATGCCTGTGGCCTCAACTAAATCAACCACAGTTAATCGGCGATCTTCCAAAATCCAAATCATGGGCATGATCAATCATTTCTGAAGTGGTTGCAGTTTTTGGACGTCCTGAACCGTTCTTACCTGTTCCGAGCGCGAACGTCAACCGTGCGATTTCGTCAACATCACCGACGGCGATGTCTAGCGCAAGTATCCATAATTCCCTCCAGGTTGATACCACAAACTGACCCACTTTAACGACAACGGGCCGAATGCATTGCACGGACATGGACAGCAACCGTGGCACGAGGTAACGTGCCCGTACGAGTACACATGCAATGTAAGTACACATACGTGCGTCGTACGTCATACAAGTTGCGTACTGCCTGATTCTTTTGGGACAATCGCCTCGGGAATGCCGATCGTAAACTACTTTCACGGCGCGAACCGTGATTTTATCCGTGATGATTACAGCCGGAAATTCCCGTTAAACTGGAGTAACCATAGATCGACGAACTATCGGGTTGGCAACAAAGTAATATCCGTGTTTTAAGATGAAATAAAAAAGCCAATTTTGTTATTCAAGCGATGAACTTTAATCAATGAAATATTTTCCATTTTGTTCGATGATCTTTTGCCATCTTTCTGGTAGCTTCGTATCATCAGTTTACCATTTATTTCGGAGTTTACGAAACTCTGTGAATGGTAATTGAACATTTTGTTGGGTATTTGAAAAGAATAGTAGACCTCTTTGGTTAGTAATCTCTTCTGAGTTTAGAAAATATATATTTTACTTTACTGTATACAACCTTTCATTGTATAAAGTTTCTCTAACTCTTTAACACAACTCTTTAAACTGCACATGGCTACGCACGCTTCTTTTCTCATACGTCATTCGCTCATCATCATCCATACCAACTTAGTAACAGTTAAATGTTTTCTCAGTACCAATCTAGCAAATACCAGATATTTTCACACATTTACTAATGATTAGACTGCGGATCTTTCTGCAAAATATCTCGGGTTATAAATGCAATCGATACCGTGATGCACATAGAAACTTTCCGTTGCATAACACGACATTAAGATTCATAAATTTCAATTAAACCTGAAATCTGCTATTTTTAGATTACAGAGCTATCGGGAAGCACGATTGATACGAATCGGCTCACCGAGTGAATCCATATTGCTTCGAACGATGCCCGTAATTTTTCTCATTGCAGTATACATGTATTTTGCCGTAAAGTTTTCTCCGCGAAGCTAATAAAATTGTGGACATCAATTTAACGGTCGAGGGAAGAAAGGGATGATATACGTCGCGGATCTGTCAAATAGACGCCTCGGGTGGTGATTTTTCGAGAAGCCAGTCAGGATTTATTCCGGTAATTTGTCGAAGATTTACCTGACAATGCCTGAAAATAGCTGCGCGTAAATAGGCTGACCGAACGTAATTGCATACACGCGCCGATTTTCAACTGTGGTCGAGCTCTCGTTTTTATCGTTCTTTCGAAATAGTCGCGCGACTGGCATGGCGGTTCCGTGTAGTTAGGCCCGATTGCAATTGGAAAGAGAATGTGTCAGGAATGTTGGACACGAAGTACCAGCAGGAAAATGCACGCTTGCACAGTCGATACTAAACGTTGCTGAATGTTGAATTCAACCGGAATTGTGCAACACAGTTTTTAGAAGACAAACATAGTACTTTCATGATTCCGCTAGATTAAGAATTCAATTGGTGAACGCATTGTTTGACGAATTGAATAATTCTATTTTCTCATGAAGAAAGGTAGTTTATTTTTCTCCAAAACGAAGCAAAAACGAGCAAATCTCTAAAAGAGTTTTTGTCTTAGTTTTTCGGTCCCCTACACGCTCCTGAAGTTTTGCCATTTAAATTCGGCACATCCTGTATACTGTTTTATGAAAATTAGAAGACTGAATTTATTTAGATTTTTCACAATTTTTATAATAATACGTCCTCGAATAAAGAAATTGAATAATTTCTAATGGAAGCATCTTTATAATTTCAATATTTAAAAAATAAACGATGTGAAAGGGTCATTTGACCGGTCGCGGTACGGTTAATGTCAATAAAATAAAGGGTATTCCGATAAGAGGATGTCATTTTAAATTTTCTCACTATTTTTTATTTGTGAAGATTACGGTTGTCTCTGTTCGACACGCGGTTCATAAAATTGTAAAAGAAAACACCGTTTTTTTATAATTTACCATAACACTTTCTAATGGAAGAGTTATTATTAATAGAAGATATGTAATATTTGCGCGAATCTGTAGAAACTCGCATATGATACACCGATATTAACGATATAACTGTAAACATGCCCGAACATATCGATCCTCGTCGAACTGCAGAACTTTCTCTGCGTTCATTAGAATTCAATCGTTTCCTGAATTCCGCGAGTGCTTCCTTCAAGCCGCAATCTCGTTCGTTTACATTTTCATGGAAAAATGTCTGCCAACATCGCGTCAAACGATACTTCCGTAAGGATAACGTGAAAAATGACCTTTTGCATACCGGAGGGGAATGATCGGAGATTTTCGTCTCTGAAAAAGAGGAGGAGAACGTGGAATGAAGGCGGCCTCGAGAGGAAAGCTGTATTTCCAACGAGGATACGTGTCTTATCGCATTTTCCATTCACGGAAATCGCATACGCTTGCATATACAGTGAGCCACGAAAGTATTTGAACGCACTTTAAAACAGTATACAGTGGCCGGAATTAATATTCGGACGCTCGAAAAAACACGATTTTAATATTGCACTATACGATTTGAACTTTTTTGGGAAGTTAGAGCAATTAGTTTACTACAGGACGTGTATTAGAATACGTATTTTGGAGAAGAAAAACTTTATAAACACTGGTAACTATATAAACACTTGTATGCGGCGTCGAGTCGTCCCATATGTGCATCATCGCAGCAACGTAAGTGCGTTTCCATGGTGTTGCCGTGGTTATAGACCTCAGGTTCACCTTAAGGTTGGCACGAGGTGCAAAATTATTGCTCTTCGTTTAAATTGCGCGAGATTTTTCCGAGTCCGGCGGATACTGTATAAAGAGGGCCGCTCGTAGAGAGCCTATCTTATTGCGATTGCGCGCGGATCGCTTGAAAGGATCACAGGACAAACCCCAGGCTAGAATTATACGTGTCGGCCAAGTTCGCGGGTGCACGAATCGCGGAAATTACGAGGACGACGCGAAATATGACTCGTACTTCTCTTTCATTCGACCGTGACCCATAAATTTATTACGGCGAGCCTGGTGGTTTCGTGCCGCAGCATCCGGGGATCAAAGAAAAGACTCGGATATATGATCCGAGTATTCTTCTTTTTTAAACACAGAAACGTACCTACACAATTTGTAATCCTTTGCGTTCCAAAGCGGTTATTCTTTTTTCTTTAAACGATGCACTGAATTTCTCCGCGAAAATAAATTGAAAACAGTTAAAAATAACCTCTTCTCCGATTTTCATTTTTACTCCATGAAGAACCATTTTCTTTACAGTTACAGTGATTAAAAAGGTCTTTATCTTCAAAAATGTCGTAGAAGGGAAAAGAAAATCTATATTTTTGCTATGGCTACATTTATTTTAATGCTTAACACTAACCGTACCGCGACCGGTCAAATGACTGCTTCCACATTGTTCAATTATTGAAATTATAAAGATGCTTCCATTAGAAATTATTCAATAAAGTATAAGTTCCACAAATATAATAAATTACAACAAAGTTTGAGAGCTATATTTAATATAATTAGTAAACAAAATTGTTTAAAATAAGTAGCAGTCAAGAGGAACTGTCCTTGGAAGTAAATTTCAAATAAAACTTAAAACAGTAGAGAGTTGTCGGCAATAAAATTGAAAAATAATTCGGAGTGCAAAGGGTTAAAATAAGATATCACGTTTCGTAATTCTTGCAAAGAGCAGTGACGTGATTGACCTGTCGCGCGAGATCGTTAGCCCAACATGACAATTTCTTGAAATCAGATGATTTGCCAAGCTTACGAAATTTTTCAAGTCTCCGCGGGTCTAATTACGTGGAAGATCATATCGTCCGTGGAGCAGTCGGCGGGAGTCGCATAATTTAACGAAGCACACCGCACGGTTAATTGATCCTGGGTGTGACGACGAATTAATGTGTAAGGTAGCAACGAGGTCGTAATTACTTATTCAACAGATACTGCAAATAGGTGGATGAACCTCCAGAATAATTGGGCACGGAACGGGGACTGTTGAACTACCGTTGATTTATTGCCAACATAACAAGGAGTTAGTACGTTCCGTGTTGCATGTTATACAATTTATTCTCTTTGACGAAACAATATTATCCGCTCACCATTATAGAAAATCCGTAACAGGCTTTAGTACCTAATTGAATTATGTCACCGTACATTCAATATACAGAGTGTTGTGTAAACGGCGAACAAGCTGAACAGCAGTAATTCTACGAAAAGAAATACGTTAAAAATGTAGTGTTTCCTGTAACTGTGCTCGTTTGTAAAATAAATAACTGTGCTATTGGATACAACTTGGGTAACGTGTATGTTCATTCATGCATTCATTAAATTTTTATCATTTTACCTACCGGAGGGGCCTATTAATAGGATTTTTTATAATTATAATTTATAATTAAAAATCTGTTTTTACAAAACAATCCTAAATGAAATTGTTAGGTTACGTTACTGGAGCTAACGTGATAGTTCACGATTGAGATTGCTATTGTTATCGAGCACATCCTTAACTAAGGACTTTAAAAAATTATAGGGTGTCCTAAAAATGTTGGGATACCTTAAGGGGGTAGACTCCTTTTTCCAGGATTGCAAGGGTGCGGCATTCGCGTTCTCATTTCTCGATAATGCAAAGATCGGTTTTTTCAGTAGTAAAAAATGCTAGATAAAAGATCGATCTAGGGCGCTATCGCCCTCAAAAGTCCTATTTTTTCGTTTACGAGGCTAGTCTGCATTATTCGGAAGCATACAACTGCGCATGTAGCTACTTTCATAGCTGCCGAATAATGCAAATTACGCCTCGTAAACGAAAAAATACAACTTTTGAGGGCGATAGCGCCCTAGATCGATCTTCTATCTAGCGTTTTTGACTACTGAAAACGCCCATTTTTGTATGATCGAGAAATGAGAACGCGAATCCCGCACCCTTGCGATCCTGGAAACGACTCTACCGCCTTAAAAGGGGTGGTACCTGAGGTCATTTGCAGACCCGACGCGACAGTTACGTAGATAATACTGTAGCCACCACTAGCGAAGTTGGAGGTTTCCGGCGCGCCGTGCGCCAACCTGATGCAAATGGGCGAGTAGCAATTCTGTAACGCGAGGCAAACATCACGCTGGCTTCGGTATGCGATACGGACGATTAAAGCTTGTTCCAGCCAGTTGGTTGTAGCGATTTGTCATTAGTCGTCGCCGTGGCCCATGCAACACGCGACATACGAAATACACATTTAAGGAGAACGCCGAGCGTAGATCGTCCTGGCTCGACACGTTGCACCGATCCTCGAGGTTGCAACGAATAAACGAACGAACGAACGAGTAAAGTGCAACTCGCTCAAGTAGGTTTATCCACGCGTCGTTACAAATAACTCCGCGTGATGCATTCGGTATTCGCGTTCAGCGGGGTGGCTCCGCTATCTTGGACATTTCTTCGCTTTAATATCGCCGGTTCTGGCTGCCCGCGGAAATTACGATTCGCTCCAGGCTATGAGCTATTTACGAGTCCACGGGGGCGGGTCGAGGTAACAAGACGTCTGAATGCTGTCTGGTCTTGGAGGTTTGCGACCCTCTGCAGGACATCGTCCACACCATCGAGCCTACAGGGTGTCCGCAACCCAACTTCGCATCGCGGTGTTCTTGTTTCTGTTCCGTTTCTCTGTATAGGGGCTAGTTGACTAACTTTTAACATATTTAATTTTTACCAATGAACCATTAGTACCATTTTTACCAATGAACCATTAGTCAATACCATGTAAAGGATGTAACCAAACATACATTGGACAGACGTCTAGACACTTAGGCACACCGGTATTGGTTATCAACGTTATCATGTGGAATTGGAAATTACATTCATCCAGGGTCACATACATATTGAAAGGTATGTTGAAGATAATGTTATAATTTATACTGCGGTATAAATAATTTATACCTAGGGTAGTGAAGAAATACATTTTTTTTAAAAATCGAGGGTCGTAGACAAATTTTGAGACCAGATTTGAAATCCGCGTGAAAAAATCTGCGGGAAATGATGTATAGCATGTCGAAAAAAAAATTTTCCGCTCGTGGTATTGGATAAACCACAATATTCTTGAAATTGTGCAAGTTTAACGAATTTTTTCAAGGTTAAAAAACGTTCGTACCATAATCTCTCTATTTTTCCCATATTCTGCAATGTTTCAGCTTTAATTTAAAAGTAACTTAAAAGTAACTGGAACATGTTCCCTTATAAAAATGACATGTTGATATTACTCCTATTGTAATGCGTGCTCTACTGAAGATATATATACATTACATATATATACACAATCATTTCTTTTGAAATCATTTTTATTATTTCAATAATTGTAAAATAAAAAATCTGGAACCGGTCATTTTGACCGGTGGTGGTAGGTTTAGTGTTAAAAAAAATCATCGCTCTATCTCATTTCTATCGAAAGTTCTTTGATTTTGCCACAGATTTCACCGGAATTTCCCACTGCGCGACGTGGAGAGCGATTAAACGCGAACATTCCTCGAGCCGTTATAATAGATAACAATAACTACGAATTACATCCATTAATTTGTACATTGCGACCGTATGATATTACTGGAAGCAGCAAGACGGTAAAATATGGTGTTCGACTGGCTATTATTTCTGCCTCTCATTACTCATGCATTGAGTCGTAGGCGTTTAGTTTTCCATGAGGTTACATTACACGGTGCCGCAAGCTATTTGTAGCTACATGTGGTTATACGTGTGCAAGATGCACTCGAGAAATGTAGAATGTAACCATTTCATGATGTTATGTATAGTTCATGACCAACCGAGCTGTTACACAAACTATTTCCATTAGAAACGGATTGATCACTTTACTATAACATTGCTATAACAATACCTCATTCCCAAATTACATTTTCCTCTCGCGTTTACTCGATATACATTCCTTAACACTCTACCTACCGGAAACCTATTAACTCTTTGAGATTAGGTGGGTGAAAAACTGTCCCACCTTTTGCTTAGCTTTTTATGCATAGTGGGATATATTTTAACCCACCTCGAAAAGATGAAGTTACTCATTTAAAGTTTTTCATTCAGTTGGCAATGCTATGAACCAACGGTAAATGCGTAAATAAGGTTGAAAAATTTCGATGAACGAAATATCCGAAATATCCGAAATGTTAGATGAAACGTGACTCGTGTGCACAACATTCTTCGAGTGCTCGTAAAGCATTCTCTACGTTATAGCTACCGCATCGTAACCCGCTCCACTTCCTAGGTATTGTTACTTTACCGAAGGATTCTTGAATCCCAACTCGTATACAAAGCTGGCGCGGAAGGAACGTTCCAAGGAACTTCTTGTGTACCACTTCTACCACCGAGTACCTACACCTTCATAGTATGCTTGATACAGGAATACTAGAAGATCAGGATCGCTATTCTATATCCTATGCTAATATTGCAGTATTAGATTAATACTCTTGAAATTTAGCAGGTTAAAAAATACAATATTATTCCGAACGAAAGTAAAATTCCTTCGATAAAGGGCAGCGAAAGGCAGGCATACCATTGGCGCGACCGCTAGAGGCAAGTAGATATAAGTGTCGAAGGCATTTGACCGTGAACAGGTGAGAGGGTTAAGCAGCTTCTATGTTACGCTCGCTTTGTCGAGATCAGGGCCTGAAGGAAACTGTTAAAATTTTCAATTAGTTCTGATATAACAGTTGCTTTTTGACTTTTAATTTTTCTGTTCTATGGGAACAGTTATAAATCCACTGGAACTTTTACTCCATATACACACAGTGGGTGTACAAAGTGTTTGTACACCTTTTAAAATAGAGTAACTTTTTTATAATTGTACCAAACGACCTGACTTTTTATAATCAATTTGAATATCAATGGAAATATGTCGTCGCCAGAATTTAGCTTCTGACAAAAATGTTCATACAGGTGATACTCTAGGTTTTCGTAGTATAATGCGAATTCTGATGATCGTGTAGTGTGTATTTCACGATTTAACAGCAGATTCTGTTACACGTGTATTACTGTCGCCGAGTAAAAATACACGAAGAAGACATAACACGAGGCTGCGCATGATCGTTCGACTCCGGCTTCCGGAACTATCTCAAAATTAACTGTAACTTTAAAGCTGATCGTAAAGTGTCGGTAATTTATTTGACGCAATTAAAATCAAGGTGAAGTTTCAAACGGCTTTAAGCACACTAAGAAACGTTCGAAATGCACAGTCAGGACTGAGAAGAGTGACGTTAAACGTTATAAGAGAACCCGAGCCGAGGACGTGAAATATAAACATATAAAAATACGTCCGCTGGGAACCATAAACGAAGATTGTTCCTCGTTCCGTGCCATTATATGGCGAAGGAACTAATAAGATGCTTAAATTATTATGCCGAATTTCGCCGAAAATTGTTCTAGCCAAAAAAGTTCAAATCGTATAGTACAATATTAAAAAAGTTATCGTCTTTTTAAGAGTATCCGAATATTAGTGGGAGTCACTGTACATGTTCAAACTTTCATCGAAATCGATCCAGATTGTTATGAAATATAATTGATTGAAAATAGCAAATATTGTAAGAATCTGCGATTTAAATGGATCGCGAACCCTAAATTTAAAGATTTTTACATCTTACAACGCCCATAGCTTTTTTATGCGTCAGCCGAGTTCAATGAAACTTTGTACATGTATTATAACTAGATTTACAAATTACTTTAAATTTTGTTGTTTAATACCATATTATATTAATATGTTTAATATTATAATATGGGAACTTTTTTAAAGAAGTTTTTATATTTCAAATAACAATTTAGAATTTAATCGGAATAATTCCTTAAGTAATATTTGGCACTTGTTACGATGTTTGAGAACATTTTTTATATTCAAAAAATATCTGTTCCTGTTCTAGAGAAACTTTTAGTTTTCAATTTTGTTAATTCTATTCAAACCAAAATTTTTAATAACAAGAATTCTTTTATGATCTCATTGGAACTTATAATATAAGTTTTTTAAAAAAAGTATCGCATGTAATAAATTCCAATGTACCTTATGAGAAAGTTCAGAAACTTTTTCGAGTCGTGGTATTGGGTATCCTTAGCGTACATACAATTTTTCACGATGAGTGATAAAATCGAACTCACGTTAAATTAAACACCACTGGCACATTTCTCGTAGAGCGTACTCGACTGTGGAGATTCCAATGCGAGCTGAGAAAAAGTAGGTAGCTGACCGATGTTGGTTTGCCAAGTGGATTTGCTGATCTCGTTTCCGCCGTAGGTATTTCAGAATTTACGAAGCACCGCGACCGGTTGACGAGGGCAAGAAGTTAACTGGCCGTGCGATCTTAATGACGGCCAGTTTATTAAAACTCGGAAATACACACCGTCGGCAATTAACGTCGCGCGTACATAGCACCTTTCACGATCGGCTTGTCAGGTGACCGCCGATTACGTGCTTGGCTCTACACGTACCAGCGCCTAAGGAGATCCTTTTTTCACCCGGAAAATGCAAGCGACGCAATTTGCTGCGGCCAACAACGTAGACTCGGTGTGCGGATAGTGTTACCGCTCAAAAGTTAGCAAATTTCATTCACCTGCCTGTGTATATTGTATCGACTCCTTCTAGAAAAATAACGAGTACTTGGATTGGCCATTTCAAGTGTCAAATGTCACTTCCTATGCTCGTTCAGGAAGCCTGAAGGCTAAAAGCTCGGTTCTTGCTCCAATAGCAGGATCCCTTCTCGCGTGTCTCCAATACAGTCAGCATCCTCAATACCAATGTCGATTTTCACTAATTCAACAGAATTTACTTGATTAATCTTAGATTTTTTTATTGGGAATCAGGTGACTGACACTATACTGATCTACATGACAATCTGTACGACGATCCTAACATGCTTCAGCATTCGCCTATTGTCTGCACGTTCGACGAAGGTAATAAAGTCGTTAGGCCTAAATTGATGAAATATTAAAATTGAGGCTGCCGGTGCATAATTCATACGCCTTCGTCGGCTTGTATACGTTATTATGCGTGACTTTACACACACTCGCTGCAAGTCAAGCAGTTTCCGTTTCCACGTACAACATAGAATTAGGTGCCAATTATATAACAAGAAATTATCACGTGCATCCCGCATCATTAATATCATTTACCGCCAGACATTTTTAACGATCTACCGTTACCAATGTAACAATAATACCGTTCAACCGTATCAGATCATATTACGACTGTGGGCGGAAATCATTTTCACTAGAAAATATTAAATATCCGATCGTTTTTTATATTTGCAATATTTTTCGCGGAATGAAAATGACTCAATTTTTTAAATACATCTACCAAAGATCTAAATAGCAACCTCAGATACTCCATAAAATATAATAAAATGTAATATATTTAACAAAATCAAAATTTAAGTGATAAAATGTAACCAAGTAGTCCTTCGTTCTTCTTGCATTCCCTAGATCTTAATCAAATTTGGTATAATGAATATATTAGTATAAAAATGAATATTTCAATCTATTAACATTACTGTTATAATTAGTCAGCGGATTTTATGCATTTATGACAAAAATGAGTAGGTGTAACTCGAAACAGTGAAAACATTAGAAGGATTTAAAACCACTGTTATATTATTTTCGACCTATTAATTATACTAAGAAAGAAAATAAATTTTCATTTCACTCGTTGATTGCGAATCAAGTACAAAATTTTTGTTTTGCTTCAAGATCCGCTGTTTAGTTATAATTATAATGTATTATAATCAACTGGAGTGAAATGAGAATTTATTTTCTTCCTTAGTATAATTAATTGTTATATACACAAAACAAGTTTGTCTTTACACTCACATTACTATGACATCAAAAAATAGTCACCATTAAAAAGATTGAAGGCCACCTTCGTTTCTCGAAAAATACTGCAAATAAACAAACATTGATGTCAGAGACGATATTAGTTATAAAACGCAGCAAAAGTTTTTCGCTTTCATAATTTTTTCCTAATGCCTACTGACTGGCTACTGGAGACGTGTACAGTGTACACCCTGTATGTTACGCTATTCGAGACTTTAGCCAGGAAATACGCACAAACAAAAGTTCTCGCTTCGGTGACACAGAGTTTTACTCGTTTTTATATAAAACTACTCACGGTTCAGTCACTGTACTCAATCACGGTTCCGAATCGGGAATCAGGCTGCCGCAAAATTCATACACCAGGCGAATCTTTTTTTGAGCTGGTTTCTCATTTCGATGTTGTCATAATTACGTAGATATTATCGCAGATTTCTACTAATTTCCATAAGTTGATTCAGCAATGTTCAAATCCCAAACATGAAAATCACAATATAGTATAATCGTTATTCAAAAAAATTTTACTTGACCTCCATTTGATGGAACTGAATAACAATTTTAACACGTGTAATGTTATTTGTTTGTATCATAAAGTTTATAATATCTCCAAAATTACATCAATAAAATAGTATTCTGCTTAAAAGTTAACCCTCTATTGCATTCCGTTCCCAATTGGGGACTTAAATTTCAAATCTTCTATAGTAAATTAAAGTAGACAATACTGAAGACTCTGAGCATGTTGGTTCCCATACAGGAACAGTCATAAAATGCAATAAATAACATTTTCTAATAAAATTTTATTATTTATTTCATGACCACCCTCATTTTTAAGAAGACTAACAGCCATATATATTTTTTTCAACTCGTAATAAAAATTCATGCAATAGAGGGTTAAATATGAATTAATAGAACGTCCAAACTAAGAGGGGAAAACGAAAAAATCTAAAAAAGCATTTCACGAGAAGGTCATGCAAAATTGGCTTCATGATATGTTAACGTTAAAATAAATTAGGTATTCAACAGTCATGTGCATGCTGCTAATAATCCCATGTGGGATTTTACAGCTTAATAAAAAAAAAATAATTCTTTTCACGAGTACAATTTCAATAAATCAAGTTATATTTATCTAAATAATATGTTTCTTAATCTACAAACTGATAAAAATATTTAAACATACTTATTCCTATTTCAATCTGGCATAAAGCGGTACGTAATAAGTAGACTGCAGATTTTATGCATTTATGGCAAAAACAGACACGTACAATTTAAAGCAGTGAACATATTAAAAAGATTTAAGGACATCAGTGTGTTAGTTTCAACTGTATAAGATAATTAGAAGAAGGAAACATTTTCTAGGTGGTCTCTGTTTTTTACGATTGAGGTAGAAATTGTTTATTTTGCATAAAGATCCGCAGTCTAGTAATAAGTCACGTAAAAAAAAATGTTCAATTAGAAATCAAAATATCAAAAAACAGCGACCTCAGGCGCTGTCTCTGTGTCAAGGGTTATAAACTTTCATACTTTCTATTGAAATTCCAGCACGAAATTGCGTTTGCGGTCGTTCCGTAATTACACACGTTTCGCTTCGTTTCGTCTTTACACGGAGAAGCAGAACGTTTTCTACGGAGTAACTCAAAGCGCGAAGATACTGCCCCGTGAAGATGCGAGAGCTTGTCATTTTATCTTCGTTTAGCACCCCCGGTCTTAAAGATACTCCTTTAAGAGGAACAATCTAACAAACTGAGGCCGCACGCTCTCCATTTTTGCCCTTGCTACTTCTAGAATTGATAGGAAACGATTAAAAGGACGAGAGGCTGCGGGGAAAAGCGGAGCAAATTTACACTCGCTCACGCATATTATGTACACGCATATGCTGCGTGCACTCTCACGCTACGCTTTGCCGGAGCATACTCTGGGTGATTTCAACTACGCCACCTGCATGAGTGAGCAGCCGAATACGTGGGGATATGTGCGGCTTCCGTTCAACCAATATTTTCCTTCCCATAACGAGCAGCACTTGAATATAATGATAATAATAATAATCTAAACTATAGGCAATCAAACTTTTATATATTTGATTTGCATTCCGTTTTGTTTCTAATTGTATGTGGAATATCGCAGACATCGGCAATTTCTCATTGGCCAAAAATTCTTTAATTTTAAATAGTTTGGAAATAAAAATAATAATGAATCACACACACACACAGGCAATCAAACTCTTATATATTTTATTTTATTTACATTCCGTTTTATTTCCAATTGTATGTGACATCGATAAATTCTCATTGGTCATACGTTCTTTTAATTTTAAATAATTTGGAAATGATAATATAATGAACCAAAGGCAATCAAACTTTTATATATTTCATTTTATTTCACCTGCATTCCGTTTTGTTTCTATGTAATTGTATATCTAATATCGCAGACATCGATAATTTCTCATTGGCCATATGTTCTTTTAATTTTAAATAGTTTGAATTTCTTTATAATATTCGCATAGAGGTTTGTTATTTAATATTTGGGGAAAAAAGCAAAACAATTGATCGTTTTATTCATATTTTTCTGAAATGTCATTAACTCTTATCCCACATTTGTCTCTAATATACATACAGTACTAGTTTGCGTGTTTATTACACGCTCAAATAACAACTCACTTATTGCAACAATTTATCTGTGTGGCCACACAGAAGAAATTTCCTTCTAAGAGGTTAGAAAGTTTCATACTGCCACCATACTACCGTACTTTCGTTTTGTGTAAAAGAGGTGTGTAATAATTACACGTGTATGAACACGCACAAAAGCTATTTATTGTAATTTTAACGGAGCAATAGACTTTATAGTATGAACTTTTCTAGCCATTCAATTAATAATTTCAGTTCGATGCAATCTATTTGAAGAACACAAAGTGAAAACTGCGATATTTAGCAATTAATGGATTAAATTTATAGTGGTATTCTCTAATGGAAAAAAAATAAGCTATCCTACCTGTCTCGTAGTAGCAAATGAAGCCGGAAATGGATGTGAAAAGCTATTAATGTTATGTGTGTGTGTGATTGAAAATTGACCGAAGTAATCGGTGATTAATTTATCGAAAGCGGTATGTAATTCTTCCTGCAGTATCATACACGATAAGAAACCAACGCTTTCAGATTCGAAAACACGTTCATTGAAGAAATATTACAATAGTAACTTTACATTCTGGTAATGAGTTTGTATTGTTTATACTATGAATGGAAGTGCATAACAAATAATCATAACATTTCCTTGGCAACCGATACTCGTTAATTCATTTTAAAATTTTCCTATTGAAATGAGCCGTAGTCTCGTTACCAGGATTGCAAGGGTGCGAGATGCACTTTTCCATTTCTCGATAATGCATGCGATGGGGTTTTTGAGTAGTCAAAATTCATATTTTTATGTTTACGATCATGCTGCGACAGCTACATGCTGCCGAATAATGCAAATTACGCCTCGTAAACGTAAAAATAGAACTTTCGAGGGCGATCGCGGCCTAGATTGATCTTTTATCTAGCGCTTTTGACTACTGAAAAACTTCATTTTTGCATTATTGAGAAATGGGAAGGCGCATCCTTGCAATTCTAGATACGAGCCTACCCTCTTAACGAAGCTGCGCATAGCATTTTGCAAAAGGAAAAAGTTACTTCAAATCATGCCATGCTCAGGAATCATACCTTTCAAGGACGATTTTTGGGTATAGTATAGTATAGTTGCATTCAGATTTAATTCATTTTTCATGATATTACTTCCGAGACTTACCTCATATCGAAATCGATATAAACGTTTAAATGTGAAATATTTCGAGAGAAAGCATTAGATCCCGGTTTGAACTTAAGGTTACGTAACATTTGAGATTATGTGTACACGGAACACCTAATGTATATACGTGTCTTGTCAAAAGAACGAACCCGGTTCCATTGACTCGGTTCAATGAAATCAGTAATTACACATAACGAACGGTCCTAAGCATAGACGTAACAGCATTCCTCGGGAGTCTTTGATCTAGCCTGAACGTTTTCGCGCGTGAGTTAACCCGAACACAGTTAATTCGTGGAATTCGACGTTAGACGGATATAATCGAACTTAGCATACCATAGAGCGCATTTACCACGATCTGTGTTCTTCAGAGGTTAAAGCATATCTCAGATAGCAAATACACGATACGAATGGTAAATCATTCTGCAGTTAGGCTTCCGCTCAATCAATATTTTCCTTCCCATAACGAGCAGCACTTGAATATTATGATAATAATAATGAACTAAACTATAGGCAATCAAACTTTTATATATTTGATTTGCATTCCGTTTTGTTTGCAATTGTATGTAGAATATCGCAGACATCGATAATTTCTCATTGGCCATACGTTCTTTTAATTTTAAATAGTTTGGAAACGATAATACATATAATGAACCCAAGGCAATCAAACTTTTATATATTTTATTAGATTTACATTCCGTTTTGTTTCTAATTGTATGAGGAATATCGCAGACATCGATAATTTCTCATTAGTAGACTGCGGATTTTATGCATTTATGACAAAAATGAGTAGGTGTAATTCAAAACAGGAAAAAGATTAAAAGAGTTTAACAATGCCGATATACTTTACTCAGTTCTTATAGCTTGTAATTGATGTACAAGAATTTCATTTTACATAAAGATCCGCAATCTACTCATTAGCTATACGTTCTTTTAATTTTAAATTCAGAGGTTAAAGCATATCTCAGATAGCAAATACACGATACGAATGGTAAATCATTCTGCAGTTACAACTCGGTTTTGTTTTCACATTATCAATTGCTAGGCATATGAAAACCCAACTAAACAACGAATTTTATTTAAATATCATGGATTCAATCAGTGTTGATAAACAATTTAATATGTATCCGTATTGTAATGTAATATTGGAGAGAGAGGGGGAGAGAGAGAGAGAGAGCGGGAGAGAGAGAGAGCGGGAGGGAGAGAGAATGTGATATATGTAGTATGATATATGTAGAATAGTTGTATAATATTTATTACTGCTTGTAATTGGCATCGCAATATGCGATGATAATTTTTTCTATATTTTCAACAGTTATTTGGTGCCTTTTATCAGATAAAATTAATTTATATGCTGAAAATGTCCTTTCAATATCACAAGATGTGATGTCCTGTGATGTCATCACTTTGAGTACTTACAACATAAACAGTAAGTTCAAATGTAATCCTAATGTTATCCTACAATTTTATCAATTTTTTGGTACTCAAGCGTCACCTGAAGGTAATGACTCAAACATATTCAAATGTATTTTTTCAGCCGCTACAAGATGGAATACAAAAAAAGTTCTCCCGATAAAATATAACGATGACCTTGAAAAAATTATGAAAAAATAACCGCACAAAAAAGATTGTTCTTCTATGATATTCCTCCTACGATACCATCTAAATTATGCCATAAATATTTGGTTGTGCCATTAAAAATAAAGGAGATATTTAGGTGGCCTCCTTCAGCTGAGACACTCGGTATAGTCACCATTCTTTTCTACAATTAGAAACCTAACCGAAAAAAAGACCTAACCCAGACCTAACCCTTTTCTACAATTAGAAAAGAATGGTGACTATATAATTTGTTTTTTTACACTCTGCCGTGCAGTACAGTTTGCGGCATCTGTGAAAATCGGGCACGAACTTATGCTGAACTAATATGTATATTGAAGACACATCAGTCAAAACAGCTGCAAATTTTATTGTTAGCTTGCTTGCTAAAAGGTTACTGATTAGAACTGATTATTAGGTTCACGATAATCAAAGGAAAATGAATACTGACGTCTTACCTCGAAACTTTCTCCGACATATGTTTCCTCCATCAGTGTACAACACTTGTAACCAGGACCATCGTCGACAGAATATTAATCCAACGAATATCTTACTTCCAGCGACAGGAAGTATAGTTATCTTCGTAGCAAGGCTTCACGCGAACCGAGCAAATTCCGAGCACATAGGCGCATTAACAATCGTACGTCAAGCAAATGTTGAACCGAGGAGGAAGATAATTGGCTGTTCAGTAGCTCTTTCGCGCAAAGTAGTTCAAGCGGTGCTCGAACAATGAGGACTAAACGATACTCCAGGAGTTCGAGTCGCCACCGATGCCCCATTCAGGCATAGTTTTCTCGTTATCCAAACAAGGAAGCAGCACGAGCGCGTTCACGGTATACCAAACGATTTCTATCGTCCTCGGCTAGGTAGCAATTCCAAGCCGGTGTTGTTCAGAGTACGCCGACCTCCGCTCCGCTCCGGCGAGATTTCAGATCGATTCCTAGCTCCGTTTCTGATTGTCAGAGACTCGGAGGCGCCACACAGTGGTCCGGCCGGCCGATCTAGCAGTTCATTATGATTTTTCCGCTATTTCGAAGTTTAAGGGTATAACAATGTAGGTCGTTGGATTCGTTTTAACATCAGCTACAATACTATGAAGCCAAAAATATATATTGATTGTCAAAAATTAAGGGTGACTTCTTTCTTTACAGAATAAACATTTTGTAAAAAATTTATGTATTGAAATTTGTAGACCAATTAATTGAATCTGTTTCTTTTAATTGAATCTGTGCTTCATCCGAGTTCGAGCAAAAATATTGGGCATTCTATTTAAATAACTGAAGGTGACCTCCATATCTTGATAAAAAATCGAACTAACAAAAATCAGATTGCAGCTCTGTATGTCCCCCTAGGAACCATGCAACATTTGTTTGAATATTTTTTTTGAACAACAATTAACTTGCGAATTATTTGAGATCGTCACGTTACGAGACTCGCCCTGTATAATGCTCTATAATGAGTTCTTAGAATAATTAGTTCCACCTTGAATTTCAGAATTTTGTCTTTAGAACGTTACGCTCAGTTACACGATTATCTGAAACGGATAATATTTTGGATTTTGATCGTTTGAAGTATTGTTACTTTATAGCCAAAAACGTTGTTCAAAATGTTGAACTTCGAAAATTGACTTTTGGCCAGCAGAATCGCGTCCTCGGACAGAGTGCGATGCACGATAAGGCGACCACAGGTGCAAACACGTACCCACATTCTACAAACGTGAAGCCGGGCTTGTCTGTGGATTTTCACGCAGCGCAGCTTTCCACCAGCCATGGTCCCCGTGGTGTGACGAGTCACGAGAAAGCTGACCCTTCGTTGCCGATCGGAATTCTACGTCGCGCGTCGGAAGCACTATCAAGGCCAGGGTCGTAGGCACTCGTAGCCCGTCGCAAGGTGAACCAGACGCTCCCCGGAGCAAACGAGAGTTCCTCGGGCAATTAGCAAACACGGACACAATAGCGAGGAAAATTCGTGTGCCTAAAAGTTGGCAGGCGTGAAACTGCATACCAAATACAGATAAACAGCTCTTGTTCACTTCGCTGGTCTCGTGGAAAGTAGAAAGGCGCGGCGTGTCTATCTACCTACCGAGCGTTTCTGCGTACACTAACATGGCCTGGAGAGCAATGAAAATTTCCGAGCTGAAATACACTACCGGCTGAAAGTAACATTAGAGCATTCATGAAAGTAAAATACGCTTGCGAAGTCAACGAACTAACGCGACCAGAGAGGATTGCGCCAACTGGCGTTTTAGAAACTCTGAAAGCTGAGCCTATTCGGTTTCTACTGTTGCTGCTGAAAAATGTTCATTTCGAATCGGGATAATGATCGTGCCACGACACTGTTTTACTGGACACCAACAAGCGCGACGTCAAACTTCTAGCCAGTAAATCACATTATAATGACTAGACTGCGGATTTTATGCATTTATGGCAAAAATGAGTTGGTGTAATTTCAAACATTAAAAAGGTTGCAAGAGTTTTAAAGCGTCGATACATTTTTTACAATTTAATAAATCTAATAAAGAGAGGAATAAATTCCTACTCAGCTCCTATGTCGTGTAATTAATGCCGACAATTTTTATTTTGCATAAAGATCCGCACTCTAATAATGACCGAAGAAACCTTCGAACCTTGTTCTTCAAATTAGTTAATTACCTAAATTCTCATTATTCTGCAGCATATCGACAGCCACGATAGGTGGCAGCACTGTCGCCTGTCACATTGCTTCTCGCGGCTCCGCGACATGCTGCCGAATAATGAGAATTACGCGTCGTAAACGTAAAAGTAGGACTTTTGAGGCAAATAGCACCCTAAATTGATCTCTCATTTAGCGATTTTGACTACTAAGAAATCCCGTCTTTGCACTATTGAGAAATCAGAAGCGGAATCCCGGACCCTTGAAATCCTCGCGTACGTATACCTGATCTAGCGGTGTGTGCACTCGCACACATTCGAGGAGGCGCTGCCCTTAACCATTTGACGTATTGACCTAACCGATCTCCGTTGCGTTTCTTCCAAAATGATTGAGAACGTCTCGCCGTAACAGCACGCTCGGAGAACTCCACCCATTCGTAGTTGCACCCGGTGGTTGCTTCCGAAGTTTAATCCCCTAGCTCCTTTACGGTCGAGCCTAATTCCCAAGCAGCCGCGGTCGGGTGGGAAAAAAAAGAAATGCTTTGCATCTATCAGACGAGGCTCCCATCGGAAAGCCTATTAATCTCCACGAAAGTAATCGATCGATTCGGCACTTGGAGGCGCTTGTTTTGCTTCCAGCGGCAGTCACGAAGAAATATTCGAACAACTACGAAAGACGGCAGCCGATGTATTTCGTATCTTGTCATCTTCGAGGAAACCGACCCTTTGAGTTCGTGGTAGCTGACCGTAGGGAACCCGGTGCCCAGTGGAAACCTTCTATCAAGGCCGCGGCCAAGGCAGTTCTTTTATTTTCTGGGCATTTGACGAGAGCGACATGCCAGACATTCCTCGCTGGAATAGCCGTGTAACTATGCCCTCGGCATGGCCTACGTGCGTGTTCGACCATACACGCGTCTGCACGTGTGCGCGTTTACTCGTGTGCGTCCGTACCTATACTGGGTGAGCTGTAGAAACTGAACATACCGATTTTCTGCCGAATTTTCTGGCAACTGCTTCGTCAACATTCTCCATCGTCAATCAGCAACCGTAAATATTAGACGACTGCATAAGTTCGTGTCCGATTTTCATAGATGTTACAAACTGTACTGCACAGCGGAGTGTAAAGAAAAAATTATATAGTCACCATTCTTAATTTTATTAAACAGATTTTGAAAGAAATTCAACCTTTTGCAAATCAAATTCAATCTTCTGCAAATCAATTTCAATCTTTTGCAAAGCAATTTCATCCTTTTGCAAAGCAATTTCACCCTCTTGCAAATCAAATTTAACCTTTTGCAAATCAAATTCAACCCTTTGCAAATTCATCATGGTGGTGAATTTGGAGTGCAAAATCTATAAACAGATTCATTCGATTTTCCAGTGAAACTGTAACGAAAACAATCCCGCGAAGAAGGAGCATTACTCCTCTGATAAATTATTGAAGACACATTCGCTTTGATCGATTTTTGCTGGAGATTATTATTCCTGCGCGAGTGCTCGGGAAGAGTTTATTACACTATGTAAAAAGCAAAATAACCCGGGATCCGATATTAAAATGGAGCCTGTAGTTGACATTTATGCATCTGCTTACGCGTATGCATGCGTAGACGCCCGATCGAGGGACGTGCGTGTGCGTAAAGGACGGAGACTCAAGGCCGATCGTCGGTTAACCCTTTCTCCATCCTTAGCGTGGCCCCGAGAAAGACAATTTGAAGCTGTAGAGTTCTCGCGAACGTGATATATCTTTATCAAACATTATTATTGCGCGTGCAACGTGACGCATCACGGAGAATGTTTTTAATTACCAGAGACAGAGATACCAAACTCATTATTATAGTTATCGATCTCTGGATGATCCATTAAAATTAAATCGATTAGTAGGAAAGTCAATACCAAGTGAATTTTTCGTCGAATCCTTTAATTTCGATGAATCGTCGTCATAACGGAGCACAGGATGAGATCGATTCGTTTTAGCCGGCTTCTGTTTGAGTTCTGAGAAATGAAAGGTCGTGGCGGAACCGCAGCCAGCATCGAAAACGTATGCTCGATCGGCAAAAGCGTGTTTACGTCGTACGTGACTTTTCGAATTAATACTTTCCACGCACCGACGACGAATATTCATTTCTCCCCGCGTGTGCACGTTGCGCGTTCGCTGCGAGCATATTAATGAGCTCTCAAAACGATTTAACAAGACGAACACTCTAGCAATTTTGCTTCCTCATTCACCTGTTGCGAACGTCGCTTTGTTCTAGACGCTGGGCCAGGTAATGTCGAAAATACCGTGATTACTAGACTGCGGATTTCATGCATTTATAACAAAAATCGGTGGATGTACAATAATTTAGGCTGGACTTTAGAAACCCCCCCTCCCCCTTCCTTTCGACATGTGACATACGTCATTCTATTCGTTTTGACATGCTGAACACAAAATGTAAGTGTCATTTTTGGCTGAAATGAATAGTTTTCGAGATATTCGTGAAAAACTGCAGTTACTCCTTTAGTCCACTGCTTTAAATTGCACTTACCGATTTTTGTCATAAATGCATAAAATCCGCAGTCTACTTATAAGCAACAAAATATTTTTCTATTCCGATCAAAGAGCTAAGTTTTCCGAGCTTATGTAATTGGAAAAGTAAGGCGTCCGACAGAATGACAATTTTGTAAAAAGTTCAAAGCACAAGCTGTTCTAATACGGCTTTATTCACCTTTCGAGGCACGCGCAAGGACACGCGCCAGTCCTGGACCACGCATCCATCTTAAGGGCCTTCGACCGGAAGTCCGATATGTACGACGCGAGCAATTACGGTGGTAATCATGGCTGCTCACAGAACTGGCTGCGTACCTCCTTGGAGGATCGTTTTGCTCCGGGGTCCCATCGGCCACGCTCGACTTTCCGGTTTAACCGCTCCTTCTTCTAATCGCTCTTCTTCCTGCCGAATGATCTCTTCGTCCTTGATCTTTTCCACACACTCGACATAGTTGAATAGTGCCTACGATTGACACGATCCTTGGATTTACTCTCGGCGCAGCAAAATCGTCGTGAATATGTACAGTGATGCAAGGGCGCGGGATTCGCGTTCTCATTTCTCGATAATACAAAAATGGGGTTTTTCAGTAGTCGAAAACGCTGGATAAAAGATCCATCTAGGGCGCTATCGCCCTCAAAAGTCCTACTTTTTCGTTTACGAGGCGTAATTTGCATTATTCGGCAACATGTAGCTATGAAAATAGCTACATGCATAGTTGTATGCTTCCGAATCTCTCCGTCTTTAATGATTGTTTAAACATGTTTAAACACGTTTTTTTTCAAAGCCATGGTTCTCAAAAATTGTGCGTGTGGGAGAAAAATTTAGGGCAGGTTCGGAATCAGCGCAAAAGCTCTATAAGAACCACCCAACAGTAATTGGGAAACATAAGAAAAGTTGAAATTTGTTGGACAGTGATATTAATTCGAGTCACTGTATGCATTTCTAAAACTTGATGTGATTTTAGAAAGCATCAGTCAATGGTTGTAAGACTCCTCGATCGCTGCGTTTCTAATTTCCCACGTGTAGGATGAGACAGTTACGTCAACCGAGAGGTTGCAGATAGGATGTGTAACGGATGGAGCAGCAAAGAACCGCTGTGGTCATCCGATATATCGGATGAACTACCGGAGAACCAGAAATGAGATAGGACGTGCGAGAACACGAAAAGGTATCCTTGGGCATCGGAGGTGTCGATTGTTGAACGGTGTCCAGTTTCATTCATCTAGCTATGAGAATCAGAATGATCGTCCCCGGATACAGATAGGAATTTTTATGAACGGACGAGGGAGACTGCTCTGAGTCATTGTACCCCAACGTAGCCCGATACCACGAAATATCCTGAAACGGCCGCCAACATGATGACGTACAGTGTTCACCAGTGACTTTCACGAAAATAAATCTTTTAGCCTGTCCCGTTGAGTCACAAGAGGAGACTATACTTGGTGGATGTATCACTAACGGGGTCCACTTTTCATTCTTCAATGGTCGCTTTCAACTTGCAACAGACAGTTTCCCATACCTTTATACAAAAATTTTCTATCAAACAATCCATGAAACATTTATTTGTTTAATTTATAAGTGTTTTTCGGCCTCTAATTGCAATAAATCTAAGGATTCTTACATCTTTCAATGTATGAAGAATAAAACTCGCATTCTCCGTCGTCAGGGAACGGTTTTAGAATAAATGCTTGTCGTACTTGTAATTCGCCATCGTTATAAATATGGCTACAAATATTTCAGAACTAATTTTACACTACGCTGTATGTTCACATTATTTCTTTGCACTTCGATTTGTTAAACATCAAATTGTATGTTTGATGTGATAATGTTGTAGCTGGTATTAAGACGAATTCAACGATATATAATATTATGACTTTCACACTATTAATAACGTTGCAATAGTTTGGCGCGCTAAACTGGCCAAATACCCCACTGAGCGCCGAGAGTTAAAAAGAAAGCCGAACGTAGAGAAGGACAGCACGACAGTGGAGTGGGTAGGCGCTGGACAGTGATCGCGTACCCGATCGCGGATAGTAAACGCGAGTTTACTGTACTACTACGGGGTATTATTATTGACAATAAAATGTAAATTGAGACAGGCGGACATAAACTATTCATCCGTAGATCAATTATTTCTAAAATGGCATGCACTACCACGGGGTATTATTATCGATAATAAAATGTAAATTAAGGCGGTCGGATATATTAACTACCTATTTAAAGACTTCCAGCTATCACATATATATCGCTTCTTACGAGCAACTTTTCCCAAGCAAGTTGTAATCTGTTATGCACTATAAGTCAGATCGTTTCGTATCTATTTTGTTTCGTAACGAATCTTTCCTATAAATTGGGAAAACTCCGTGTGTATACTTAATGAACGAGAAACGAAAGTTACCTATTGAGTAGGATCTATGTAGTAACCTTACGTATGATGATTTTCCATTGTAACAGATTTCCTCGGATTGTTAGCGTTCCCAAGATTGAGTCATCGCTGCGACGTTGTGTAAGGATGAGATTACTGTGTCCGAGAGTAAAAATTGTATTAGAGACATCGACTCGTGCTTGCAGCCCAAGGATAGGACTGAAATTTCATACGAGATAGCGTCGGTCGCTGTGTTAATGAGGATTATCATAATCGAGGGACAGACTCGTGTTTTGTCCTGTGAATTACAGATTGTACTGTTAGCGCGCTACCTTAGACACGTTAAAATCATATATAACTAGACTGCGGATCTTTATGCAAAACCAAAACTTTCTTCATCAATTGTAAGTCATAGAAGTCGGGTATTTCCTTCTTTTTTGAATAATTCTCATAAGTTGAATATAATTTATTGATATCCTTAAATTC
The DNA here is from genome assembly GCA_028455795.1 of Lasioglossum marginatum. Lineage (NCBI taxonomy): Eukaryota > Metazoa > Arthropoda > Insecta > Hymenoptera > Halictidae > Lasioglossum > Lasioglossum marginatum. The sequence continues at coordinate 5,067,358 of CM052275.1, forward strand.
TTTCAACCTTTCTACTATGTCAAATAGCATCTACCCAATTTCGTCATAAATGAGGGCGGTATCGCCTTCAAAAGTCCTATTTTTTAGGAGGCATACTCCTACTATTCGGAAGCATACAACTGCGCATGTAGCTATTTTCATAGCTAGATGCTGCGGAATAATGCAAATTATGCCTCGTAAACATTACATTAAAATACATTAAAATTAATAATTAATAATTAAAATATAATTAAACATTTAACCCTTATTTCTCATGGACAAATTTTTTTCTATTGTATTTTATAGCCGACTAAACACTGATTAATTTTGTTCGTTACCCATTCCACTCCAGTTTGTTGCAAATCGGTTAGAGAATCTTTATATTTTGCATAAAGATCCACTGTCTCATAATAACATATTAAAACAGGATAATAACATATTTAAAGGGATATTCCAATTTATTATAAACCGTATAAAACGAATGTGGATTCGTGCCACTCTGAGCCGGTGTCTACAGAATGGTATCCGAGCTCATTCACGCTGAATACGAAACAAGATTTTCCAGGTTGTTGACAACACTGAATTCAAATGTGTAGAATGTCGGTTGGCAGAAAATGGCTACGCAGACATTGGCTGATAGCGATTGAGGTCGTGAACGAGAATCGTCGAGAAGATCCTGAAAACTCACTTGGCTTGTTACCGGGTTAAATTCCAGCCGCGGGCGAGTGCCTAACATGCACGTTTAAGCAGAATATCTGAATGAGACGGGAATATAAATGAACTTGTAATGTTGTTGACAGAAAATGTTACACGCCGCGTGAGTAAAGCGGTCGCAAAACCCGGTTGTTCGAGTTAGAACTCGGTCTTTTGAACCGCTTGTAGCTCGTATGTATGTTAATCGATTTCGATGAAATTTTCAGCATGTGTGTAGCTACTATAGATCTACAAAACATATATTTTAAATTTTCTTTAAGGGCCCAAACAAAAAAGTTTTAAAAAATGCTTTTTTTTATTTTTGCATGTAACCTTGTAAATTATAATTTTTGGAAAATCTTGTTTGCATATCATTTCATAAACCAATGTTTCTAATTGATTATAAAAAGTCAGGTCGTTTGGTACAATTATAAAAAAATTATTCTATTTTGAAGGGCGTACGAATACTTTTTACACTCACTGTATTTAAAATAGTACAAAGACAGCGCATAATTTACCATACAGGTGAGTTCCGGGACGACTAGCACGTTACGTGAGGTACAGAAACGAAAACACTATCGATTCGCGAACTCAAAGCCGTCGCGCTGTATCACATAAGTACTTGTCCAAGGACAAGGACAAGCTCGTATAGCTTGAAAGTCATGCACGATTGGAATACGAAGTATGCTCTGAATCACGTAAGGTAGAAAACTAGAAGAAACTATCTAGAAAAACATGAAACATTCGAATTTTTAATAGATCTTTTATTAAGAGATAAAAGATTGCGAGACGCGATCGTGTTTCAGGATATCGTAGCGGTTTATTGTAGCAGGAAAAGTGACTGGAATAAATAAAAAACATCCATACCCAGCAAGGTGAAATAGCAACGATCTTTGCCTAAATTTTCTCCTTTTGTAGGAAATTACGAACTACAAAAAAGTTCTAATCACTGAAACCGTAAAATAAATCGTAGTGCAAGGGATTAAATTACATCTACTCTCTTTCATCAGAAACAGAGTTGGGTAAAAATTTTTATTTAAATGAAATCTTTGCCCAGCTCTAGTCATAAATGAATAAAATCCGTTGTCTAATGATACCGCAGTAATCGGTACAGTTACCGTAGAGTGAAGAGAAATGAATTCTCGTTCAGAGGACAGGAAGTGTCACGAGCCATAATCAGTGCATATAAAAATCGGCGGGTCGGGGCACCGATACATCGTTTCGGGATTGACAACGTACACAGGCTGGTTTTGAACTTTCTCGTCCGGTTACGTAACGACGCGCGACGTTTCCACAGCAAATACGGGCGACCGGTTCACAAAATTCATGCATAATAATAATAATCCGAGGATATGACCGACCGTAGACGTCCTTCCCGGTTGTCGTCTAGAGGCTGTTCGGATATCTGTCGACCTGATTACTATCAGACCATAAGAACGGAAAGGGTACGTTAAAGCGAGAGACTGAGGGGTGCCGTGACACACGTGATACGCGCGTATATGGATTCGTTCTACCGTGACGGGGGCCGATTTAAGTTCAAGATACGAAACTAGCAGTCTGGTTTTCTGGACGTTCGATCGTTTCAGAAAAATCGGCTCCGATTGAGTTATGCATTCTGCATAAGAATTCGCGCTCCCGCGATGCCGTTTGTGCAACCGTGTGTGTGCGCGTGCGCGACCGCGAGCACACAGTCTCTCCAGGGCTTTCAGATTGTCTTCTAAATTTTCCAAGGCGTTTCTTTTATCGACGTCCTCCTACCGCTGTGCCGTGCCTTGAATTCCGATCAAAGACGGAGATACACCGGTGGGCGCGTAGATAGAGGAAGTCGTTACCGTTAAATTATGAATCCCAGCTTTTCTCAAGACATTGCGAATTTAAGGGATCAGATTGGGCAACGAGGTTTGAGTGCGAGTCGCTGCGATCCTAGGAATGTTATCGCGACATGCAATTGATAAGAGTCCCGGCTTCTTGGAATAGATTAACCACTAACTTCTTTAACTATCGACTTCTTCTTCCGCCAACTTTCTAATTTCTAATCAGAATTTATTAATATCTTTATGATTATAGGTTTTGCACTTCAAATATTCACCCTTTTGCAAATCAGTTTCGCCCTTTTGCAAGTCAAGTACATCCTTTTGCAAATCAAGTTCAACCTTTTGCAAATTAATTTCTACCTCTTACAAATCAATTTCAACCTTTTGCAAATCAAATCCAACCTTTTGCAAATCAATTTCAACCTTATACAGGTTTTACAATCCAAATTCACCCTTTTGCAAGTCAAATACACCTTTTGCGAATAAAGTATTGTTAAGTATGTTTTATAATTAATGTTAATTCTTAATGGGTGAAACTGATTTGCAAAAGCTTGAATTTGATTTACAAAAAGGTGAAATTAATTTGCAAAAGGATGAAATTGATTTGTATAAGGTTGAAAATTGATCGGCACAAGGTTGAATCTGACTTGCAAAAGGGTGAATTTGGAGTGCAAAACCTGTACAAATATATCTATTCATAAGTAAGTATTTTTTATACTTAATATCGCATATATATTGTTCTTACTATTCTTTTCTTTTTAAATGAAGTTGTGAGGAAATAAATACAGCTTTCATATTATCAACCTCTACATTAAAATTTAACTCTTTCCAAATTATAATTGACAAAATGAGTTAACACTATTTAAAATAATAAACATTGGCCACTGCAACGCGCGTTCCTAAATTTGTTGTCTCCGAACTTCATCCGTCGCTGTTCTTTCTGAAGATTTGTAAAACCAGCATGTTTGATGCAACGTGCACTGCACTGCGGTTAAGTATCCGAAAATAAGAAGTACGTACTTTAAATGCTGAATGACCTACACATGAGAAATTTACGGCAGACAAAGAGTCGAGATACTTTCACTGGAGAGCTTTCGTTCCGTCGAACCGTAGCCAATGATCATGGAATCGCGAGTGTAACGAATGCCCGAACCCGCACACCGGTAATTGTGCATCGTTCTCAACACCTGTAATTTTTTTCACACGGTATCTTTCCGACGTTGCCTGGCAACACGCGAGATTTGAATTATCCGATAATCATAGAAAAATTTCAAAGCGCCGCGCCGCTTATCGGACTAGCTTTATCGGCAATGGTGGCACAAGGAACTGAACGACTTCTGAATCCTGTTACGCGACCAGTGACATAATTGCATTTTTTAACGGTGCCCTTGTTGCATTACATTTCGCGTGTGAATATGTATTCGAAAGTTCGCTCTATTTCCTAACGCATTTCCCAGGATAATTCGGTAATTTTTCTCTCATGGTTGATCGTCATAATTTTCTGGGACTATCGTACACAAAATGTTGATATGAATGGAACATCGATGGATACGTCAAAGGATTGCAATAAGATAATAATATTAAAGAACAGATTTGATGTACAGTACATCCTTAATCCTTTGTATTCGAAACTACTTTAACTCGAATTTATTATATTACGTTCGACATATTTAAAAATTTATAAGATGAAATAATGTTTACGATGTGAAACTGGCGTGTTCCCAGCAAGCCTCGACGAAATATTAAGAAACAAACAGCTATGCGGAGAGTCGTTAACGAGCAAAACTATCGACTTCTATCGAGATGTCGATTCGGGAAAGAACCACGGGGAACTGCGGGACACACCTAAATCATCTCAGGAATGTAACACTACGGAGAGTTCGGATTTACAGTGTCCCCTTGGTCGAGACTACGTTGCCACAGCTGAGGAGGTGAAAATCGAGGGACTAACTTAACAGTAGCTAAACGGTTCTTCGAATAATTTCACGTGGACGAATCAATTTATGAAGCTCCATGGCTCGTTGACTAAGACGGATTACTTACGCCACGCTGGTCATTTCTCTCTCGGCTAGCTGATTAAATTCTTCATAAATACACCTAGCTCGTTTGCCTCGATCTCGATAGCTTTCTCGATAACTTTGTAATTATTAATTTATTGTTGATGTATCACTTATAAACACCGTGTTTCAACATTCATTTGTAAACGTATTTCTACATGTATAATACACGTAGGGTAACTGTACTGATTACTGCGGTATCATGCTTCGATCGAACTTTATTTTAAGTTTAATTTTACCGTTACAATGATTAAAACGTCTCTATCCCGAAAAATGTCGTAGAAGAGAAAAGAAAATTTATATTTTTTATATGGCTACATTTATCTTAATGCTTAAATATTGATCACAAACGAATCAAATTTTATTTCAGTTGACGTACATTTACCCTAGTAAGATTTCAAGGAAAATTCAATATTTAAGAGCAGATAATAACAAACGCACGAAAATAACCGTAGAAATTCTTTCATTTTTGTTCGACGTAAATATGATCTTGATATTTGTCGACGCGTAGGATTAGTCATAATGATGAGATCAGTATTTCTTTCCAGAAAAAGCTCGCTATCTTGTTGGAAATTTTTCCCTTTAATACTATTTTTACCGCACAATGCGTTTACACAGAAAAGCATTTCCCCTTCAAAACGATCCGAAGCATTTTCTCTGAATTGTTCAAATTCATTTTGCTTTAAATCGCAAAGAAATGAATGTGTCATCTAAATCGAGACCTACATTAATATTCATTTGAATAGATAATTTAAAGAAAGCAGTTGTTTATTACAAAGTGAAGTGAATCTCATTATATGTATATAATTATTATTATACATTTATTATATAATGTTTATTATAAAGTGAATCCGATTTTGATCCCACAACGTGTTTACACGGAAAATCGCATCCTCTTCGAAACGATCCGAAGAAATGAATGTGTCACCGGAATCGCGGCCAACATTAATATTCATTCGAATAGGTAATTTGAATAAAACAGCTGTTTATTATAAAGTAACTGTGAATCTGACTTTCTACGCACAAGGTTCCTGCTCGTTCTCAACGAGACGTTATATAATGTTAGCCAGTCACTGATGAAGTACAAATATCAAGTTACAAATAATTGTTTCATGTTTTATGCTAATTATTTGTCATGCAAATGGTTCAAGCATCGCGAGTCTGAAACTTATCTATGAATAACAGTAAACGTATGAAAGAGGAAAGGCGCGGAGAGAGAGAGAGAGAGAGAGAACGATTGGAGTTAGCTCTGAGGCTAGCATCATCGCCGAATTCGAATCCGTGGTAAATCATCGTTCACATGATTAAAGTGGCGTCTTGGAACCTTCGTAAAATGTTCTCATTAATTATGAATAATATGATTACGTGGTGGTTCCCATGGTTTCCCTTTTGTGAGACCCGGCTAAAGACACTTAGGAGGGAGAGAGAGAGAACCAACCAGCGATTCACAGAGCTCAAGCGCGAGAATGAAATTCCTATACATAAGATTTTAACACGTGCGTCACAAAACAATTGTTCAATGGAACTTCACGGAACAAGATATATCATCTCCAGACGTAGTCTTCGATAATATTATTTAAAGCTCGCTTTAAACTAGGAAACAAACTATCTACATATTAGAGCTCGACTACGGTAACACGAATAGGAATACAGTTGGAGCAAGTTCCGACGAAGAAGTTGGACGTTCCATGCTTAGTGGAATAGTGCTAATTCGTACGTAAAGAATATTTTAACAGCTGTCTTAATCCAAGTGCTTACTGTCCCCTTATCGTTATCGCAATAGATTGTGACCTCGCACGAAATGTACACAGTACTCTTTTTTTCATAAGTCGACCAGCATTCGCAAATCCTACCCACCGATGTATCGCTAATCAGCACGATATACGAACGTTATCGTCGCTCGTTACGGGGCACGTTGTTCCGATCAGCAGTATAAATTCTTCTAACTCACCTGATGCCTGTCCTCGAGAGAAATCGATGCATTTAACAGTGATATCACTGAATCATCCTCGACTTCGTTCCCAGTTCTGTATCCTTCCTGGTCGCGTGGCTTGTTTCCGGGTTAAGTACACAATTAAAAAGAGAAATGTTTACACGATCGAAGACCTGACAGAGCCACTGTAATCACGGAGAATATCATCGGATACCATCTGTTTAGACCGACCGAGCGGGTCCGGACGACTGAACGTGCCACTCGTTGCGCCTTCACCGACAGCCTCGATTCCTACCTTCTCTTTCTCTTTCTCTCCCTCGCTCAGATCCTTTTTTCTCCCGCTCTCCCTCTCTCTCTCTCTCTCTTTCTCTCGCCCCCCTCCCCCCTATTTCTATGCTAATTGGTGTCCTGTGGAATGACATCTGTGTCCATCTAAATTTTACTTTGTAAAGGAGGATGTTAAAAAGTGACCTTCTGAGTAGCTCAGACACCTAACATATTGATGAGATGCTATAAGCTAATAAGTACATAGTATGCATTTATTGAAGCGTATTGACTATTGAGTCTTATGAATATATCGGGTTGGCAGGAAAGTATTTCTTTGTTCATGCGATGATTTTTCATCAATAAAATATTTCCTTATTTGTTCTTTTTGGCAAAAGATCATCGAACAAAAGGGAAAATATCTTATTCATTATAGATCATTGCTTGAATAAAAGAATTGGGCTCTATTTCACTTTAAAATACCGAAATTACTTTCTTACCAACCCAATATAATTTAATCGAAATAAATAAGTAATTAATTTTAAATATTCCTAATGGATGAAATTGATTAGCAAAAAAGATGAAATAATATAATAAGGTTGAATCTGACTTGCAAAAGGATGAATTTCGAGTGCAAACGCTCTATATGAAGGGGTCTGTCGCTATCGTGTGTTTTGCCTAAAATGGAACGAATCAATTGAACTCAGTGTAGGTACATTAATGTTTCTAGATCCGTTTCGAGACATTCGTTTTGCAAAGCGTCACGCTTTCAGAGTGTCACGCATCAACAAATCTACCAGGCATATATCGTTTCGCGAGTACACGTATCATTTTATTGGTACTTTCGAGGACACGTGCGCGGTTTAACTGTAAAACTTAATGTTGCGCCCCGGAACGACCAAATACGCTGGACTGTAATTTTCGTTTCGCTCCATTGTTCACGAGCAATAAAAATCGATCGTTACTGCGGTATGGTATGCAAGTTTACAAGAGCAAGAGTTGTTAAACATCTTTTCATCTCCTTGAAAAGATGCTCTTTTTTAACCTTTACTCTATTTTAAAAAATCATTCCTTTCTTGCACGTCGTTTGTGTTCTTCCTTGCAAAACAAGCTTGCGAAAGCTGCAAACAATAACTTTTATGGCTTAGAAGCATATTTATGTAGGCTATGCAATAATTATTATCCAAAACCATTGCATGATTTTAATATAAAATTACTGTATGTCAAAGAACCTGTCAGTGCTTACACTTTTTTCTGTACCAGAAATAACCGAAAGAATTAGCTATGCATTATTGATATTTGATTACTAGACTGCGGATCTTTATGCAAAATAAAAATTTCTTACCTGTTTTCATCTACATATCCTCCGCATGCTTTTATGACCGGGTTTACTAGTCGTGGCATCCTGGCTATTAACTTTTTCATTTTTTCGGTATTAATAAGGTTTCGCTCAGGTTCTAAGATTTCCCACATATGTTTTTCGGATTTAGGACATCGTTTTCGGACTTGTCTATCTATGTGATCCTATAGTTTTTCTTTTATTTATTTAAGAAAATTGAATAACTAAATTGTTAATTTAGTACTATTAGAATATATTATACATTACATACATATTCATAATAGAATTTAGCAACAAATATTGTTTGATAATAAAAACACGGTAAGTGTCCACATACTTTTGAGCGGCAGTGTAAGTCTACATTTCAAAAGTGAACGCGAATCCCGCGTAGAATTTGGCGTAGCGATCGCAGGAACAGCTTACCGACGGAGCAATTATAAACTCCTATTTCTGAATAATGCAAACTTTCTATACACCCGTAAAACCTGGTTGGCGATTCGTGTTTCGGGCTTGATGACTGCTCAGTGAGGACCTCGATTGAACTTCGATAGATTTCTTTTCGAAAACATTAGCGCCGAGGTAAATGCATCGCCGAAACAACGAACTACGTTCAGAACGGTAGTGTTACGCATCACGGTATCTGGACCATTTCTTGATCACATGTAGCGCGAGGACAATAAAAGTGAGAAATATACTTGTGAAATAAAGTAACAACGTCCGTAGGGACTTGGCCATCTTGGAAAGATATGTCGCATCGGTCAAAACGTCAACAATATAGTGTGTATTGTTCAATACATGCCGCCAGCTTGCTTTAACTGCAGTTGACTTACACGCCTAATCAACGAGAGAGTGAAGACGACACGGTGGCGTATTTGACACGCGGACGTAATCGCAAAAGAAGCACAGCTTCGTCGAATAATGAATCGCAGTGACGGGTTGGTACAACGACGACGTGTAGTTAACAGCAGTAGTAGCAGTAGTCTAGGTCAGGATGGTTCAAATGATATCGGCCAAAATGACAAGTTATCTGGCCATGGCGGTGATACAGACTCATCTACGCAAAAAGATCTTAATTCAAATCCCACGATCGATGACGATTCCGATAAAGAGACACGTTTGACGTTGATGGAAGAAGTTTTGCTGCTTGGCCTCAAGGACAAGGAGGTTTGTTGACATTTATTGCTCTACTGTGAACTGCTGCGACGTCACTGTAGACATTCTGTAGAGCGAACGACCAACTTTATGTATTCTGGCTGGAAAGTATCCGACCTTGTGCTGTAGCTGGGGAGGTATCATTCCTGGTTAATATCAATGTTGTCCCCTTCAAAGTATTGTCCGTTACAAGCCACAACTTTCTTCCAGTGATCCTCCTACTTACGGAAATGCTCTTTAACACTAAACCTACTGAGCTTTAAAAGTAGCCGGTATATGTTGTCTTATAAAAATAACAAGATTAAATTTATTTGAACTTTGCGTGGTTCATATCGTAGTATCTGCGCTATTGAATATATTTGTTTTATTATTTACCACGAAAGCATCTTTACAATTTGAATAATCGTGAAATAAAACATCTGGAACCAGTCATTTGACCGGCGATGGTAGATTTAGTGTTAACACTAGGTTTATGGGACCCGTCAAAATGATGGGTTCTAATATTCTTAATTTGCGATTATTAAGATTGTAAAGATGCTTCTCTGAGGAAATATTTACCAAATTTATTTCTTTGGGTATATATTATTGGAAAAATGGCCAAAAATTTGGATAGACACATGCTTGTTGTGTTTATAAAATAATGTGAAATAGTTATTCCTAGAGCTCTGTAAACCTAGTGTTAAAATCATCTGTTTCTGGCAAATTTTAATGCATATCCGTTGTTCCACACGTTCAGTCATTATAATACGCGACTCTCACTTGACTCAATGCTTACAAAATTGCGTATCGTTTTCAAATGACAGCATGCAGAGATTTGTTGCATGGACAGACCACTTATTACAAGGTCGCCTCTAATATAAACATGCGCTAATATAAATATCCGCCGTAGCCCACTTAGGAACGAAGATACACACTACCATCCATAAGTATTTGACCGCTTGACGGAATCGAATCTAAAAGTTTATATCAACGTTATAACTTAATTACTTTGAAGTAGAATGAATATAAATGTATATGATTGACATAGAAGCATTATAATGCATTATCTGTTTAGGATTTTACCAGTTTATCAATATATCCACCTCGTTGGGCAATGACGGCGTTTACAATTTGAGGCAATCCAGCAACAACCTTTTTTAATGTTTTTTCCTGGAAATAGTAAACAGATAGAGCGGAGAGACACTTGAAACCACCATACTTAAGTTTGTTCGCTCGACCAGTTTCCGTTCAATTTTTCTTATTATCGTTTTCTTCATAGTAATAGATGTTGAATATCATCTGTATTATTAATTATTACTTTTATATGAGTGTATAAAAGAAATACTATGGCAAAAGTTACATTGGGATGCCTTATTTTAAATATATTTTGTATATTTTCGATGAACTGAAGGTCAAATACTTATGAACAGCAGTGTAAGCAAAGGTCGGATATTTTCCGGACAGACCATGTATACCTAAGTCTTGAAACACGCATTCTTTTGCAGGGTTACACTTCGTTCTGGAACGATTGTATAAGTTCTGGATTACGCGGTTGTATCTTGGCAGAACTTGGATTTCGTGGTCGTGTGGAATTGGAGAAAGCTGGTATGCGTAAAAAGGGACTTTTGGTGAGGAAACTACTGTTAAAGAACGACGCGCCGACAGGAGATGTTTTGCTAGACGAAGCATTGAAACATTTAAAAGAAACTGACCCACCCGAAACTGTTCCTAGTTGGATAGAATATCTTAGCGGTCAGTATATCCATTAATCCCTTGCCGTATTTTAACCAGCCACGCTCGTCGTGATGATTTCGAACAAAGTCAGACAAATACGAATGTTACGCCTTTCTTTGTAACTGAAATAAAATTTGATTGGTTTGTAATCAATAGACTGCGGACGTTCATGCAATTGAACGTAAGAAAATGGTACCAAATAAAATCCTATTTTCATTGGTAATAACTAGACTCCAGATCTTTATGCAAAATAAAAAGTTTGTGCATCAATTGCAAGACGCAGGAGCTAAATATAAACTTACATTTTTCACTCATAATTTTAATTTAATGAAAATAATATATTAATACTCCTAAAGTCTTTTAATCTCTGCACTGTTTTAAATTGCTCCCACCAATTCTAGTCTAGTAATAACATTTGTAGGTCCAAAGTAAATAAAAATCGTACTAAATTCTGTCAAACTCGATACTCCAGCCTTTTTGAAAATTTTTGTAAACTGTAAATGCATAAAGATCAGCCGTCTATTAATCAATATTCAAGCATTAAGATCAATGTAGTCATATAAAAAAATATAAATTTTCTTTTCTCTTCTACGACATTTTTCGCGACAAAGACGTTTCAATCGCTATAACTGTAAAGAAAATGATACGGCAAGGGGTTAACTGCAAGGCATATCTGCTTAGTTAGTAAGTTAGAGCAAATTTTCAATATAATTTTCAATTCATTTAGGAGAAACATGGAACCCACTCAAATTAAGATACCAGCTAAAAAATGTTAGAGAAAGATTAGCGAAAAATCTTGTAGAGAAAGGAGTTTTAACAACAGAGAAACAAAATTTCTTATTGTTCGATATGACAACACATCCTCTTACCGATATCCTTGCCAAATTTCGTCTTGTAAAAAAGGTATATATACATATATGTACTGATGTATATTATTATATTATAATTAGACAGCCGATTTTCTGCACTTATGACAAAAATAAGTAGGTGCAATTTAAAACAGTAATAACGTTATTAAGAAAGAAAATAAATTTCTATTTCACTCCAGTTTGATGCAATTTGGTTAGAAAATTTCTATTTTGCATAAAGGTCAGCTGCCTAATTATAATATATTTTACATTCGTTGGTTGCGTTTCAATTTGTAAAAATAATATCTTATCTTGTATGTACGCGTGGGTGTAGTGATAAGATTACTTATGTTCAGTGGGTTTTGAGGTTTTTTAATTGTATCGTTTCACATTTGTGAATTATTATTTAGGTCATACTGTAAGATAATATTATTATTTCACAGATCCAAGAAGCTGTATTAAATCGTTGGGTTAACGATGCTGGCCGGATGGATAGGCGGATATTAGCTTTAGTAATTTTAGCTCATGCAGCCGATGTACTAGAAAATGCATTTGCACCACTTTCTGATGATGATTATGAAATAGCAATGCGACGGGTACGAACATTATTAGATCTTGATTTCGAAGCGGAAGCTGCTAAACCTAATGCCAATCCAGTCCTATGGGCTGTATTCGCTGCATTCACTAAGTAACAGATCTTTTACGAACTACATGTGTATAAAGCAAACATTGGGTACTAGCGTGAATACTTGGGATTATAAATTTTTGCATAAAATTTTAGTTGCAATCTGAAATGTAATAATCTACAATCATTGTTAATGATCATACAATTCAGACCAAATACCTTGAACTCGACTGTATGAAGCAGATTTAGAATATTAGTCATTTCCATTATTATTTAATACATTCGATAGCTGAAATATGAATGTTCATATTTAAATATTACAAAAGTAACAAAATTTAAAGAGTGAATGAGTACGCTGCGTGTGGGTTAGTGCCATGTCAGTTAAGAAACGAAAGATTGCACTGTGCCGAGTTCTGTCTCATACCTTCTCAGTATCTATTGTGTCTGCACATGAACTGCAAATAAGTTTATAGACACAGTATTTATGTGGCTATCATGTAATGTCAAATTAAGTGCCACATTCCTGCTAGTTGTCTGAATGTTAAAGCGATGAAAGTAATTTTTTGCACAATGGCGATGAATTTTTACGATTTCTTTAAGTGTCCCCTTTCTACCAAATTGAATTACGATAGCTTTACTTCTAAAACTATTTTTTATGAAAATATTACATTGTAGCATCGCTAGGTGGCAGTAAAGTACTCGGATGTTAAAAAAAAACATGATCTACAATTATCGTTTTCGTTACCCAATTGAATCTTTCTTGATTTGTCGCGAGATCGATAACCAAATATATATATTGTGGGAATAATATTTTCATTTAGTAAAAAATATGGGCGTTGACACGTTCTGTTTTTACTATTTGCGACGTGCAGATATGTTTTTAATGTTTTCTGTTATTAATTTATCATGTACATTGTAAACATTGTAAGATGTGATATGTGAGTAGAAAAATGCAAACCGGGGATTTGATTATTATAAATCGAGAATCGCTCTATGAGGACAACATAAACATCGGTTATACGTAGACTTGAATTTTCCAGGAATAAGTGTTCTTTTCCTTTTCATATATTGAAGACATGTAAGTAAATATCACTAACATACGTCACTTCTGCAAAATTCTCGCGTATATGTAGAGTAATCAAGAACTATTTTATATTATTTTCAGTCTTTACAGTTGTGGAAGATCGTATGACCTTATACAAAATACGCTTTTTTAATCTACTAACAACATTGGTACTATAAAAATTTAATATATAATTTTCAGTATAACATAAGTATCTTTTAAAACAAAATTATCATTGATGCGATTACTTATCACATTTTGGAGTTTATATATATATATATATCATAATTATTAATTATTCATAATATTCTTTTTAATGTATTTATTTAACAGTGGCATTTCTGTGTATTTAATTCACAAATTATATTTATGAAATCTTTCATAGCGAAAGGTTTATTCTGGATATTCAAACTTTCTAAAGTACCCACATTGATTCTAATATGGAATTTTCGAGAATTTTGTTGCGTTTCAATTATAATTTATATATTCGTACAATTTCTAATGTCCAAACCGAAAAACTTGAAAAATTCTATACATATTTCAATTGTTAACTGATAGTAAAGTAGCTGAAAATTCTATATTTTTAGGAATAATATTTCCGTTATTAATTTAATTAACCTACTAGCATAGTACTTTTTAAATTGAAATAACAACTTAATCTTAAATATCTTTGTGTGATTACATATTTCTTGGGCCACCTTGTATTCATTAAATACTGATGTCCAATAACATGAAGATATTTTATGTAATGTATTATTCATAATGTTGAGGGAATTTTTACATAAGTTTGTATAATATATAAAATTATCTCTTGTTTTTAAGTAATTGTGTTTCAGAAAATGGTGAATTTATTTTTGTCTCTATATATATATACACACACATATAATTTAAAAGTAATAAACAAAGATAAAGAAATAGGAATTTTAAAGTCCTTTATTATTGCTGCCTTAGTATTATAGCTATTGTTATTTCTTTATACTCATATAGCAATACTGAAATATTATATATATATATATACTACATTTAAAGTAATATAAAACCAGAAGAGGTTTAGAAAGTATCAGTTATTGTTATACATTTCTTGTATTATGACAAATAGTTAATAAACACGATAATTTTATACTTGCACATTATTGAAATGTTTGCTTACAAATAAAAAAACAAACACTACGAAGTTGTTCTAAGCAACAGCTTGCTGGACAAGCATATTAAAAAAATATTATACTAGCAATCTTAGTGCTTATTGTATCAACGTTACAGTCAGTAGATAATGCTTCCATTGGTGCAAATTTCTTTCATATGTGCAAATTACATATTGATGCATGCATATTGAGTTGGATAATTTTTGGTTTCATAGGAGCTCTACTGCCACTTGGTAAGATTGTCCTCGGTTTTTGGAGAAGGTGCTATATATAAATTCAATAAGATGTGATTGATTCGAAACAAGTTATATCTTAAAGAAGCTAATATTTTATGTTTGCTTTCCTAATTTTCTAAAAATATATCATTTCGATAATGCATTTCTAAAAATGTATACAGTGTTTTATCGATATAAGTCCCCAGCACGGGTCTGCCGAGGGACATTTATGGGCCAGGGATAGTATTCTTTGACTTTCGCCGAACGTAGATATAAGGACAGCCGAGCTCGAGAAGCTCGGTCGCCGAGAAGTGTAAACATAACTAATCTGAATTTCTAACTTCTTTATTTT